>JAHLSL010000083.1:1759835-1776629 GCA_025920805.1 Petroica traversi | reverse complement strand
CAGCCCAGGGACCAGGGATGGCCTGGGGACCAGCCCAGGGACACTCCAGGGAGCAGGGACAGCCCAGGGGTCAGGGATGGCCTGGGGACCAGCCTAGCGACTAGGGATGCTCCAGGGAGCAGGCACAGGGGTCAGGGATGGCTTGGGGACCAGTGATGACCCCTGGACTAGGGATGGCCCAGGGAGAAGGCATAGCCTGGGGAGCAGGGATGCCCCAGGGAACACAGATAGCCTGGGGAGGAGGGATGGCCCAGGGACACTCCACAGAGCAGGGACAGCCCAGGGGTCAGGGACAGCCTGGGGAGGAGGGATGGCCCAGGGAGATGGGACAGCCTGGGGAGCAGGGATGGCCCTGGGAGATGGGACAGCCTGGGGAGCAGGGATGGCCCAGGGAGCAGGGATGGCCCGGGGAGCAAGGACACCCCGGGGAGTCAGGGATGACCCCAGCAGGAGGGCAGGCCTGGAGCAGCAGTGATGGGGCACAGGAACCAAACTCTGCCCCAGGGAAATGCCTCCAGCACAACCTTTCCAAAACACTTCCAGACTCGACAGGCCATGCCTTCACCCATTCCAAAGTGATAAACAACTCTGCCCCACCCCAGATCCCCAAATAAGCAGCCACTCACTGCAGTCTGTGCTGTGATGTGGGTACAGCCCACAATTTTAGCTCCAGCCAAAGGCTTCTCCCCCTGGGCTCGTTTCCTGAGCGAAATCAGAGCAGACATGTCTGGAAAAGGAAAAGAGGTTTTAATGCTGGCTCAGCCTGGAGGGTCCCCTCTCTGCCACAGCTTCTCTCCTTTTGGGGTCTCCCACGATACCTCCAGCCCTAAAATTTGTGCTGTAGCTGTTACACAGGCAGGGAGAAAACTCCTCATCCCTGGCCTGAGAGGTCTGTGCAAAATGGGACCAAAACACCAGTGTCATTTGTCACTTGACCAAGGGGCAAGGAGAGAGGTAAGGAGGGGTCTGGGACTGGCACTGCCCAGGGAAGGCACTAAGGACAGTCACCAGCCCTGTGGCAGCAGGTGAAGCACCTGAACTTGAAAACAGAGCTGCCACGTCTCAGAAGAGCTGCTCCAAATGTGCCTGGATTATCTTCCCTTTCTAAAAGGAAAGGAAAGTTACCCAATCATCCCACTGGAAATGGCAACTCAGCTTCCCACCACCCCCAGGGGAAGGGGTTGGGATTTTCAGCTTTTATGTGTCTGAAGGTGTTGAAAAATATTTGTCCATCCAAAGCCAACAAAACATTAAACCCTGAAAGAGCTCTGCTCCTGCTAGAAAAGGGAGCATCAGCATTTGCTGCCACATCTTGCTCTTCCCTAACTGCTCTGGGAAGCAAAACAGGATATCCAAGGCTGCAGCAGGAGTGGGAATTGCCATTCCTCAGTTTCTGGTCTCCAGAACCTGTCCCAAGCCCCAGAAGCCCCACACTCCATTTTGTACCTTGCTCAGCGATCTCGATCTCCCGGCGCCCAAACTCTGCCTGTTTGATGTTCTTCACACAGAAATTGCTGCTGCCTTTGGAGTTGGTTTGCTGCTTCTCTCGGGGAGACACCTCATCATCAGAGCTGTCTGTGTACGAGGCAGCTGAACCAAAAGAGGAACGGGTGTTATGCCAGGTCTTATGAATCCAGGAACCTCCTACCCTTCAGGTTTCTGCTCTGTTTCCCTTCCCAGCTTTCACTCATGGCTCAAACTACCATTCTCCTAAGGAAAGTCAACGCCCTGAAGGAATTTTGCACTCTTTTTCTCTAAAACAACCCAGAGGTATCAGGTTATCAACTGGCAATCAATGCCTGAGCTTCCGGGAATGCCTGGAACCGTTCCCTCATTATCCAGGTACAAACAGCAGCACAAATCCTGCCACGGGGTGTGAGCAGCACACTCACAGCAGCACCCAGCTGGGTTTGGGAGAGGAACACACGAGGACAAGGAGCTGGCACCTACCAGAGCTGTAGCTGTCAGTGGAAGACTGGGAGATGGAGCGGGACAGGGACCGGCGGCCCGTCTTGGTGGGGAATTTGGTGAACTCCTGCATGTCATCTGCAAATTGGATTTGCTGGGAGCAAAGGAAAGAAGTGCTAAATTAGGAGGTGATCCTCAGGGCATGACACCTTCCCAAGCCACAGGGATCCACGGATCCTTTCAGTCCTCAAAAATTAACACCACCAAATACAAGGCTACAGATGCCAAAAATTAACCCCCTTCCTCTGCCTGAACAGCTGCCACCAGGTTTTTGTCACTCTGCAGATTTGGCACAACACCTTGAGAGAAAAAGAGCACCCTGAAACATCCCCTTTAGTCCATTCCCAGCTCCTGAAGGCTCCTTCAGGAATCACATTCCTTGAACAACCCACATCCCATGTGGAGGCTGCTCCCACAGCCCCTGCCCCAACTGATCCCTGCAGATTTCTGCCCAAAAATGCAGCAGCAAGAAAGCTGGGGTGGTCCCAGGACATCCCTGGTGCTTCCAGGCACTTCCCCAGGAGCAGAGCACCCTGCAGGTTAAAAACACCACACATCCTTCCAAAACTGACACTAAAAGCTCAGGAAAAAACCTCAGCAAGAGAGAACATTTCAACAAAAAGAAGTTGACATTGCATTGGCTTTCAGCCTCCTCTGCAGGACAAGATGTTTCCATTGGAAGAGAACCCCCAAAACAGTCACTGCTCTCAGCCAGAGGCAACTCAAGGTTCCAGCACCTTCCACTAGATCATCAAATTTAACTGTGTTGGGCCAAAAAGAGGAAAAATAGCCCAAAACTACCCAAGTGAGCAGCCAGCAAAGGGCCTTATTGATGCTGCTGCCAGAGAAAGGCAACAAAGGGAATTAGGGAAAGCACCAGCAATTCCAGCCTGCAGCCCCCTCCCCACTGCCACACAGGAGACCCTGACAAAGAACCCCAGCACGGCCCCTTTGCTCAGATTGCATCGCTGCAGGATTTAATTTTGCCATTTAACAGGGCTGAGATGTCATGGCAGGGAGTCTGATTAACAAAGCAACCCCGAGACCCAGGAGACCTCGAAAGGAGTCCTGGAGAAATCAAGATGATGGAAAGGGACAGCCCAGAGTGACCTCAAGGAGGGGTTTTCTGTGGCACAGCCATCCCAAAAGCTCCCTGAAAGTTTTGATGCAGGAAACAGCCTTCAGAGGGGAGAAGAATGAAACTATTTAGTTGAAATGATCCATTCCAGAAAGGAAGAATCTGCACAGCTGGAGCTGGGGTGGCTGCAGCACCAGTATGGCTTTTTGGGCTGGACAAAGTAGCCACAATTCTGCAGAATCCCAGCAGATGGGCCAAAAGCAGCACAGTCCAGGAAAGGACAAGGCATGAAACCATGGCTCTCTCCAAGGGAGGGCAGGAGGGATGATGTGGGACTCCAGCAGCCCTTCCAGGAACTGACTGGCACAGATCAGATCCATCACCACACCCAGCCAAGCATCCCAGGCATTCCTGTGGGTGCTGTGCTGCAAGGTTTCCAGCCAGCTCCTCCATCCTGGACACATCTGCCCAGTATCTGCTCCCCCACCAGACCTCCCAGCAGACTCCTGTTGCATTCTGATGAAAACTACTTCAGTTTGTATTAGTGGAAGGAATGGGAATGATAAATGGAGACAGAAGGTTGGGTGTTGCAACTGTTTGAGGTCATTCGGTGCAGAGGGAGGATCCAGAGGGCACCACAACCCCAACCCTCAGGGGAGAGCAGAGGGAGGATGTGGAGGAGAGCACAACCCCATCCCCATGGGAAATCAGAGGGAGGACCTGGAGGGCATTGCAATCTCCATCCCCATGGGAGAGCAGGAGGAGGATCCAGAGGGCATCACAACCCCTACCCTGCAGGAAAGCTGATTCCAGGGATAAGAGGGGCAGAAGCACTTCCTGGCAGGTACCAACACTGTGCTCAGGGCGTGTGGCAGGGGCTGGCAGGATTCCCAACAAGGAATGATGTTGCTGGAATTTGTTCAAGGTCGATTGCTTGGATCAATCTTCCCCACACAGCCTGGGATAGGCTTGTGCTACTTCCATGCAGGTGTATTGCCCATGGGCAGTTCCGAGGAGGAAAAAGTATCAACAGTTTCAGAACACAACATTTCCATGCCTTCACATCAAGCTCTTCCTCCGGCAGCTCATCAAATCATAAAAAATATTCCCCATAAAACAGCTGCTGGCATTAAAACAGCTTAAAGTGTTAGCTGAGGAATTTTCTCTGTCTCAGGGAAAGGTTTCCAGGGGACACCCAGGAGGGAAAAACCCTAAGGCGCAGTTCCCCAGCCCAGGGTGCAGGTCTGTCCTGGCTTGCAGCATCCAGGTTGTGTAAGCTCTAGGACAGGGCAATTCCCTTCAGGAAAACATGCTGCCTGGATGGTCTCCTGGAGCAAAGCTTGCTTAGGATGCAGTGGAAAAGAGAGGATGGGATGGAGGAACGCTGCACTCCCCAGTCCCACAACATCCCACACCATAATCCACCTCCCCACATCACAATCCACCTCCCCTTCAGGGCTCCAGCTCCGAGTGCTGAGCCAGCTCTGAGGCACAACCCCACTCTGCAAGAGAAACAGCAGTTTTAGAAACACAGGAGTGAGGGATTGAATCCAAGGGGAGAGAAAAAGCAAGTGCTAAACAAACCAAGTGCTGAATTACCCCCAGTAATCCCTGCCGTGGCTTTACCAGGGCTCAGCTGAACTCTCCAGCTTAGCAAAATCTGCCCTGGCTAAAATTATCATCAAACACCATGAACAGCACCTGAATCCAACGAGCCATCCGAGCATCCATCCCGAGGGAGCCGGGAAATCGCCGCTGTGCCCGGCAGCGCGAGGAGGGAGCGCAGGGAGCTCGGGAGGCTGCAGAGAGGTGCGTGACCAGAGCCCCCCACGTGCAGCTCGAGCTGCATTAAGGAGACAGAGAAAATCTCCTAATCCCCCTGCCTGTCATGGCAATTGGAACGAAAGGCATTCCTGGCCGGGGGCTGCGGGTCAGCGCTCTGTGCCTGAGCAGCTCCCAAGAGCACGAATCGCATCCCAAACTTCACCCTGCTGGAAGCAGCTTTTCCAAACGGGTGGAGCACAAGGGTTTAAGAGCAAGGAAAATATTTTTTCATCCCAGAAATTCAGGGTCAAGGAGGGAAAACAAGTCAGCACCCATTTCCCTGCACAGGAATGAAGCCAGGGGTTTCCATCATCACTGGAAAAGGAGGAGATGAAGACCTATGGGGCCAAATGAGCAGCTCCTCATTTGGAACAGCAGGGATTTTGGAGTATGTTCTGCAGGAAAACAGCAGGATCCAGCAGCTCCTGCCAAGTTCTTCCAGAGCATCGCTGGGCACTGCCTGCTCCTCGTCACACCAGCCAAGCCAGGAGGACATTTTCTCCCTTTGGGAAATCCAGTGCCACTGTGCCCGTTCCCAGGCAGATCTGACATTTCCCAACATCAGCCGCTCATGTTCAGCACAAACAACCCTTTCCAGGGCTGGAGCTGAGGGATCATTGTCCTTATCCACCCGATTTGGCCACACTGCCCAGAGCATCCCAAACCACCAGGAAGGTGAAAGACCAGCTTGAACAAGCTTCTCTCTAGGTTATAAGGATAAATCCAGTGAGAACACTGGCAGGGCAGAGCCAAACCCAGCAGCACAAGTGTCCCCAGCACACACACCCCAGCCTCATTTGTTTAATTATTACGACACAGGGAGAGCAAACAGATTGCAGGTCTGGATTGGTACCATCTCACCAAACTGGCAGCTCGTGACTGCAGGGTGTGCCATCCTCCAGGGCTGATCCCAAGCACTCTCACAGTGGGCAGCCAGGAGGGCAGTTTTTGGAGCTGACAGAGTAAGAAAATTTCACTCCCTGGCTCCAGGGAGAGGGATTTGTAGACACCCCTGGATTTACCCCAGGCACAGATGAGTCCGGCCTGTTCCTCTTGGACAGGACAATTCCACTTTTCATTTTAACACTTCCTCCACTCCCAGAACAGCTCCAGAGAGGACACTTAAGCTCCTTTGTTGTACTGTACAGCCCTGATTGCATCCCATGCAGCCTTAGGGGAGAGTGGGAGCAGGTTGTGGAAGGAAAAGACATTTTGGAAATCATCCACCAACTCACAGCTGACACAGCTCATCCATGCACAGGCTCCACAGGGGAAAGGACACGGGCTGGGAAGCAGCTCCAGGCCCTATTCCTATCACCCCTAGGTTTGCTTTAGCAATCCTTTTCTATTATTATAATTTTTTATTAGGGACAACATGAGCATCGGCACATACGCAGCCATGGGAAAAGTGTCCTCCCAGCCACTTCTGTCCTGGATAAGTGGAGAGGGGACAGGAGCAGGCTCCTCACATCACCCAAGATCAGCAGAAAGCAATGAACCATCTAAAACCCTCCAGAGCTCGAGTCTGACATCCGAGTATGTGAGGACACAGCACAGTTGCCCGGGGAGAAACAGCAAAATGGGAGCAGAGCACGTTCCTACAGCCACACAACCACCTCTAAAGCAGAAGAGAATCTGCAACCCACTTCTGCCCTCCCAGGAGAAAACCTGAAAGGATCCTGGGACCTTTTCTCTAGCTGCAGAAAACCAGCAGCAGGGATCAGGACTATTCAGGGCAGCCAGTTCCACTTATTTAATGTGTTCTCCCAAACAAAAACCCCCCTGGCAGAGGCTGGGAGGGCAGTGCCGGATGCCCATGCTGCCAAGGCAGCCCTGACGTGACCTGTCTTTTAAGTTCATCATTTCTTTGTCATTCCTGGAAATTCAGCCAGACAAGGAATGTTTTACAGCTCACACGAGCATCCTCCTGCTCACCAGCCCTGCTCCCACATGAGATGGGAGCAGCAGCTCAGAGCAGGGCTGGGCTTTGCCCACCTGGAGATGGGAGCCTTCAGGTTTCAGTCTCCAGGGATTCTGTATCTGCAGAAGGACTGTTCCCTTCTGAGAGCTGCTGGTTTTTCCTGAGAAGGAGCTGGCTCGGGCATTTCCAAAGGACCAATTGTTTCAATCCACTGATTTACAGAAGCAACTCCTTGCAGCATCCAGGGAGGGCAAAGGCATCCCAGGGAATGAGGCCCTTCAGCCTCAGCAGCAGAGAAGGAACAACTCAGATAACCAGTACTCTCCTTCATTCCAGATCAAAAAGAAGAGAGGAGCAGCTTTGCTTGAGCCACCTCCTCAGGGAAGGGACAGAACTCTTCCATGGCGTTTTCACAGCCACCCAGATCCTGGAGGGGACACTGAGCTTCCTGACCAGGAGAAAAGAGCTATTGCCACGTTTGCCTCCCTCAGATGAGGGACTGAGGCCATCCCAAACCCGCCAGCTGCAGGTTCCCAGTGCTCCCAGTGTGTACCCTGTGCTGGCCCCTGAGCTGGCCCCATTCCCACTGTGGCCATGCCAGGGAGCTGGGTTTGTTTAGAGGACTTGGCTGCCCTGTCCTCAGGCCCCCTCTGCTCTGCTTCCAGGCTGGAAGAGCCAGCCCCTGTTCCCACAGAACAGTGTCTAGACATGAGGCTGGAAACAGGGGACACACAGAGGGACACAGCTCCGGCTCCATGATCTGACAGGACACGGATTGTTGGGGTGGGAATCAGCAAGGCAGACAGGGATGGTTTTAGGGTTCTTCTCCTGTGAGGTTATCCAGCCTGGAAGGGTATTTCTGGATCACAGCATTCCTTAAGGATGGAACAAAAGGAAAAACGAGGTACTTGGAGAGGGGGATGGGGGATCAGGAGCAGCAAGACTCCCACTCTGACGATTCACCATCCTCACCCCCAAAGCACAGGGTTTGGAGGTGGATTTGGCTCTGTGACTCAAACCATCCCATTTTCCCACCTCCAAGCTCTGGTCACGTGTGCCAGCACAAACGTGGATGGCAAAGGCCTGCACAAATTCACATAAATTGGCCAAGCCCATGGAAGAACCACCGGATTCCCAGCTCAAATCATCCCAGCAGCGAAAGAATCCCCAGCCAGAGCCCATGGCCAGGTGAGGTGGGGGATTTTCCCCAGCAGTGCCCACTGCTTCACCCTGCCACTCCACAGGGATGCTGAAAGAGCAGGAGAGCTGCTCAGCAAGCATCTCCTGGTCCTCACAGACTGAGCACCAAGGCTCTGTGAGAGCTGAAAGTGGAACAACCCTAAGGAGAAAGAATCTGCTTCATTTCCAGGCGTGGCCTTTGCAAGAGGGGAACTTTCTGCTGGTGGCTCTCCCAGCTTTTAGAAGAGACCCCAAGTGCTCCATTCAGCTGGCAGAGCTTCCTGAGCGTGCAGCTCTGTGAATGGAAGCACAGCCATGTGGAATTTGGTGCTCCTGGGTCTGTACCTCTCACTCCCAGAGGGTTCACAGGGCAGGCAGTTCTCCCTAGAGGAAAAGACCTGCCTGGCACTCTTCCTGCCAACTCCCAAAGCAGGAATCCCAGCCAAATCCCCACCTGGAAACCTTTACACTGCTCCCAGTGAAGAAATAAAAGGGCACTGAGGTTCTGGCAAAGCAAACCAGCCAAGCCCTAATCCCAACCTCCATCCTCTCTGCCAGGGAAAGGCTGGTTGGGTAAAGTACTGAGGAAAAAAAACAAACAACCCAAGTTTCTGTGTGTCCAAGAGGAGAATTAAGGACTTCCACATGAATCCCAAAACTCAGCAGAGGAAATAAAAAACACCAGGAAATGAAGAGACCCATTCCAAAGGTTAATAGGCTGGAAATCACCACAAGATTTCAGTCATCATGGGAATCACTGTAAATGCCAGTTAAAGGAAAAATAAACAGAAAGAGGGATTCAATAAAAGAAATGTGATCTCAAGTGTTAAATAGTAACTGGGGATAAATCCTGCCTCATAAACACCTGGAGGTCAAAGGTGTGCTCCAGCAGGAGCAGAGAGAAAGCTCCCCAGCAGCAGATAAGGAGAGATCTTGGACTGCAGGAATCAAAGCAAAGGCTTGGGCCCAGCTTTAATGGAGCAGGATATCCCCTGAAACACTGAGAGATATCTCCTGAAACAGCTCCTGAAACACTGAGGGATATCTATCTCCTGAAACACCGAGGGATATCTCCTGAAACAGCTCCTGAAACATCAAGGGATATCTCCTGAAACACTGAGGGATATCTCCTTCCTGGCAGCAACAGCAAGAGTCCAATGTCTGGGATCCCTAAGGGCAGTGAACTGCAGTCATGTCTCACAGGTTAACCCCATAGTCCCCATGGATGGGCAAACAGCACCTGGCCTAAAGACATCCTGGATTTCTCCCCTCTGGATCCATCCCCAGTGCCCACCAGCCTATGGCACAGCAGTGTAGGATAATCAGTATTACCTGGAGTTACCACACTGGAAGAACTGCTCAGGCAAGACAAGGCCATGCCTTGAAGGACAAGGGGAATGGCTCCCACTGCCAGAGGGCAGGGATGGATGGGAGATTGGGAAGGAATTCTCCTGTGATGGTGGGCAGGCCCTGGCACAGGGTGCCCGGAGCAGCTGTGGCTGCCCCAACCCTGGAGTATCCAAGGCCAGGCTGGACAAGGCTTGGGAGCCAGGGCAGAGGGTGGAACTGGGTGAGCTTCAAGGACCCTTCCAACCAAACCATTCCCCTATTCCATCAGTGTGGGTTAAATCACTTCCAGCAGCTTATGGGGCAATCTGAGGATTGATGGTCTCCAATGGGCCAGCTGGCAGAGCTGGAATCCCATGGAAATGTGTTTGTGTGTCAGAGCTGAGAGGGAATCGGCTTTAATTAGCATCAATTTTTAAACTAATTAGAAAATGCCTCTCCAAGCACAGTTGCATGACACCAAGGGAATGCTTGGAAGCACTGTCAAATGGCTCGTCCAGTAGCACCTCATGGTCTGAAGGGAAGGTTCACCACAAAAAAAAAAAAAAAAAAAAAACAAAAAAACAAAAAAACAACAAATTGAATGCCCCAAACTTCTTCTCTGCAACCCTTAAGCAGCCCCTGTGTTGTGGGGGAAGAATCACTCCCCTTGGCACTCTGAGCACCCCACCTGCCTCCTCGTCTTCCCTCAGACTGCCTTGGAGAATCTCAGCATTCCAAGACTTCTACTGATCTTTCAAGAAACCAAAACAGTAAATCCCACTCAGGAGAGGCTCCAGCTACTCTCAGCTACCCTTAGCTGATCCTCCATCCCTTTGTCATAGCTCTAAGGGAAAACACCCTGCAGGATCAGCATGGAAACAGAAGCAGCCTATTCTGGAAAACTGGAAATCCATCCTCCCCCTGCCCTGATCCCAAAGGCCTCTCACATGCTATTCCCACCATAGTTGCCCACTCCTCATTTACTAGTAGACTGTTTTCAGCCCTGGGAATTACCTGGATTTTGATGCATCTGGTGAGAGGCAAAGCCAGAGAACACTCAGGCTCCAGCACGGGCTTTTCCCTCCTCAGAAGTGTGAGGAATCACCACCAGGATGAACATCACCCTCCTGGATATTGACTCATGTCAGAGAAAAGCCAATCTTTTCCTGCAAACAGGGCTGATCCCATGAAACCCCTTTCTTTAAAAGGAGGCAGGAGGGATAAAAGTGATTTCCTCATGGAGATGGCAAGCTCACAGAATATTTGGAGAAGGGATTAGTTAATATAGGAGACACCGTGCTGCCTGCAAGATGCTGACAGCTCCAAGGTCAACAGGGATCAGCCAGATGTTCCTGCTCCAAAACATGCCCAGGTTGGATGCAAAACTCTCCCCACAGTGCAGGAATGTGTGAAATCTGGGGCTCCCTGCTGGGAGGTGAAAGGAGGAGAGGCAGAAAACAGCAGACACAGGCTGAACCTCACCCTCATCTGGAAGGAGGACACTAAAACATGAATTTCAGGAAGGCAAAGCCCCAAGGACCTTCCTTTTCCAGGCTGCCCACTTCTCACTGCAAAAGGCCAGCAGGAGTGATCCCCTCCACCCACACCACAGATAAACCAGCTCCAGCAGCCCCCACCCAAACCCTGGCTCCTGAATGCAGGCAGGAATGGGTGCTGCCAGCCAGCTCCAGGTCTGTGGGGGCAGCCAAGGGAAGCTGCACCCAACTCCAGGGCTGCGGGAGCCTCACCCAAATTACAGTGGCGCCTGTTCAAGGAGCTGGAACATCATGTCCTCGGCCACCTCAGCCCTTTGGCTGTCACCAACCTGAGGTAAACAGATTCTGCAGCAGCAATAAGCTCGTTACCAAGGCCACCGTATTGATCCCAAAGTGTAATTAAAATTCACAGTTCAAGCAGCCCAACTCAACAGGGCAATGGGGGCAGTTCTGAAAGGCAGGACTGGGCTCAGCTTCCGCATCCCACTTACTCAGAAGAACAGAAGCCATGGGGGGAGATCAGCTGCCATAAAAAACAGCCCAAATTCTTCCCTGTGAGTGAGCAGGCCCTGGCACAGGGTGCCCAGAGAAGCTGTGGCTGCCCCATCCCTGGAAGTGTCCAAGGCCAGGTTGGGTGGGGCTTGGAGTAACCTGAGACAATGGAAGGTGTCCCTGCCCATGGCAGGGGATGGAACTGGCTGATCTTTAAGGTCCCTTCCAGCCAAACATTTCCAAACTACAGCAGCTTTCTCTTTGGACCTTCGGGCCATCAACCAAGATGTCCCAGAGCACCCATTCCCAAGGGAAGCCTGCAGGGATGATGTGGGAGAGGGGGATGGTGCAGAATGGATCCCAGCACTGCTGAGGGTGCCCAATCCCCTGGAGTTACCCAGTTCCCTGGGAAGGGGCTCCACACACCCTGCTGAGGTGGCACCATGATGCTCCTCCTTGGTGGGACGTCCTGACCCTTCTCACAGCCCCTTACACATCCAACCCATGGTTTCACCAGGAGTCTCACTCTGGGAGGAGTTCTGGCACAAAGTCCTTCAGACTGCAGGCCCTCGGGGCCACCAGCAGGTCCCAGGACAGTCACCTGGAACGTCACCACCACGTGCTGTGTGAAGGTGAGCCAGAGGCCCCAGATAAGCAGCTCTGATCAAAGGGCTCAGCAGGAAACACAAGGAGCCCTCTACAAATGCGACCATCACCTGCAGGAAACTCCCAGTGATAAAAACACAGCCAGGCACAAGCAAATCCCTCAGGCTGAGTGCTCAAATCCCACACCTTTCCTGCTCCAAAATCTGGGATGAGGCACTCACCAACTCCTCAGAGCAGCAACACAGACAGAATCCTCACCTGCAAAAGAATCAACTCCAACCTGACCTTGAAAACCTGATTTCCAGAGCAAAATACCCCAGCCTCAACCCTGCAGGGAGTACAGGAACTCACTCCAACATTTGCACATGCTGGAAAGCACTGAGAAAACTCTTCCCAAAGAAAGTATTGTGGTAGGCAGGTCCCCAGCAGAAGATAACCTGGCATTTTGGGGAAGGTCAAAACAAAACACTGGGCTCCTGCCTCTAGCACTCTTCCCACACTCCAGACCTGACTGCTCACATGGAAAGAAGGCTCCCAGGATGGGTTGTCTCCACCCCCACACTACCAAAAGATGACTAGAGATGTTTCTGAAGACTGGGAGGAATGAATATCCAACCCTTCTTCTATCTCCAACGGACCAACATAAGAGTAGAAACTCAGCCTCCTTCAGGGATGCAGGAGGAAAAGGGAGAAGCAAAAGCCACAGGCTCTGGCACATCATTTTGAAAATGGTTTATGCCCATCAGACCCTCAAAATCTCCCTTTTTCCCACTCTCTGGTTCAATAATTCAATCGTCTTCTGGTCTTGCTGCAGTGCTGGGGCACCAGGACAAGCCTCCCCTCTGGACATCAGGGAGTCCCTCCAAAGCACCAAAATAATGGGGATGTCCCAAGGGCAACTTAGAAATAATTAGAATTATATCATTTAACACAGCCCAGGAAGGACCTGGCTGCCCCAGGTCCTGGCAATTCATGTCCACTCCAAACACCCCTGTGCTTTTTTCCCCCCTTACCAAGGTTTTCCTGCATCCCAGGGAAGGCCAGACTCATCTCAGGACAGAGCACAATGAGCTGTTCAACTCATCCCAGCCCAGCCACCACATTTTGAGAAGAAAAAGCTGTCGTGACAGGGCAAGGAACCAAAAAGTGAAGATGTGGGCAAAGGAATAAGGAGAGCCAGGTGCCTGCAGAACAGCAGGACAGGAGCTGGTAGTCAAGGCCCCAGACAGGCTCACAAAGGCACCGAGGATTTATGAGCAGCCACTCGAAGGAATTAAATTAAAGGGACAGGAAAAAGGAATGGCTACAGGAGCTCTGTCAGGACAAACAAGGGCAGCCTCATCCCTTTGACAGCTGAAAAGGGAAGGCAGTTTATTATCACCCAGCCAGGCAGAGCTGCAGGGACCTGGGATGAGTTGGGACAGAGCAAAGTGGGGCAGGAACAGGTCTTTGGGAATGGGCTGTGCAGGACAGGAGGCAGCGGGCTGCAGCAAGGTCAGCGCTCCGCAGGCCACTGCAGACAGCACCAGCAGGAATGATGCTCTGGAGAGGACACTCAGCCCTCCCTGGGGACCAGCAGCAACCCTGAGGCTCCATCCCCCTCTCCCCAGCTCTTCCCTGCTCCATCTCTGCCACCCCCACAGCAGCAGCAGCCGGCTGGCACCGCAGAGCTGCAGCGCGGTGCATTAGCATTCCCTGCCGCGGGCTGCGCGGATCCCGCCGGAGCCGGGGCTGGAGCCGGGGCCGGCACCCGCAGGGCTCAGCTCCACCCAAACACACCCACACCGGCCCCACGGGCACCGAGCTGCCCCACTCACCTCCCACAGCCACTCCCGAGGCTTCAGCCCATCTCAGAGCCCAGCAATGCTGCAGGAGAGAGATCTGTCTGCAGCGTCCGTCTGTCTGCCAGCACCCAGGTGTGGAGGAGCCCACCAGTGATGCCAGCGGGACAAGGGCACAGCAGGGTGAGGTGACAGACAGGGACAGCCCTGCCACTGCCCCTGCCCTGCTGCAAGCTCAGAGCCTCTCACCGTGTCCTTCCCACTCCAGGGCACCCCCAGCTTGGCTCGGCTGGGAGTTTCAGGCTCCGCCAGGCTGACGTGGATTGGGAAAGCGGCTGCTGCCAAGGGCACCTGCAGTCTCCAGGGAGGCAGGAGAGCAGATGCCCAGACGCAGCAGTGATGGCACACACGGATCTGGGAGAGCACAACCTGCCCTTGAGCCCTCCCATCATCATCCCACATCCATGTTTACTAAACCTGGGGAAGCGACAAGCCTCAGCATTCCCAACCTTCCCCTGCAACACCACAGTCGTGGCTGGAGCAGGTGCAAAACTCAGCATTGCTCACCTCTGCCTGCAAACCACTCCTGGCCAAAGAACCCCCTCAGTCAGACCAGACTGGGGTTAGTCTGCCGACAGACAAATCCCCACAAACTGCAGTGAAAACGGAGCTCTGGCAGAGCCAAGAAATCTGAGCTCTTGGGGGAAAACGACCCCATTCCTCCTTTCACCTCCACTGAGTCAGCCCCTACTTCAGCCTGGAGTTGATCCTACTTAATCTCTTAATCTCTTACCTCCTGCTGTTTCACTTTTTCACCTTAAACAAGTTCCTGACAAGAAGAAACAGCAATGCCTGAGGCTGGCTCCCAGCTCCAGGTGCTGGAACAAGGAGACACCGACTTCCCTGCAGCACCCATGGGGGCACCTTGCTCCAGCTGCATCCAAGCTGATCCTGCAGGTCCTGGGCTGGATGCTGGTGGGCTCACACTGGCACTTTCCCCAAGCTCCAGCACAAGTTAAGGCTCCTCTGAAAAGCCATTCACAGAGGGAATGAGCCTGCAGTGAGCTTGGCCACATTCCCACCCACCCCATCTCCAAACTCCTCAGGCAAACTGCATTGGCAAAGTCAAGGAGCTCAAAAACCCAGGAGGGGTCTGCTTCAGCAGCACAGCACGATCTTGCCCATCTCCATGCTGGTAAATCATCTCTCTGCACCATCTCTGCTGCCCTCTGACCATGCCAAGAGCTCCAGGGCTGCTGGCACAAAAGTCACTTCGACTTGCAGGGAACCAGAAGGGAGTTTTAATGGTTTAATTGCGATCCTGTTCTGAGACATCAGAGCTGAGGGCACTCAACAGCTTATCTCAGCAGAGCAATTCTCCCTTCTTGGTCTTTCATCCTCCTGCCAAGGCTTCTGCCATTCCCCAGCACTGTCTGCAGGAACTAGCCAGGCAAGGAAAACAGGAGCCCAGAGCGATTTGTTCCCCGAGCTCAGCTCAGCGAGCTCCCATCTCTGATGCTATCAGCTGATGTTACCAGCCTTAAATGTCGTGTGTCGCTCTGGGCACCTTCAATATCCTCACCCAGCCAGGAAAAGCAGCAGCAGTCACGGAGTCCAACCAAGGCTCCTTGTGCTGCACAGCCAGCCCTGTCTGCAGCAGAAAATCCTGAGGATACAACATCTCATGCCCCTGAGACACTGGCAAACTTGCCTCTGAGGATACTCGATGGATTCCTTTTTACCACAGGTGTTTTGGTTCCATGGGATGCTCTGGGATTAGCAGCCTGCTGTCCCCTTGGAGCAATCGGCTGCAGCCTCATGCTGTTCACTCTGACAGAGATGATGGTTATGAAAAGGTAAAAACAATCTCTGAGTTGGAACTGTGCAGAGCCACTGCTGGAAGAGGCAGATCCCAGCCCCACATTCCTCTGCTCCTTCCTCCAGGCTATGTCCACAGCCCAGATAAACAGGGCCTGGTCTCCAACCCCTGCTCCCTGAGAGAGAAGACGCCTCAAATCTGGCTGACCTTCCCCAAGGGTCAGATGCTCCCCAGTCCCACCTGTGGCCAGAGCAGGCAGGAGAGATTCCCCCAGAGGATGAGGATGTTCCCATTCTCTGTGACTGCTCTGCCTTTGCATCCACTTCTTCCAGGGCTGCAGCCCCAATGGGAACACAATGTTCAGCTGCACAGATCTGTGCAGTGCGTGGAACACGGACCTCCCCCGACAGGACTGAAACTTCAGCACTGAGCCTGGAGCACAGGGCCAGTTCCCCAGGACACTGGGGTCCTGCACCCTGTTACGGGACAAGACCAGTGCTCACCCACCCTCGGTGCCATCTGATCATCCCACGGGGTGGTGGGAGCAGCACTGGGGGATCTCAAAGCCCCCAGTGAGGCCTACAAGGATGGAGAGGTACTGAGGTGAATCGGCAGCCTCTCCCTGAGCCCAAATGTGTTCCCATCCACACCTCCAAGAGAACCCCTGTCCCAAAAAAACCCAACACTCTGAAATCTCTTGGCCACGCTTCTGAGTAGCCACAGCTGAATTCCAGGTTCCTGCTTCCAGCTCTTCCCATATAACCCTGCTTTGTCGCCACCACTAAGCACTGTCACCCCACAGTCCCACACAAGGGCCTCACCCTGCTCGTCCCCTTCCCGGGGTCACCCTGTCCCCCTGCACTCCCATACCACAGCCGAGGCCCCTGCTCTGGCCCCAGCACCCCAGAACCTGCCCTGCCGGGACCGGTCCTCCCTTCCCGCACACGGGTCAGGGTTGTACCCCATACAGACCCCTCTCTCCCCAGTACCCGAGCCTTTCCCTCCCACCCCAAACTGGGCCAGCAGCCCCCTGGCCCATACCCGCCAGCCCCTGGCCGGTACCGATATCCCTGTCGGTACTGAATGGGGACGGACCCGGGCTCTCCGTTACCGCCAAACTGGATGGGGTTCGGCTTTCCCAGAACAAACCCCCACCTGTGGGGCTGCTTTCCCAGAGCCGGGGCACGGTCCCCCAGCTCCACAAACGGGGGCTGCTCCCACCCCAGACCGGGGACTCGGCCCCGCAGCCGGGGCTGCTGCCCCCGACCCGGGGGTTCTCGCCCGCCACAAGCGGCGGCTGC
>JAHLSL010000083.1:1698259-1740253 GCA_025920805.1 Petroica traversi | reverse complement strand
AGCATCTCTGCCATGAGCTGTGCCCAGAGCAACCCTGCCATGAGCTGTGCCCAGAACATCCGTGCCATGAGCTGTGCCCACAGCATCCCTGCCAGGAGCTGGGTGCAGCCTCAGCCCTGCCAGGAGCTGTTCCTGACCTCAACCCCCTATACTGGGAGAGAAAAGCTCACAGGGCCACACTCTGAGCTGAAAAACTGGGAAGAGAGGAGGGTTTGGGGAGGGCAGGAGTGGGAAGGATGGAAGGGAGACCTCCCCACTCCCCCAACATACACTCACCCCTCCCCAGAGCTGGTGAACTTGGTACCCAAGACCCACCTCAGCAATCTCCTTGTATTTGCCATCCATGGAAGTGCGCAGATCCACTGGGAAATGCTTCAGGCAATGGGGGGTCCCGGGCAAGGACCAGGCTGACTGCAGGGGTCGGGCCCCTGGCCCCCCCCCGCAGCTCTGCAGGGAGTGGAACAACATCAGCTGGAGGGGTCTGGAGCCCTGCCCAGGCAGGAAGGGGTTAATCAGCCCCTCCACAGCTCCCCCTCCCCACCATGGAACTGGGATGTTCTTCCCAATGGGGGTGATGAGGAAACTGAGGCAGCTCAAGGGCAAGAGGGCCCCCCCTAATCCCCATGGGGCACTGGGAGGGCTGTTGGCTCCAATGGGGGGGGTGTAAGAAGCCAACAGTGAATGAGGGGCTCAGGGCTGGGGGGCAGGACCCCCATGGCATGGGGGGGCACAACACGGGGGTCTGCTCCACCTGCCAGTGCTGCCTCCCTGCTCCCCATGCCATCCTTCCCATCACAGGGGGACACAACTCCAGACAGGGAGGGAGGGACAGAGGGGAGGCAACATCATCCCCCCTCTAAACACACCCCACTGCCCTGAACCCACCACAGACCTGGCTGGGGTCCTACTGCTTAAACTGGGGTCACCAGTAAAAGACCCCCACCCAGCACAGCCTGGGGGGAAGATCCAGATCTCTGACCCCTGAAAAGGAGCCTCCACCCCATTTGCTCCCTGCAGCACCCCAGTAGGAACGGGGAGCTGGACTGGTGTCACCCAGGGCAGGGATGGCTCTGGTGTCATTGGGAAGTGCTGATGGGGCCTGGTAACATCAATGCCCCCAGGACATGTCCTGTGCCACTCAGGTGTGTGACAGGTGGCAGCCCTGGTGGCACTCTGAGACCTCCCCAACAAGGGTGCCAGACAGATGACAACCCCAAGGTGCCACCTCGCCCGCTCCATGCCACCATCATCACACTGTGTCACCACCATCACCCTGTGCCACCCAGAGTCAGGAGCAGTCCCAGTGACATCTTGAGACCCCCCCAAAAGTACCAGCCAGGTGACAACCCCAAAGTGTCACCTCACCCCACCGTATCACTACCATCATCCCAAAGTACCACCATCACCCTGTGTCACTACAATCCCCCTGTGTCAGCACCACCATGTGCCATCCACCCAGAACACACGTGTGCCACCCACGTGTGGGAACAGCTGCAGTGACACCCTGAGACCCTCTCTCAACAGTGCCTGAAGTGCCACCTTACCCACCCCGGTGCCACATCATCACACTGTGTCACCATCATCACCCTGTGCCACCCACCCTGGGCACATGGGGGTCACCCAGAGCTGGAAGCAGCCCCGGTGACACCCCGAGACCACACCCCACAGCACTGCCAGCCAGGCGACAGCCCCTAAGTGTTAGCTCGCCAACTCTGTGTCACAATCACCCCATGCCACTGACCCAGAACACTGACGTGTGGGAACAGCCCCGGTGCCACCCTGAGAAACCCCCTCAGCCGTGCCAACCGGGTGCGCACCCCAAAGTGCCACATTGTCCACCCCGTGCCACCACCACCCGGTGCCAGCAGCCCCCCAGGTGCCCCCGAGACCATCCCCGCGGGGCCCCCCCTGCCCCTCCAAACCGGCCCCGCTCCCCCTGCGGGGTCCGCCCCCCCCGCATCCCCCAGCGCTCCCCTCCTTCCTCTTCCTCCGTTCTCACTGCGCCACCGAGGCGCTGCCGGGAAGGGACACCCGGGACCCCCCAAGCCCGCTGCCACCCCACCCGGTGCCGGGACACGGCGCTGGGCTTCCCCCCCCCCGCCACCAAAATCCCGCTAAGCAGCAACGCGGCACTTTCCCCCCCAAACCGAGCCCCCTACTCGCAGCATCGCGTCCCCCCCGCGCTGGGCGTGACCGGGGTGTCCCCACGGGCTGTCGGGAGGGTGTGGGGTCTTTGGGGGGGGTCTCACCTGCGGGGCTCTGGGTCTGCAGGCTACCCCGCTTCTTGAAGGAACACTTGGCCGGGGGGACAGAGGACATGGCGGCTCCAGGGGGGGTCGGGGAGGGGCGGAGGGGTTGATGATGATGGTGGTGATGGCGATGATGGTGATGGGGGCGGAGGGTGGTGGGGGGCGCCCGGGGGACTCTTACGGCGGCGGGCCCGCAGCGGCCGCTCCCTCCCCTGGTTGATGATTGATGCAGGAACCCGGGACTGGACCAAAGTCCCCGGCGGGGCCCGGCCGGAAACCGGGACGAGGAAGAGGATGGGGCGGGCGGAGGATGTGGCGAGGAGGAGGAGGAGGAAGGAGGTGGCTGCTGCGCTGGAGGGTGGGGGGGGGCGAGACCCGGAATGGGGCTGTGAGATACGGGGGTGCGGGGCTGAGACACCCCCGGGACAGCCGTGACCCCCCTCACGGACAGCCCTGTACCCCCCCCCGGACAAACGTGACACCCCCCGAGGGACCGCCCTGCACCCGTGCGGGGTCAGCGTGATCCCCGTGACACCCCCGGGATGGACGTGTAACCCCCCCCGGCCCGGCCAGCCCTGTGCCCCGGGACAGCCTGAAACCACCGCAGGCAGCTCTGTACCTGTGGGAACACCCTGATCCCCCCACCCCCAGACAGTCGGGAACCCCCGGGACAGCCCTGAGCCCCTCTTTGGGGACAGTCGTTACCCCCCGGGTTCAGCCCTAACCTCTCTCCCCGAAGCAGGGATGGGATTGGACCCCCCCAAAGTGACAGTGACGCTTCCAAAATAGGGTAACCCTCTCTGAGGTGAACATTATGCCCGCTCAATATGGGCATTGACCCCCATCCGACAGGCATTGCTCCCCAAAAAGACAGGGTGTCTTTCTTCCCCCACCAGAGCCTGGCCCCACCCCAGTGGGGATCCGTGTGCCCCCCAGCGGGATCCGGCACCCCCAGGATGGGCATCCCCCTCCCCAGGGCTGGCGCTGCTCCCCCAACTCAGACCGTCAGCCCCCCCCGTTAAACACTGTACCCCCAAAACACCGAGTATCTCCAAAATCGGCAATTACCCCCCAAAATGGGGCGTTGCCTCCTTCACGATAATGTTCCCCCGCCCCAGATATGGTACCGCACCCCAAAAGAAGGACTCGCTCTCTGTCACCAGCACTCCCCCGGCTCGGACCCTGCTGGGGGGGGTGCCCTGAACCCCCCGAGGAATGTCCCCATGGAGCCCCCGCCCCCAAGTCCCCCAGCTCACCCCCCAGCCAAACGGGGCCCCCCCAAAAGCAGAACCCGGCTGTTGGGGTGCCGGGGGTGTCACCTTTGCCATTGCCTCGGTCTCCGCGTGTCCCTACCTGGGCCGGGGCTCCCGGTGCCGGGGTGGCTCTGGGTGGCTGTCGGGTTGTGTCCCCTCCGAGCGCCCCGAGTGTCCCCTAAGCTGCCACTGGCGCGGGGGGGGGTATTTTTAGCCACTGTCAGAGCGGAGGGAATGTCACCCACCCCCCCGTCTGTGCCCCCCACCCCTTGTCGAGGGGGTGAAGGGACAGCGAGGTGACACCGCGCACCAGGGCCACCGCTGTGCCAGGCTGCGAGGGCACAACAGCCAAGGGGGACAGTGGGGACCCCCAGCCTGAGTCATGTCCCCCGCCCAGCGCTGTCCGCACCCCGCGGTGAGGGGGGTGGTGTCTGGTATTTTAATTGGACCCCCCTCATTAGCGCCAAGTTCATTAGAGGCTCAGAAGGGGCTTTGTGTCCGCGGAGACAGCGGGAACAGAGTGTCCCCGAGCAACGGCGCTGGCAGGGAATACGCTCCCCGTGGGACGCGGGGACACCGGTGCGGGGACACAGAGCCCCCCAGTGGCCCTGTGGGGTGCAGGGATTTAGGGCACCTTAAACCCAAACATCGGGGACCTGCGGGACTTTTGGGGGTCCCAAAGCCCAACTCGGGCGGGGGGGCTCCTCCTGCGGTGCCCACCTGAAGGCAGCCTCGAAGGAGAAAGGGGGAGGCACCCACCCGTCCCCGGGGTTCGGGGGGTGCTGCGGGGGGATGGGCTGGGAGGGGGGGTGCTGAGCCCGGGGAGAGGAGGAGGAGGAGAAGGCTGAGCCACGATCCCATTAAAGAG
Organism: Petroica traversi; assembly: GCA_025920805.1. Lineage (NCBI taxonomy): Eukaryota > Metazoa > Chordata > Aves > Passeriformes > Petroicidae > Petroica > Petroica traversi. Next base: position 1,735,883 of record JAHLSL010000083.1, on the reverse strand, counting down.
CTTAGGCAGCGGGAGGGCGGCACCCAGCGAGGCAGATTAGGGGGCCTCATTAGCCACCCCCCGGGGGTAATTAGCTCCCTTTTCCCTGCAGGAGGAATCCCCCAGTGCCACCGTCCCCTGCCATCACCCCCCTGCCACCATCCAGTCCCCCTGTCACCACCCAGTCCCCTGCCACAGCTCCAGAGCACCCAGGGGTGGGGGATACACACAACCACGGGGTTGATCCCATCCTCAATTGCCCCCCAGAAGTGGGATCACAGCCTACAGACATGAGGGAGCCCCAAAATGATCCCCACTTCCCAAGTCACTTCAGGGGACCAGTCCCCACGGGCAAGGGGTGTCACGCTGGTGCCCCCCCTTATATAAAGCCCCCTGCCCACCTCCCTGAGATGCTCCGTCTTTTTTTTTCTCCCTGAGCCCTAATCTTTGCCATCTTGGGCTAATTGGATTTCCTGGGTCACATGGCAAGATAAAAAGTCCCCAAATCCCACGGTCAAAAAAAAATCAGGTTATCCATGGGGAATTAAGGGAGAGAGCGGGGGGCAGCCAGCAGCGAGGACCCACCGAGGTGTTCTGCTGGCTTGGGGCACCCCAACATCACAGTGTGGGGTACCTCTCTCACATTTTTTTGAATTTCTGCCTAACTTCTCAGTGCTCACCTCGTCTTCGGGGTGTGCCTGTTATCTCCTTGAAGAGCTGGAAAAACCTGGGGACCTAGAGGAGATTGTGGAACTATTGGAGGAGGACAACGAAGCCATGGGGAGCGGGGCCAGTGCCGAGGACAAGGAGATGGCCAAGAGGTCCAAGGAGCTGGAGAAGAAGCTCCAGGAGGATGCAGATAAGGAGGCCAAGACCGTCAAGTTGCTGCTGCTTGGTAAGGCTGGAGGAGATGTCCCCTGGAGATGTCCCTGTGCTTCCTCCCCGTTGAGGCTGAGGGGATGTGGGGATGGGGAGGGGGACAGGGAACCTATCACCCCCTGGACTCCTCCTGCCTTGTCCCTGGTACCCCTCGGACAAGCTGCCATCAACCTGGAGAGGTTGTCCCGCCACCAGGATGTCCCCAGGGTTATCCTGGGAAGGGCTGGAGGTGGCATCGGCTCTTTGGGATGGCAGGTACAAAGGGGACAGTGGGGGGACGGGGGAAGGGACCAAGACACTGGGTCCCACTGGGGATGCACCACAACTCATGGGGGCCAGTGAGAGCTTGGGGAGCTCCTGCCACCAGCACCCCAAAGCCTGCTGCTGGCTACCAGGCAGGAGGAGCCAGTTCCTTGGGGGTCCTTCTGCACCCACAGGACAGGGGGGTGACCCTATGGGGCAGGGGGGTGACTCCACAGGGCAGGGGCCAGCAATGGGGCCTTATCCACGTGGGGGGGCTGGGGTCAAGGCGATTAACACCCTAATTCTAAGCAGCTTCCTGTGCTGCCCTAAGCCGCTTACGGCCCCAAAGGCATCGCCAGGCACTGCCCACGGTGGGCGGGAGGTGTGGGACCTGGGGGACCTGTGCCTGGGAGGTTCCCACCACCCTGGGGGTCCCTGAGCTGTGGTCCCATACAGGGTGCAAGGGGTGACAGGAGTGTGGAGACGATGGCAGTGCTGGAAGAGGCCAGGCTGGGTGCCTAGGCAGGGGATGGGCAGGGGACAGTTGCTTTGGTCCCCGTGAGGGGCCAACACTGTGGAATCAGGCCCTGATGGGCACTAAGGTGTCCCTCCCACCCTTTTCCAGGGGCTGGAGAGTCAGGGAAGAGCACCATCGTGAAGCAGATGAAGTGAGTATGGCCTGAGCCAGACTGGGGAGGGGGAGGCCACCACAATGAGCCACCAGCTCTTGCGCACAGGGTGGCTGGATCCCCGGACACCCTCCTCAGCCCTGTGTCACCTTGTGGTGGCACCTGTGATTCCCAGTGTGGGGTGGTGATTCCCACCCCTGAGGGGTTGTCCTGGCTTGGGGCTGAAGCCACTGTGCCTGCCAGGATCATCCACCAGGACGGTTACACGGCGGAGGAGTGCATGGAGTTCAAGTCCATCATCTACGGGAACATCCTCCAGTCCATCCTGGCCATCATCCGTGCCATGTCTACGCTGGGCATCGACTACGCCGAGTCCTCCTGCGCGGTCAGTCGGGCTGGTGTCCCTGTCCCCCAAACCCCATGACACGGGGCCAGGACAGCCCTGGAACCAGAGTCCACAGCGGCCCCATGTTGTCCCCCAGTTCTGAGGACAATTTGGGGGGACAGGGGCCACGGGAGGGTTGGTGACAAAGGTCCCTCTCACAGGATGAAGGCCGGCTGCTCTTCAACCTGGCTGACTCCATCGAGGAGGGCACGATGCCCCCCGAGCTGGTCTCCTGCATCAAGAAGCTGTGGAAGGATGGGGGGGGTTCAGGCGTGTTTCGACCGCGCTGCTGAGTATCAGCTCAACGACTCAGCCGCGTAGTGAGTGGGGACATGGCGGGCACATGGGGACCCCCCAGCAGCTCATGGCTGGTTCCAATCCAGCCTGGCAAAATCCATCTCCTCCCGGCTCCTGCCATTCTTCATCCCACCGGTGTCATCTTCCATCCCACTGGAGTCATCATCCATCCCACCAGTACCATTCCCCAGTCCCACCAGTACTCTATCCCACCAGTGCCATCCCCTACCCAACCCACTGCTGTCCTACATTCTCCATCACCCAGCACCATCCTCCATCTTACCAGTGTCATCCTCCATCCAACTGGTGCCATTCTACATCCCAGAAATGCCATCCCCCATCCCAGCAGTGCCATCATCCATCCCAAAAGTGCCGCTGTCCTGCAGCCCCATCACCCTTGATGTCCCCCAGGGATGTCACTGCCCTGGAGTCCCAGTACTTGCCAGAGCTCAGCCCCACAACCATCCCAAACCACTGGGGGAAGGGGGAGACATGGGAGCCCCATGGCAGCAGGTCACGCCCCTTCCTGTCCCCCCAGTTACCTGAACCAGCTGGACAGGATCACGGCCGCTGACTACCTCCCCAACGAGCAGGATGTGTTGAGATCCCGAGTGAAGACCACAGGGATCATCGAGACCAAGTTCTCTGTCAAAGACCTGAATTTCAGGTGAGTGGAGCCTCCCCCACCTCCATGACCACTCCTCCATGATCCGCCCAGCCCTGCTGGCAGGGAGGGATTTTTGGATGACCCTGACATTTGAGGGACCACCAATGCCCTCCCACAGAGGTGATTCCTGCCCCCCCCGAGGATGTGGTGCTGGGGCTGTCTCATGGGGGGTGTCAGGACCAGGTGTGTGTGTCCCCCTCATCCTTGTCCCCTCCCCAGGATGTTCGACGTGGGAGGGCAGCGCTCAGAGAGGAAGAAGTGGATCCACTGCTTCGAGGGGGTGACCTGCATCATCTTCTGCGGGGCCCTGAGCGCCTATGACATGGTGCTGGTGGAGGACGACGAAGTGGTGGGTCGGGGTCCTGGAAGCACTGGGAACCAAGGGGGAGAGGAACAGGGAGCTTGGAGGGGGCTCTGAGGAGGGAGGAACAACACTCGGCACTGTCAGATGCTCCGGGTGATCCAGGAAAGGTGTGGGAGGTGTGGGACGGAGCTGGTTCCCAACCAGTTGCGCTCGGTAAAGGTGTTTGCGCTTCCATGGTCATGAATCCATGGGTCTGCCCACGAGGAAACTCCCAAGTGATCCTGAGCAGATGCTGAGAGCCACTGGAGAATGGCCACACAGCCAGTCAACTGGAGCAAAGCCAAAGGGAAGGGGAGAAGGAGCCAGGAACCTGCTGGGATGAAGGAAAATCTGGTCCTGAGGTGCCTCACTGTGCCCTCCGAGGAGAGAGGAGGGAGTAAGCAGGGGCAGCTCCCATCCTCTCACTGTGGGGGCACAAGGATCTGATCCAAAGTGTGTCCAGTGAGGGATGCACCAGCAGAGCCCTGGGAAAGCAGCTTGGAGGGCACAGAGAGGAGGAACACAGAAGCCCCATAAGGGGTTTTTCTTTGAAGAAATAAGGGTTGAAGATGAGAACAGCAGGAGCAGCTCCTTCCCTGGCATCTCCTCCAGGTCCTTGGCAGCTCCTTGGGACCCAAATAACTTCTCCAGGAGCTGGGTCAGGGTTGGGATTGGCCATCCCTGGGCCCTGCCACAGCCAGGCAGGAGCTCTCAGCCGTTTCTGAGCCGCGTGCTGAAGGAGAACATCCTTCCCATGGGAGCCCTCGGGAGAGGCTGGAATGCTCCCCCAGCACAGGACAGGCAGGATTTGGGCAGAGCTGGAGCTCTGTATACAGAAAAGCTGCTGTGATGAGAAGTTGGACGAGGGAAAACGATCCCTGGAGAGCCCACCTGCTGCCCACAAAGATGGGCATATCAAGAAAACGCCCCCATTGGATTTGGCTCTGTCTAGATGGATCCTCATCCCCTCAGGATGACCCAGCAGCAAACTAAGAACTCAACATCTGCTCTAAAACTGGAGTTTTTCCTCTTCCCAGCTCCTTTGCAAAGCTGTGGATATCAGCCAGAAGCCATGGTCCGTTAAGGGCATTCCCCTGATGACTGGAATGGTGCACACGGAGCACCTTCCTCACAGGCTGCAAGGTTTCCATGGATAATTTTCCCAGGGAAATCACCACAATCCTTCATTTCTGACAACCCCAGAAGGGACCAGAGCCTCTCCCTACCCTGAGCATCACCTGGATTTATCTGTGACTTTGGCTGGGCAGGAGGAACCAGGCAGGCAGTAGGATCAGCTGCTGCTGTGGTGAACAGGAGAAAGCTCTTTTCTTGGGAATGGGGGCTCAGGGTTGGGCTGCAGTGGCCCAAAGGGGGTGTCAATCCCTGACAATCTGCTTCCCTGCAGAACCGGATGCACGAATCCCTGCACCTATTCAACAGTATATGCAACCACAAGTTCTTTGCCGCCACCTCCATCATCCTCTTCCTCAACAAGAAGGACCTTTTTGAGGAAAAGATCAAGAAAGTCCATCTCAGCATCTGCTTCCCGGAGTACGATGGTGAGTCCAGACCCTTCGCTTACCCCTCCTCCTTGAGACCTCCCAAACCAGGGGCTGGGGAGTTGCGTGGTCCCAGCGAAGATGCAGCAACTCAGTTTTGGGGTATGTAGTGATAGGGGAAGGGGAGATGAGGATGATGAGAACTGGCTTTGTCCCAAAAAAAAGGCTGGGGAAGGGTATGATTGTGAGGAGGATCAGAGCTGATTTTATCCCCAAAAAGGGAAAGGGGAAAGGGATAAGGATGACCAGAGTCAGCTCCATCCCAAACAGGGCTGGGGAATGGGATGAGGATGAGCAGGAGCAGAGCGGGCTGCATCTCAAAAAAAGGCTGGACAGGGAAGGGACGGGGACGAGGATGAGGATGAGCAGAACCAGCTCCATCCTGCTCTGTGGGGTAGTGAGTTAAATTCTGGGAGGCTGGAGCTGAGGAAAGGACGGATGTGGCCTCAGGAAGGTGTCTGGTGGGGTATAAAGGAGTTTTGTGCTATGCATGGTCGCTCTCCACCCTTTTCCTCCAACACCCACCCCCAGGGGAGCAGCCTGGCAGCATTCCCTCCCTCCACAGGTCCCAACACGTTCGAGGATGCAGGGAACTACATCAAGACCCAATTTCTGGATCTCAACATGCGGAAGGATGTGAAGGAGATCTACAGCCACATGACTTGTGCCACAGACACGCAGAACGTCAAGTTCGTCTTTGACGCCGTCACAGACGTGATCATCAAAGAGAACCTCAAGGACTGCGGCCTCTTCTGAGCACCAGCAGGTATGGGAGAGGGGCTGGAGCCAGAAAATAGGGGCAGGAGAGGGGAGGAGGGTGATCAGAGCTTGCTCCATCCTAGAAAAAGGGCTGGGAAAAGGGAAGGGCAATAAGGATGGGCAGAGCCAGTTTCATCCCAAAAGGAGGAAGAGGAAGATGATCAGTATTGGCTCCAACACAAAAAGGGCAGGGAAAGGGGAGGAGGATAAAGATGATCAGAGCTGGATCCCTCCCATAAAGGGCTGGGGAAGTGGACTGGGATGAGAATAATCAGAGTTGGCTCCATCCCAGAAAAGACTGGGGAAGGAGAGGGAGGTGAGGAAGAGCAGAGCCAGCTCCATCCCAGAAAAAGGGCTGGGGTAGCAGAAAGGGTGATGAGAGATGGCTCCCTCCCAGAAGAAGCTTGGGAAGGGGAGAAGGAGAGCTGAGTTGGCTCCATTTGATAAAAAGGGCTGGGGAAGGGGAGGGTTATGAAAATGATCAAACCTGGATCCCTCCCATAATGGGCTGGGAAAGGATAGGGATGAGGAAGAGCAGAGTTGACTCCATCCCCAAAAAAGGGCTGGGAAGGAGAAAAAGGAGGGGGATGATCAGAACCAGCTCCATCCCTAGAAAAAGGGTCTGCGGAAGGGAGAAGGGGATGGCGAAAAACAGCCAGCTCCATCCTCCCTGAAAAAAAGGCTGGGGAAGGGGCTGAAGATAAGGATGAGCAGGGCCAGCTCCATCCCCCCCAAAAAGGGGGCTAGGAAGGGGATGGGAATGATCAGAGCTGGTTCCATCCTGCTTTGTGGGGTGGCGGGATGTGGGTCCCCCTGGTTTTGCCATCAAGTCCCAGAAATCCTAGGAGCTGGGGAGGATGGACTGGGAGCAGTGAGGAGGGGGAAGTCTGGGTCCCACAAGCCCAGGGATGGGGTCACATCCCTGTGCTGAGCTCCCACGGGATTCAGTCCCATCCCACAGTGGGGTGTGCTCAGATGGACAATTCCCACCCTTGCACATGGAGTGGTGGAAACAACAGATTCCAGCCCAAATCCTCCACCTGACCTAGAGGGAATAATTTTATTTCTCTCCTGTTTCAATTCCACATGCCCAGCCTCAGCAGATGTGACTATCCCAAGGCACACTCTGCTGCTCCCAGCCTTTTAGCTCATCCTAAAACTTTAATTAGGGTTTATCACCCTAATTAGGGTTTATCATCCTAATTCTTGCACTAATTCTGAGCAGCAGCAGGAATTCCATCCTCTCTCCTCCCTTTCCAAGCAGCTCCCAACCACTGGCTCTAATACTTTGCATTTCAGGGAACCTCTGGTGCTTCCCTTTTCCTTAACTATTAACAGAAAAGCAGGGAAAAGGTAAAAAACCAAAAAAAAACACCAACAAAAAAACCCTCAAGCACGTTCCCTGCAGGCAGGAGGCACCAGGAGACACCTGGAAAGCGGAGGGGGGAATGCTCCATCCTCATCTCCATGTAGGGAAGGCAAAGGGATGTGGTGGCACATGTCCCTGAACCCCACCTGAGTTTATCCCTTGTTTCCATAAAATCACTCCTCTAAGCCCTTCCCTGGTGTGTTTAATTCTCTGTTCTCTCTCCCTCCCTCCCAGAAGAAGAAAACATTCCCATCTCACCGTTCTGCTGAGCAGAGCCAAAGGAAGAACCACCCCTACCACACGTCACTCGCTCCCACTTTTTCTATGACCTCCCAAATCCGCCTCCTTCCAAACCCAACCTAGGAAGGGGCTGAAGCTCAACTTCCTGCTCCCTTTCATGGCCATGTCCTCTTTTTTTTCCAAGGAAGAACCCCTGTTCTCAGCGTTTTACAGGAGGTTTGACACCAGAGGGCACAGCCAGGAACAGGAATATTGAGGGAATTTGGGAGGTAGGATAGACATTGCCCCTTGCCCGTCCCCTGCAGCCCATTCCTGCCCTTGGACCGAAGCTGGATTAATCCAGGCTGGAATTTCTGGGGAAGGTGGAGGCTGTGTTACCTCCAAGTCACTTTTGGGAACCAACCTCAGTCTTTCCTGGGAACCAACCTCAGCCCTTGGGCAGGAGAAAGCAGGAGTTTGTGGTGTTGTTTTGGGCCCTAAATGAAGGGAATTTCTCAGGCAGGAGGGGCTGGGGAAGGGAATCCCAACTCCAGCCCAGGAATGGGCTGGATAAAGAGGAAATGGTTACTTGAAAGATTTTAATTCTGCTACTTAGAGCTGCATTTGCTCTGTCTGTTTGTAAATAATCCATAGATGAACCCTGTATCCATCCTCTCCCTGTTTCCTGCAGAGATCTCCCATACAGCTTCATTTAACTGTAGGAAAACACAATAAAGGAATACGCATGATGTGGATGTTCTTCCTTTCTCCAACTTTCCTGTGTCCCAGAGCTTGGATCAAGGGATATTTCACTTCCTTTGCATCCATTCTGGGGGTACAAGGATCTCTTGGTCTCACCTGGATTGCCCCATGGTCCCTGCTGTGCTCCTGAGGGATAGGGGGATGTGGGATGAGGGTCACCATCCCAAAAAACTTCCTGACCAGAGCCCCTGTATGAGATAAAGCTCCTGGATGAGTTTTAAGGATGAGTTATCCCATGTAGGATGGTTGGAAGGGAATTGTCAAGCAGACACAGCTCCAGAGAGCTCGGAAAAGATTCCAGAACAGGGAATCTCCCTCAGGGCTCCCCCTGCCAGCACTCACGAGCCTCCATGAGGAATTTATCCTGGATTTCTAAGCAAGTGTTCTCAGAACAGTCCCACCTCCATCCTGCAGAAGTGCCCAGAGCAGAGTTCCCATGGGGTTCACAGCAGCCAGTGAGATTTGGGCTGTAAATAAGCAGTAATTACCCATCTGCCAATAATCCCGTGGGCCACAGGATTCCTGGCATGTTTCAATTGTGTCAGCACAACTCAAGTCTTTGGGAGCAGCACAACACCAACAGTGATGGCTGATAAAGCACAAGGAACCTCCCTGTCCAGATAATTCCACCCAATTCCCATCAAAGCTCTTCCTTTCCTTCTCCAGCAAAGCACAAAAGCTGGGAACACTCCTGGAAAAAGGAAGAATAAAGTGGAGAAAAGGCTACAATCTTTACTCACCATTTTAATACTGCCAACAAGTCTAACAGATCCAACTGTACACATGACAAACTGGGAAGAGTCTGGATGCAATCATGGATCAGCAAAGGAATGTAGGACTGGTTAGGGATGGCACTAGAGGGAAACAGGGATTTGGCACCACACAGACAAAGTAAAGGCATGCTCAGGACAGGGCTGGGCAGGGAGGGCCACGGGAAAGGCAGCACAGAATAATCCACTGTTTTCATCCCAAAAAATGCACAGGAATCAGTGGTTTGGGAGCTTGGAAGCAGCAGTTTCCCCACCCCACGAGGGTTCAGCTCCTCTCCCCACCGAGCTAGGATTATGCTGAGTACAAATCCCTTCCAATACTGGCAAAAAACTGGGCTCAAACCTCCAAACAGAACCCAAACCCTCCTTCTGCTGCAGGAGCCTTTCCCAAAGCCTGGGGGGAGCAGGATGGTAACAAATCACACATGGAAAAAAAGCCGAAGCTCTAAGGATCCCTTAGTAGCTGCAGAAATATTAAATCCTGGCCATAGCAAGTGTTAAAAACAAGGAATTCCTGCTAAGAGGAATATTTTCTGCAGGATCTGCTCACATGTGCATAGTTAAGTGAATTTTTTTGTTGCTTTTTTTTTTTAATTATTATTATTTTTAAACAAGGTTTGCAAATAAAGAAATAAAGTTTAGTAAAGTTATAGTTTTCTCGATGGAAAAAAAAAAATAACCTTAGAAACAGACTAGTGGTGGCTTGTTAACCAAAGGAAGAGAGAAAGCTACATATCCAAGGTCTGGAATCCAGCTGGAATCCACTGCACACCCCGGAGATCACGCCGTCCAACGATGCCAGGAGGATCTACTCCCACTACGTGGCTTCACTGTGCCCTAATTCCACATCCCACAGCAATAAAAGGTCCCTAAGACAGAAGATTGTGCTAAAGAATTCCAGGATTCCACGTGCTCCCTGCTCCTGGGTCATGCTCGTCGCTGTCCCCACGAGGCAGCAAGAGGCTGGGGCTCACCAGGCAGAAACACTGGGAAGGAAACCAGGAATGTAGAAGGGAGCAGAGAGAGCTGTTCCCAGCAGGACACCCAGAGCTGGATTTACCTCTCAGTAGAGCCCACACTCCTTGAGGTTGTTTTTGATGATGACGTCGGTGACGGCGTCGAAGACGAACTGGACGTTCTTGGTGTCGGTGGCGCAGGTGAAGTGGGTGTAGATCTCCTTGGTGTCCTTCCTCCGGTTCAGATCCTCGAACTGGCACTGGATGTAGGCGGCTGCCTCCTCGTACGTGTTGGAGCCTAGAAAGGACAAGATCCCTGGCTTTGCCCACTGGCTCACGGGAGCTTTTAAGTCCATATTAAGCTGCTTGCAACCATCTGCCTTATCCAGCTACAAATCCAAATCCACCATTAACTCCTTCTGGGAGACCTGAAGTCTATTCCCTGGGCAGTGACCTTGGACATGGATCCAGGGATTGTGTCCAGGGACAGCCACGTTCCACAAAAGAGTAATGAATCATGGGCTGGAAGGAACCTTCAATCCCATCTCATTCCCCCCCCTGCCATGAATAGGGACACCTTGCACTACACCAGGTTGCTCCAAGCCCTGTCCAGCCTGGCCCTGAGCACTTCCAGGGACAGGAATCCACACCTTCTCTGGGAATCATAGAAATCAACAGGTTTGAAGAGATCTGAAGGATTTTTTTAAACATGTAAATGCCTAGAATAGTGTCCAGGTAAAACCTTCCACCTGTGTGGAGCCACAGCAGGGATGGGCTCCGGAACAATCCATGCCAAACACGGACACTCCAGGGTGGACAGGAGCCTGAGCAGGACATGGTTAAGTTCCACAGCCTCTAAAACTGAGTTTAAATGGAATTATTGTCCCAGTAACATGTGGAAAAGGAGGAGTGACCTTGCTTTGCTGGAGTGCAACACTTGGAGTTCATATTCCAGGGAAGGACAAAGGCTGTTCCAAACCACAGCTCTTCCAAGAAAATGAGCTACCAGCCAAGTGAGCAGGCCAGAGACGCTGTCCAAGAGGCTCAGGGAAGGAATTGGGGGAAAAGTTTGTAACTGATTCTGCGTTGTGTAAGGCTCTGACTCACTCATCCCTGGCCTGGTGACACAGATGATCCCATGATCCCAGTGATCCCAGCCTACCTGTGTACTCTGGGTAGCAGATCGTTAGTGGGCTCTTCTTAATCTTCTCCTCAAACAGGTCTTTCTTGTTCAGGAAGAGGATGATGGAGGTGTCTGTGAACCATTTGTTGTTACAGATGCTGTCAAACAGTTTCATACTCTCATGCATCCGGTTCTGGGAAAGGAAATCCAATGGGAGAAACGTTAAGGAAGGGTGGGATGGGGAACACAGGTTCTGCTGCACAGGCCAGACTCAAAATTGGGGTGTCACCACCACATTCTCACTGCCATTGCCCCAGGAGGAGCACAGGGGGACAGGTCAGCTCCTGTTCCTTCCTGGAGTGACTCACACACAGGGAACAAGCCATGAGAACAACTCCAGGCACCTCCCAGCAACCAGGAAAGTGGAAAACCCCGTGGATGGGTTGTATTTATCACTTTGTGGGGCGAGATTCCACTGGCTGATCCAAGGAGTGCTTGTCCTTGCAGCTCCCAGACAATTTAACAGAGGAGCACACCAGGAACATTCCAGCCTGGTGCAGGATGGAGCCAGGATGCTCCCAGCTCCCTTCCATGCAGCCATAAATCCCTCATCACGCACCATCTCCTCATCCTCAGCCAACACGAGGTCGTAGTCACTCAGGGCCACGCAGAAGATGATGGCAGTCACTCCCTCGAAGCAGTGGATCCACTTCTTGCGCTCCGAGCGCTGCCCTCCCACGTCAAACATCCTGGAGAGGCAGGAGAAGGGGCTCAGGAGCTGTGCAGGCCTCTCCTGCCTGCCCCCCTGGCCTTCCCAAGGATGGGGGAGGCTGAGCGGCGGGTTGGGAACACACAGGGTTTTGGGAGCTTCTCTCGGGAGAGGGGTTTTAAAATTCCCTTCTTGGGAGAGGGGATTTTAAATCAGAATTCTCTATTTTCTTTCAAGCCAGGGTGGACAGAGCTTGCAGCAACCTGGGCTAGTGGAAGATGCCCCTGCTTGTCTGGTTCCAGGTGTCCCTGGACGAGATTTAATGTCCATCCCAAGCCAAACCATTCCCCGATTCTGGTTTTCAGCAGGAAGAACTGGAAGTCACCATCCACAGCTCTGCTGATTTTGTTCTCTCTCCTATTTCCTTACAACAACCCATTTGCTTGACTGGACTCCAAACACTTTCTCACAGCTCTTCCAGGGAAACGGATTATCAGGAACACACTACCTGCAAGCTCCTGTTGGGACCCAGGAGAAAATTATAGGGGTTAAGAAATAATTTCATATATTAAAAAATAATCTGAGGTACTGAAGGTTAAAGACTGAATAGTTGCTTATGGAATTTCTATATAAATTGGATTAATTTCTAATTAAATAGAAATTTGTGTCACAGGTAGTTCCAGCCCTCTGCGTATCCAAATATTTTGATGAGAGTCCAGGATTGGGATTTAATTAAATCAAGTTAATGTCTGAGTTATTAAGTCATAGATATTGATTTGTTCCCAGAGCAGACAAGAAGCTGTCCAGAGGGGATTTAATGATACCAAACTAACTCCCATCTTCTATTTAACCCTCTGCTCTAGAAGGAGAGATGGAAATCTCTGTGAGGATTCAGGATATTTACACGGCTTGGATCATTTGCCATTAGCACAGAGAGATCCATGAGGGAAGAGCATCCTTGACATCTCAGCTCATCCCAATTCCACTCACTGCAGCTTCCCCATTCCATTTTTAATGTCTGAGATGGAATATCAAGGGAGAGCTGGCAGCACCAGGGTTTCTGATGGATTAATGCTTCCCTTTGTGGAGCAAACCCCTCCAGGACAGCACCTCGTGTGTCTGGGGCCCTGCACATGATCAATGGCTCTGGGCAAGACTGGGAAGGAGGGTGGAGGTGATTAAAGGAACACACTGGAGATGCTAATCCTGATCCATCACCACAGCTGACAAGTTATTCCCTGGATGGACCAGAAGCTACATAAATAAATCGATGATGCCAATGATTTTGGCATTTTTGTTAAAATGTTCTTAAATTCCACAGTTCAGAAACCAAAATGCTGCTCTCCCAAAAACTAGGCAAAAGTTTCCTTCTCCAGAGGAGACCACAGAGAGGCTCCAAGGACTGAAGCCCCTCTGTTCTGGAGTCAGGCTGGGAGAGCTGGAAATGAGAAGGCTCCAGAGAGACCTTAAAATCCTTTCCAATGCCTAAAGGGACTCCAGGAGAGCTGGACAGGGACTCGGAACAAGGGGCTGGAAGAACAAGACAAGGGGGAATGTCTTCCCACTGCCAGAGGGCATGGTTAGATGGGATATTGAGAAGAAATCCTTCCCTGTGAGGGTGGCACAGGGTGCCCAGAGAAGCTGTGGCTTCCCCATCCCTGGAAGTGTCCAAGACCAGGCTGGATGGGGCCTGGAGCAAGCTGGGACAGTGGAAGGACTGGATGGGATTTAAGATCCCTTCCAATCCAAATTAGTCTGGGATCCTGTTAAAACTCTTGGATTTTAGAAGCACCACTTGGATTTTGCTGCAGCTCCATCTAAGTGTTTCACACCCTATTTATAAATAAGCCTACAAACGCTTTTTAGGAATATGAGCAGGAAAGACTCCAAACCATTTGCACAGACACAGGGAACGGGGCTGAGCCACAGGCACTGCACTATCCTACAGCCACCCTCCTGCACAGGAATGCTGAGGGGCTCCAGCTGCTTGTCAGGAGCACACGTGGGGTCTGAAGCAAGGAATTCCTAAGCAGCAGGAAGGGGAGCTACAGGGTCCAAGGTGAGGAATGAGGGGTGCAGCCTCAGCGTACGGAGGCGGCGGGAGCCGCTCTGAGGTTAGAGGAAGCTCGTTAGTGACATGTAAAGGGACACTGCCAGGAGCAGGCTGGATCCACAGCCTGGCAGGGACTGGACCAGCAGGGGGGGACAGGAAAGTCCCAGTCCCCGCAGTGCCAGGCACAGGCTGGAAATTCCCAGAGGAACACATGGAGCACACCATGCATCCCGGAGCCACAGCCTGGCCGCGGACACGGCTCGGTTCCTCTGCTCCGAGGAAAGGGTTAAACTCAAACTCAAACTCCAGTCAGTGTCCTTTTAGTATTATTTTTGGGATTGGATCCTGGAAACGAGCAGTCAGTACCTGTGTCTGCGATTCCAACATAAAAGCAGCTGAAAAGAACAGAAGGCAAATCAAAGTCAAACCGGTCTCTCCAGTGAGCAATGCCAGCGGAGAGGGATAACGGAGGGAAGGAGGACAGTTAAACCAGGAGCAAGTGTGGGATGTGCCCCAGTGCAGGGCACGGGCAGGGCCCCTCACTCACTTGAAATACAGGTCCTTGAAGGTGAAGTGAGTCTCCACAATTCCTGTAGTCTTCACTCTGGTCCGCAGCACATCCTGCTGAGTCGGAATGTAGGTCGGCTGGGATATTCTATCCAAGTCATTTAGGTAACTAAACCAGAAGAGACAACACAAGAGGCTTTTTTTAGTCGGCTGCCTCACCATGAATCTTTTATAAACTGCAGAACAAAGCGCAGAATTTATTTATCTCCCTCACACAGCACAGAGCAACTCTCGAAGCAAACAACCCCCTGGGGCTGTCCTGAGGGACGCTTTAGGGGATTGAGGATTTTAACCCTTCCTTGGATGACCTTGCGGGTGGTGCTGGTGGAGCTGGGCTGGCTGAGGAGGGCAGGGAGGGAATGCAGAGCTGTGCCAGGGCTGGATCTCCCAGGGCAATCCACAGTCAAGGTCTCTCGCTTCAAAGCACAAGGCAGTAAATCCACGGGTTTGCTGGTAAAGGGCAGGGATGCGTCAAAGGAGCTGGGAGGGAGGGATGGAGCCTTAAAAACCATCCCAAACCAGGCAGATCCAGCCACCTCCTTCCCCAGCAAGCTGGCACAACACTCTCTGAGGATACAGCCCTGGAAGAAGCCACATCCTTGCAGCAACTTTCCCATCAAGACCCCAGCTAATTCCAGCCCCAGCTCATTCCTTCTGGAGTTCAGAGCTCTCAGGCACACCAGCACGAGGTGTAGGTGATTCCCAGCAGGATGAGAAATCCCACTGCAGCCAGCAACACCTCTGAGCTCATCTCCCCTCCAGGCTCAGCCTCCTGCTTTCACAAAGATGACACAGATCCTACAGCTCTGCTGGGATGGCACAGGCCACGTTTTTTCTCAGGAGCAGCTTTTAATCACCACAGCCCAGTGCCACTGGGGGGGACTCAGGGGCACGAGGGCTCTGAGGGGTGTAATAAACCCTCCCAAATCACACAATACTATCACAGATCCATTGTCAGCCAGGAATTGCTTCTTCCCATGTGCCTGGAAGCTGTGCTAGGAACCCCAGCAACACTTGGAGCTTCCAAGAGCTCCAGCATCTCCCTGGCCAGGACTTGCAGAGCCCTGCCCCGTTTCCAAATCCCGGATCCCGATGATCTGCCAGGACCTGCCCAGTGCCACGGGGCTTTTCCCACAGAGCTGGGATCTGAAAGTGGATTTAGTCCAGGAAGAGCCAGTCCTTTCGTCCCTCAGAAGGATGACAGGTTTGTGAGCTGCTCTGTGACCAGGGTTGGCCTGGATTTAGTTCCAGTTTGATAAAACATGATTTGGAAGGTATCTGTGTTACTGAGATTTTACCAAGGAATGTTTCTGCTGAGGCAGTAACACACCCAGATTACTTTCTCCTCTCTCTCTGCTACAAGTTTAGCTGTGGCACAATGTATCAAAAGCCAGTTGGAATGCTAAGAACTGACCCAGCAGCTCCTCAAAGCCTGGTTTTGATACAGGTCACACCACTGATGTGATCAATCACAGAATCGTTTGGGCTGAAAAGTCATTTAGGATAGAATCCAGCTCTTATCCCAGACCAAGCTGAAGCTACAAAGTACCTGCTCCCTACAGCCAGTTGGAAGTCTGGGCAGTGAAAGTGGTAAAATTCCTAATTAAGGATTTGGGAGCAGCCAGGGAGGAGGGAAGGGAGCTGACAAACTCCCACCAAACAAACTCAATGAGGGTATAAGGCAGATCAGATTCAGTGCTGCTGCCTGAAACAAACTTTTCCAGACTAATTCCAGGGAGACCCAAAGGGCAAATCCCATGGAAATGCAAGTGATTGGAAAACTCAGCAAAGGGGATTTCTGGCCTGGAAGCCCTGCCAAGTGTGAGCAGAGGAAGCAGCTGTGCCCTCACAAAAATCCAGGCTGCAGAGCCCAGCTAGTGCCACTTGTACTTCAGATTAAGTGCAACTTGAAAAAGATACCCCAAAAAGCTGGAGCAGCACAGTGTGAATCTCCTTGTTGTTCCCAGCAGCTCCTGTCCCCAGCTGCCACAGTCCTGCAGTCAGAGCCAGCCCTCACAAACAGCTCTGAGAACAAACACAGACCTTGCTGTCTCTCCTCATCCCACGCACTTCCAGTCCCTTCCCACCACCTCCTGCACCTCCATAGGCTGAGGCTGCATCCTTCCTTCCCCACCTTGGATCCGTGTTTACAGAGCCAGCTATTCCTCATCCTTCAACACCAGCTTCCAAAAAGCCAATTTGGGTTTGTTTTCTTTTTTTCATGCTTAGAATGAGGCCCTCAGTACAAAAAAAAAGTGCTGATCAAACCTGTAGTGTCACTGTTTGTCCTGCTGACTCTCCCAAGCATTCCTGAGACATCCTGTGCCAGGCTGGCACAACGCCTGTGTGTGCAGAGATCACTGAATCCCAGGATTCTGGGATGGTTTGGGTGGCAAGAGACCTTAAAGCTGATGCCATTTCACCTCCTGCCACAGGCAGAGACATCTTCCTCTATCCCAGGTTGCTCCAAGACCCATCCAACCTGGCCTTGGGCACTGCCAGGGATCCAGGGGCAGCCACAGCTGCTCTGGGCACCCTGTGCCAGGGTCTGCCCACCCTCACAGGGAACAATTCCTGCCCAATCTCCCATCCATCCCTGCCCTCTGGCAGTGGGAGCCACTCCCCTGGTTCTGTCACTCCAAGCCCTTGCCCAAAGCCCCTCTCCAGCTTTAGGTACTTGAAGGAGCTCTCATGTCTCCCTGGAGCCTTCTCCTCTCCAGATTGTACAGTCCCAGCTCTCTGATCACATTCTGTTGGGAATTCCAGTCTGATCAGGAAATGTGCCAGCTCCAGTCCTGTCTCATCCCACACCCACACAGCTCTAGGGAGTACCGAGGGCAGGACAGGGATGCTGGCAAATGGACAAGAGAGATAACAGAGCTCTCCTCCTCATCCTGCTCACAGCAACCTTGGAATGCTGATTTTCCTTACAATTTACTCCTTTTGGCGCTGGGAATAAATATTTCAAAGCCACAAATGGCTCTGGAAGTCCTTAACGGGGGAGGAAGGAAGAGGAGAAGGGGAAAAAGAAGAAGGGAGGGAAACAGGAGGGGGAAAAGAGGGGTGGAAGAGAAGGGCGGGGATAAAAGGAGGAAAAAGGGAGGGGAGGGAAAAAGGGGAGAAGAAAAAGGGGGATAAAATATGAGGGGAAGAGAAGGATGGAGGGAAAAAACCCACTTAGAAATAATCTAGATTTTATCCAGCATTGTGTCAGGGAATTCAGGCCAGAACTGGCATTTGGGAACATGAAGAGACATGCAGGACTAGAGAAAGGTTGATCAGGAACTGTGCTAATTCCCATGAGACTGCAAATAATTACCTACAGCTTCCACAGGCTGGGATCTGCATGAAATCTGGGAAAAGTATCAAAACCAGGGACAAAAACACTCTAAAGCATTATGTGCTTGGTGACATTTGCAAGTATCTTGAAAATCTGTAAAATGGAGATATCCTTCACATTGACCCTGCTGAACCCCAAACAGGAGTTCAGATGGGGTATTGGGAAGGAATTCCTCCCTGGGAGTGTGGTAAAGCCCTGGAATGGAACAGAATACCCAGAGAAACTGTGACTGGAAGTGTCCAAGACCAGGTTGGATGGGGCTTAGAGCAACCATGGGATAGTGGAAAGTCTCCCTGCCCATGACAGGGGTAGAACAAAATGAGCTTTTAGGTCTCTTAATCCTGGGATTCCATGATTCTGTACCCCTCTGCTCAGGCTGAGAGAGCTGGGAATGTTCACCCTGGAGAGGAGAAGACTTCAGGGATGGAGACCTTAAAGCCCTTTCCAGAGCCTAAATGGGCTCCAGGAGAGCTGGAGAGGGACTTGGGACAAGGGCCTGGAGTGACAGAACCGGGGGAGTGGCTCCCACTGCCAGAGGGCAGGGATGGATGGGATATTGGGAAGGAATTGTTCCCTGTGAGGGTGGGCAGGCCCTGGCACAGGGTGCCCAGAGAAGCTGTGGCTGCCCCTGGATCCCTGGCAGTGCCCAAGGCCAGGTTGGATGGGTGCTGGAGCAGCCTGGGATAGAGGAAGGTGTCCCTGCCCATGGAATCAGAATTTAAGTTCCTTTCCCCAGCTGTGCAGAGAGATCCCAAATGCTTCTCCACAGCACAGGGTGGAGGCAGGAGCTGGGAGCCACAGAACCATTGTTCACATCAGAGGGAAAGACAAATGGGAAGTTGCAAAAAGACAAGTTAAAAAATAGATGTTTGCAATACTCCACAAAACCCAGTGTGGCTCCAGAAGCCTTTATCAGATGGTGCTGAGCATTTCCACATCAACAGCTCGGACCAGGAGCTATTCAAGCATTCTTTAAGAAAAAAAAAAGGAAGAAAAATGGAAAACACTACAATTCCAGGAGAGATTGTTTGGATTAGTGTTATCCTCCACCTCCTCTCCTCCCATACCATCTCCAGCCTGCCAGGGCAGTGCTCTGGCAGGTGGGACAAGGGAAAGTGCCCAGAGATGCAGGAAACAGCAGGAAGGAGTTTTTGGAACAATTCCATGTTGAAATGCTTGGCTCTCTGCCACAGCACCCTTGCTCTTGATGCCACCTGATTTTCACAAGCAGTTACTTGTCTGTTCCTCTCTTCCTCCATTCCATGTGGCTCAGCCCCAGAATCTGAGGTGGAGCCAGAACTGGTCTAGAAACACAGCACAAAACTGGATTTCAGCTGGAAAACCTGCAAATAGGGCACAGATTTAACAGCTTCTCACACTGAGGTTTCAGTGCTGTTTGTAGGAGATAATGAAAGGATCAGGAAAGTGAAATTCCCAAAAGAAGGACAAAACTTACATCACCCCACCACAAAAAGGGGTGCAGGACATCCGTCCTTGGTGGTTGGGCATTGGAACAGCTCCTCAGGGAATGGTCTCAGCCCTGAGGCTACCAGAGCTCAAGCAGTATTTGGACAATACTCTCATCCATGGGAAAAAATGCCCCAAAACACAGGGTGGGATTTTGGGATGTTGTGTGCAAGGCCAGGAGTTGGACTTGATGACTCTTGTGGGTCCCTTCCAGCTTAGGATATTCCATATTCTAATCATGGACAAGGGAAGTAACTGGGGAACAGCAGAGATAAGGCAGGTCAGGAGCCACGTGTGGAGGGAGAGGAAAATCCTGGGAATTCTGCAAGTCCTGGGGAAGAACCAGCCCTTTAACAGCATGTGTTTGCCATGAAGAAATGAACCCCTGTGAGCAGAGTTGCTGAGCTGCAGATGCATCATAACATTGGTTTGGTGCAACTTCTGTGGTTTTGGAACAGGAAGCCAAATTTTCTGGGGCACTCCTCAGGAAATGCCTGGGTGGCTCATCCTGGGTGCAATGTCCCCATCCCAGCTCCTCACAGCAGCCAGACATGACCTGCACCTGGAGCTGGGTGGGTGGCAAATATCCAGGAACGGGAGGAACCCTCCAAAATCCCACCTCTGGAAGGCAGTTGGGTCAAGCAGGTACCTACAAAAGCAGGGAACCCTCTTTTCCCAATCTGCTCCATTTCTCCTGCTGCCTTCATCCTCCTCCTCTTCCAAAACCACCCAGACACACACCAGGGTTCCTCCTTCAGCTCCATTCCTGCTCTCTGCCCAGGTCCATAAGCTTTGCTCCTCTTCTTCACATCTTTCCTTTAAATCATTCCTTCCTTTCCCCCTCCTCATCAATCTCTGTCCTCCCCTGGAACCTGAATTTTCTCCTTTCCTGCTGCAAAGGCATGCACAAATCCAAGAAAGCTCCTGACAGCCCTTCCCTTGATCCAAACCCCTGCCAAGGTGCTGCAAATTTAGAAGGATTCTGCTTTATTTTCAAGCTCAAATATGCTCTGAACAGCAAAACCCTGCAGGCAGTGAGCTGCAGCACAGCTAAAGCTTCTCCACAAAGCTCTTCACAACTCATTTTTTCAAGATTTAAAGCTTAAATTGAGATGAGTTTTCAGCTGGAAGTGCTGAACCCCAAAATCACCTTCCAGAGTGTCAAATACTTGTTGTAGAGGGACCAAGAATGTGAGTTTAAAAAAAATAAAAAGAGGAAAAAAACCAACTGTTTTGCTCATCACAGGAGCAGTTTCCCCTTCCTGCACTAACCTGCCCTTGGAAAAAGATGAGGCATTTCATCAAAAATTCCATTAGCAGCCTGTTTATCTATTTAGAACCTTTCAGTTGTTCAGCAGCTGTGTTAATTTTAGGACCAGGACAAGAAGATTTTAGTATAAGAACAGTTCAGAGGCAGCATTGCCTGTGAGGTGCCAGCACAGGGACAAGAAGAAAGGGAAAGCTGCAAGGAGAAAACTGGGAATATTGACTTGCCAGGTAAGGGGATCCCACTCTGGAAATTGTTGAATGTCAGGAAAGTGGCAGTTTAAATTTTAGGAGTGTTGATCCCCTTTGCAGGGATGATGGAGGTGACATAGCCGAGCACTTGGCACTTCCATGGAATCCAAGAATCACTGAGCTTGGAAAAGTCCTCCAGGATCATCAAGTCCAACCTCTGACCTTGTCACCAGACAGTTGTTCCATTAACATCTTCAGGGATAGGGACTCCACCACCTCCTTTGGCAGCCCATTCCAATGCTTGACAACACTTTCCACAAAAGAAATTCCTCCTGGTGTCCAACCTGAGCCTCCCCTGCCCAGCCTGGGGCCTCTCCTGTCCCTGTTCCCTGGGAGCAGAGCCCGACCCCCCTGAGCCCCCCTCCTGCAGAGCCACAAGGTCCCCCTGAGCCTCCTTTGCTCCAGGCTGAGCCCCTTCCCAGCTGCTCCTGGTGCTCCAGACCCTTCCCCAGGTCCATTCCCGTCCCTGGACACCTCCAGCCCCTCAATGTCCTTCTTGTCATGAGAAACCCCAAACTGACCCCAGGGTTGGAGGTGTGGCCTCAGCAGTGCCCAGCACAAGGCACTGGATGGTCCTGCTGGACACACAGTTCCTGACCCAAGCCAAGGGTCACTGGCCTCTTGTTCCCATGGGCACACCCAGTCTCGTGTTCACCTTAATACAAGATGCCAAGTTTCTTCCATGAAACCAGCAAATTTGTCAAAAATCACATTTTTCAAAATTAGATGGAATCCCTCCCTGTGAGGGTTGTGAGACCCTGGCACAGGGTGCCCAGAGAAGCCATGGCTGCCCCATCCCTGGAAGTGCTTAGGGCCAGGTTAGATGGGGCTTGGAGCAACCTGGGGTAGTGTAAAGTGTCCAAGCCCATGGACACCCTTGGGGGTGGAATGAGATCTCGAAGGTCCCTTCTAACCCAAAACTGTCCAGGATTAAATTCACCAAGGCACAATACAAGAATGTGGGGTTTTCCCCAGTGCTACACAGACAGAAGACACACAGCAGCCCACCCCCTGTGAGCCCAGCCCAGTGCCACCAGTCACACCAGTGAAGGCAGGACCTTCCCACCAGTCCCACCCCACTCCAGCCACACCAGCCCCTCCTGCACCACTGTGGGAGCTGGGCAGAGCCCAGGGGCTGGGAATGGTTCCTTACTAGGATGCAGAATCGTTCAGCTGGTATTCCCTGGATCTGCTGAAGCAGGCCTGCACTCCAGGGTCTCTCCAGAGGCGTTTGATGACTCCAGCCAGCTCTGCTGTCATCATTCCCTCCTCTGCACTCCCTGCCAGCACGAAGAGCTGCCGGGCATCGTCCTGCAGGACAGGGAACACAGCTTTGGGGTGTCCATCCATGGGACCTTCCCCACCAACAGCATGGCCACCATCTCAGCATCAATTCATCACTGCTCTGATTATCACAGAAAACACCCAGTTTTCTCCCAGAAGTCACTGAGTTATTACCTCGTGCAGTCAGAAAGGGAATTTTTGGGGAAGAAGCTCCAGGCTGTGGGGTGAGATGCCCTGCTCAGGGATGACCACAGTGCTTCCATGGGGATCACAGCTCCCAAGGCACTGTTCCCATCAAAACCATGGGATTTCAGTAATTTGGTGTGATGTTTCAGAGAAATGGTAGGAAATGTTGATGTGCCACTACAGACCAATGAACTGAACTGGAGGTTTTACTTGGAAAACCTCTGTTGGTGTGGCACAGCACAGGGAAAAGGGAAAAAAAAGTGAGTTCTGAGAGATGATGGGATCAAAGCTTTGAGGATTTGCCTTTAGCTGCTAGAGCTGTCGGAAGTGATGGAGACTGATTCCTTAATAAAACATTTCATCAGGAGCTGGGACAGACTGAGCAGGATCTGAGCATGAAAAAATCCCCCAAGAAACCAGAGCAGGACCTGGCTCTTGTTCAAGCTATCCAGTGGATTAGGATAGGGTACCCCACACTGCCCTATTGCCCCCTCTGCTCTTATTCCTACCCTGATCAGACCTGTCAGGTCCTTTTGAGAGCTGTGAGAGACCTTCCACTATCCCAGGATTCTCTTCCTAACCCCAGCTCCTCTCCCCTGAGCCCCAAATCCCCCTGGGCATGTGCCAAGCTCGGGGTCTGATCCCAAATTTACTTTACCAAGGTGTTAAGAGCCAAAATGCAGAGGGGGCCCAGTTCTGGATCTCTGTAGGTCACTCCATGGTTTGATGCATTTGGCCTTTTCCTGGGAAAGCATGGCAAGGTTTTTGCCTTCAGGATGGCAAAAAATTCAGGGCATTCAGTTCTTGTGAAGCCACCTCAGCATGAGCAGGTAACTGAGAAAGGACTTGGATTCAGCATCTTCCCTGTTCCAGCTCCAAGATCCCAATTCAGCTTTGGTAAGCACCAGGAAAGGTGGAAGAGAACTCCAGGATTTGAAGCAGCAGCTGAACAACAGCCTGGGTGAACATGTGAGTGAAGATGTGCCCTTTGGCCAGGAGTTGGAATCATAAATCCAAAATAAATACAATAAATTCAAACCATCTGGGGCTGGATCAACTGCAGAACAGTCACAGTGCAGCCCTGGGCTGACACAATTCCTTTCTCCTGCACATTTCCAGGAGTCCCTGGCTCCCACTCTGTGCCCTTCCCACCACCACAGGGATGAAGGCTTCCTGACTTCCAGCTCAAAGTGCTGGAAGAAACAGGAAACCTTGCTGGATGCAAGAAACAGGCCAGGGAATGAGCAGAACTGGAGGGAAAATGCAGGGCTTCAAACCTTCCACAATTTCCAAATCAAAATTCCCAACATTTCAAATAATTTAGAGAAACTGGGGATTTTTTTTTGAGCATTCAAACTACTAAAAGTTCTTACCCAGAAGCTCAGTAAAATATTAATGTTTTGTACTAACAATTCACTAAAGTTACGACAGGCTTTTTGCTACTTTATCTTGTAACAAACGTGTTCTGTCCTGGACTGAAATTCCAGGATTCATTAACACAGCTCAGGCTAAGGAAATAAATGGAATACTCACTGCTCTGGCAACTTCCCCAAAGTCTATCTTTAGCCTCCCCATGGCTCTGATGATGGCGATGATGGATTGGATGGTGTTGCTGTACACAACCACTTTATACTGTTTGCATTCCTCCTCTGAGTAGCCATCCTCATGGATAATCCTGGAAGGAAACCAGGTTATTATTTCCAAGCCAAACCAGAAGGGCACCACACATTTCTTATCCCCTCTCACTCATCAAAGGTTCCAGCCTGCATTCACTTACTTCATCTGCTTCACAATGGTGCTTTTCCCAGATTCTCCAGCACCTGAAAAGCACAAAAAACATCCAGTTAACCTGTAAACTGAAAGGAAAAGTGGAATGTGCTTTCTCCAGCTCTCCCAGAGAAGTTGGTGGGGTCTGGAGTAGGATATTCTTTGTGCATTGCTGCTGGTAGTAGAGTTCCACTGCACAGTCCTGGCACATCCTTCCCAGATTTTATTTACAGATACCAACAGTCACCATGAGTTCATCTGCTAAAAAAACCTGGAATTTCTCAACTTCCAGAGGTCAGCAAGGGCAGCCAACTGGGAGGCAGACTGAAGAACTGGGATGAGGATTCATCCAACAGAGCAGCTCCCATCCCTCACTCCAGGACAAGACAGCCAAAGTGCATCAGCACCCCCAGATGCTGCCACAGTTACTGAGCTGGGCAGGAAAGGCCCTGAACAGCCAGGTGGGAAGGGACCCTCTGGCACAGGATGATTTCCAGGTGAAACCTTAGAGCTGCAGGCACATCTGCACCCCAAGAGCCTTCCTTCAAGGAATGTCAGGAACACCTGCCTTCCAAACCTCTGCAGAGCTGGGGGGGGCACACAGTTATCCCTGGGGGTGGTCAGTTGTCCCTAGACAGGGGTCAGTTATCCCTAGACAGGGGTCAGGTATCCCTTGAAGAAGGGTCAGTTATTCCTAACTGCAAAAAACCAGCAAGTTCCTGTTTTTTTAGTTTTTTGTCCCATATCCCAGAGCAGTCTCAAACCTAGTCTCTCAAGCACGGTTCAGGACATCTGCCCTGGGATTCCAACCATCAGTTATCCTGCTTTATGGAGCTCAGCAGAGCTGCCCACATGCCTGTCCCAGCCAGGAGGTGCCAAAGGCAGGCATGCCAAAGTCAGCAGAACTCCAGGACTTCACCTCGTGTGGCAGCAGGAGCTCAGCTCAGCTGGCTCTGCCACTGCCTGAGGGCTCCTCGGCCTCAAGACTCCCTGAGCTGCAGAGCTGGGCTGGCTGGAGGCAAGGAATGGTGTTGGACCTGCTTAGATTGGACAGCTGACTCAGGCGAGCCCAGATGGAATAAAACACCCAGAGAATTCCAAGATGGTTTGGGTTGGGAGGGACCTCAAATCCCATCCTCTTCCACCCCTGCTGCAGGAAGGGAATCCTTCCCCTGTCCCAGGTTGCTCCAAGCCCTGTCCAGCCTGGCCTGGGACACTCCCAGGGATCCAGGGGCAGCCACAGCTTCTCTGGGCACCCTGTGCCAGGGCCTCCCCACCCTCACAGGGAGGAATTCCTTCCCAAAATCCCATCTAACCCTGCCCTCTGGCAGTGGGAAGCCATTCCCCTTTGTCCAGTCACTCCATCCCTTGTCCAAAGTCCCTCTCCAGCTCTCCTGAAGCCCCTTTAGATCTCAGCTCTCCCTGGATCCTTCCCTTCTCCAGGATGAACATTCCCAGCTCTCCCAGAGCAGCTCAGTGTTTGTGGTCAGGTGTGAAAACATTAACACTCTGTGGACTCAGCACTTCCACCCTGGGAGGATACAAATCCTTATTTTTATTTCCCACAACCACCTTCCACATTCCCAGGATCCAGCTGCTGGGATTTCAAATCTCCAGTGTCCCCAAACAGCCCTGAATCCAGAGAAGGGACGTTTGACATGACCTCTCTGCTTTTGCCTTCTCAGCACCACATTCACTGTCGTTTCCTCCTTAGATTATCCCAAAATAATCTCCCACCACAGCCAAGCTGTTCTACCTGTCAGCAACCCCATCAGATCCGACCCTGCCAATACAACACTAATTCCGACCAGATTCCTTTAACCCTTTCCCTTCCCCCCTCAACTCCAAACTGCTTGGTAGAGCAGAATTCCCCTCTCCAAGTTTACTCATTCCTTACTTCAGAGGGAGAAAGTAGGAACCCACATCCTCCAAACTATCTCCTCACCAACACAACCCCAAACTGGCTCCTCAGCCATGGCCAAGCAGTGAGTTGTTATTCCTAAAGAAGTTTTTCCTGTTGTTCCAGGTTCCCTCTCTCTCTCTCAGAAAAGAGCCACCCAGAAAAGGCACCTCATTAACAGTCACTGAAAAACATCTCCCCTCCAGCTCCAGCTCTGGAATGGAAGGCTGGAGCTCCTGCTGGGACAGCCCAGGAAATGAAAAATGCCAGGGAAAAATGGGATTTAAACTGCCCATGTCTAGCCTGACACAGAAGAACAGCTTCCCACTGACAAAATGAGGATTAGATGGGATACTGGGAAGAAATTCCATGAGGGTGATGAGACCCTGGCACAGGTTTCCCAGAGAAGCTGTGGTTGCCCCATCCTTGGAAGCAACCTGGTTTAATGGAAGCTGTCTCTGCCCATGGTAGGGGGTGACATGAGCTTTACGGTCCCTTCCCACCCAAACAGTCCTGGAATTCCATGATTCTGGAGCCCCTCTACTCTGGAGCCAGGCTGGGAGAGCTGGGAATGCTCAGCCTGGAGAAGAGAAGGCTCCAGGGAGATCTTAGAGCCCCTTTCTGTGCCTAAAGGGGCTCCAGGAGAGCTGGAGAGGGACTGGGGACAGGGATGGAGGGACAGGACACAGGGAATGCTCCCACTGCCAGAGGGCAGGGATGGATGGGAGATTGGGCAGGAATTGTTCCTGGGAGGGTGGGGAGGCCCTGGCCTCGGTTTTCAGAGAATGTGTGGCTGACCTCTGAACCCCTGGAAGTGTCCAAGGCCAGGCTGGACAGGGCTTGGAGCAACCTGGGACAGTGGAAGGTGTCCCTGCCCATGGCAGGGGGAGTGAATGGGATGACTGGAAGATTCTCTCACTCCACTCCAGCCAACCATTCCCACTTCATTCTTCCTTTCTGGACCTAATTTCAACATCTGTAGGTCTCACTTCAGCCCTTTGATGCTTCTCTAAGCACCTGTACATATTTACACCAATGAGCTGCTATTCCCCTTTTTCCAACCCACTGGAAAGGGTTTGCATTAAGAGATTCATATTGGACCAATGCAGCAGCTTTTATCCTTCATCCCTCATTCCCAGCCTTGGGGACTTCCATACAAGGTTTTTACACCCAGTGTGGCTGAATCCTCAGTAGGGGAATAAAAATGGGAATTTAAATGCAACTGAAACATTGCTTCAACCTACAGCAAACTGATGTTCCATGCTAGAAATTCACACCAAGAGTGGATAGAGTTACACTGGAATTCTTACAGATCCCTCAGGCAAAGCCTCCGACCCTGGGATCTTAGGCAGGGACTAGATGGGGAGTCAGGAAAACCTCAGAGATCATGAGATGTGAGAGTGGATTCAAACCCATGCTAATCAGGGTGTTCCTGGGGCATTTCTGCCTGTCAAAGGAAAAGCACACCTTTCTCTTCTGCCCCCATTAGCACAGCCAGACAGGGATCACGTTCTGCCACAAGAAATCGAGGCTGAGCTCAGCATGAATGTTGTAACTCCATGGAAAAACTGCTCCAGTTTTCTCTTCTCTTTTCCCAAAATAGCAGCAAGGAACCTCTTCATCCCACCCTGGACACAAAGAGCAGCTCATCTGTCACAGGGATTGTCCCACTCAATGGACACACTGGGCAAGAACTCCTCAATGTCCCTGCCCTCAGCACATCTTTCCACAGGAGTTCAATGAGTCCCTCTGGAGCCAGGAGCCATCACAGCTCCTGAAAATCCCACACCTCACCCAGTGCATCCCAGTAACATCCCAGGGACATCCCAAACCATCCCAGTAACACCCCAATAACACCCCAAGTGCTTAGGGAAAAGCTCAGCACTTAAGTGCTGGAATTCCATCTCCAAGGGTGGCAATCCCTGCACGAGTTCCTACAGCCAGATCCCTTTCCCTCTGGAGCAGGAGGGAGTTGGAGCAGCTTTCCAGCTGTACCAGCGCTGGCTCAGGGAAAGCAAAGGATACAAAGGGGGGGAAATTATCATCCAACCACTTCCCCCAGGAAAGTCAGAGGATTTCCTGGAGTAGGAGATGGGAAGCCAAGCAGCTTGGCATGGCCACATGCTGGAGATTACAGGGAAGAGAGAACAAAACACAGCTGGGACTGGGGATTCCAAGGGAGGAATTCAACATAACCCTAAATCTCTGCCTTAAAAATTCTCCAAGGAGGTAGGTCAGACTCCCTACATGTTCCATTCACAAGCATCCAGTTTCCTGCTCCAGAAGGTCCTAAAAATCCTATTTTCAGTGAGTTTTTTTCCCTGAAGTTGTATTAAAATTGCACTAAACTCTACTTCAGGAAAGGAGTTCTACACTTACAATTAAGGATAAAATCCCTGGAACATCTGCAATTTCTGAAGGTCACTGCTGAAACAAATCCTTCCAGGGACAGAGCAGGGATGCACCCGGAAAATCCATTAAAGTGTAAGTGAGGAAGGTAAAACTGAAGGGCCTGACATGGGTGTGTGACCTCCAGCAGCAGCCAGTTCAGAAAGTCTGCAGGGATTTGGCAGGAACTCCACCAGCACATTCCTGAGGTGCTGCAACTCTTGGTGAGCTCCCAAATCCAGGGGTATTTCTCAACAGTTCCAAGATCCCCTGATAAACCCAGGAATTTGGGAATAACCCCAGGAGTTCACTGGAAGCTCCAGGGGGGGGAATTACAGACCTAGGAATGTGACAGGACCCTGCATACGAGGAGCAGGCTGGGGCTACAGTTCCCAAATCCCAAGTGGAACCAGCTCCCCTCAGACAGGCTGAAAGGGGACAAAACAACAGCACAACCAAGCTGGGAGGAGTCCATGTCCAAAAATATCCAAAATATCTGGCTTGAGAGACACTAGAAGTGTGGAGCAGGAGCTGTTCAAATCACCCTAAATCCCAATGGGTATCTCCCTGCTAAACAGATGTTTCCTTTATTTAACACTCATCCCACATCCCACCCCACAAAGAATATGGACACATCCCCCTACCCACCAACACCCTCCTTAGTTTCCACAGTACTGCATTCCTGAACTGTATTCCATGTGGAATATCTCCCCAACAGCCTCTGGCATCCCATGCACCTGTGCAGCCACAGCTGGGGAAAGATGAACTGTCAAATCCTCATCCTCCTCACCACTTCCCTCCTTCCAACCTCACTGTGTGCAGTGCACATCCCAACATCCTGACCTTCCTCGAGCTGCCAGCCCTGATAACATAGATCCCATATTCCCTTCTCAGGGTTTTTTATTTCAATGGACACCTAGAAAACTCTTGGATACCACAGAACCACGTGCAGCAAGAGTGGGAATCAGGAGAATGGGAAAAACACTGGAGAAAGGAGCAGAAGGGTTGTACCAGCAGGCTTGGAACATCAGGTATTGTTGGAAATGTCAAGAGGAACCAGGAGAGATTAGGCTGACACTTGTAGTTCCATAAGAATGATGGGAAAAACAATATATTCACACCAAACAGGGCACATGGGCTGGCTACAGCCTCACTGCAGAGGGAACAGGAGCCAGTGGTCCAGGATAAACCACTTGAGGCTGTTACTGCCCTGAAGGAAATGAAAATGGAGGCTTGGGTAAGGAATGGAGTATTGAAAACACAGCAACACTAACCCTGGGATCACTTCAGTGAAATTCCAAGCACTGCTGGCTCTGCTGGAGCACATGGGCTAAAGCTGAAATGGCTTTTCCCACCAAAAGGTACCTGGAAGATGCACAGGAGGAGCAGCAGCCACGATGGAAGATTTAGAATCATAGATGGAATCATGGAATGGTTTGGGATGGAAAGGACCTTAAATCCCATCACATTCCACAATCTGCCATGGGCAGAGACACCTTCCACTGTCCCAGGCTGCTCCAAGCCCTGTCCAACACAGCCTTCCAGCAATGGGGCAGCCCCAGTTTCTCTGGACAACCTGGGCCAGGGCCTCCCCACCCTCACAGGGGACAATTCCTTCCCAATATCCCATCTAACCCTGCCCTCTGGCAATAGAAAGCCATTCCCTCTCACACTGGCACTCCAGGCACTTGTCCAAAGACCTTCTCCAGCTCTCCTGGAGCCCCTTTAGGAACTGGAAGGAGCTCTAAGAGCTCCCTGGAGCCTTCTGGTTTAGCATTCCCAGCTCTCCCAGAACAGAGGGGTTTTGCTTTTTACCTTGAAATGATTGGAGCCTCAATCATGTTTTAATCAATCATGTAAGAATTACTTTAAAACTTAGAAACTTCCCAGGGCCACTCAGAAGGTTGAAAAATCACCAGGAATTCTGTATTCCTGGGAAACATCAGGCTGAAGGAAACTGTGCCCATCCCCTTCACCCAGACCTGAGTGACCCCAGAGAGTTCTGAGAAATTCCTTAAGGAGTTGCTGAAAAAGCCCCAAACCAGCAGCAAATACCCCTCTGCTGCATCCCTGGAAGTGTCCAAGGCCAGGCTGGATGGGGCTTGGGGCAACCTGGTCTAGTGGAAGATGTCCCTGTCCATGGCAGGGGACGGAACAGGATAAGCCTTAAAATCCCTCCCAGCCCAAATCATCCTGGATTCTGTGAGCACAGATCCAGAACAGACCTCAGATTTGAATTTGTTTTTCCAGCTCTTTGATCTCCCCCAGGAGTGTTTTGAAGGAATTATGGCTGTTGTGAAGCAGCGTGGCTGGAGACCTCCATGGAGAGCCCTGTGTGGCTCTTGGCTGAGCATCAAACCTCGATCTCCGGCCTCCTGGGCACCCCCTGATCCCCAAAGCTCCTCATCCACACACAGGGGGTTACAGAACCACGGAATGGGCTGGGCTGGGCAGGGCTGTAAAGCTCTTCCCATTCCATCCCTTGCCATGGGCAGGGCACTTTCGACTATCCCAGGTTCCTCCAAGCCCTGTCCAACCTGGCCTGGAACACTGCCAGAGATGGAGACCTTAGGGCCCCTTCCAGAGCCTAAATGGGTTCCAGGAGAGCTGCAGAGGGACTTGGGACAGGGATTGGAGTGACAGGACCAGGGGGAATGGCTTCCCACTGCCAGAGGGCAGGGATGGATGGGATTTTGGGAAAGAATTGTTCCCTGAGAGGGTGGGGAGGCCCTGGCACAGGGTGCCCAGAGAAGCTGTGGCTGCCCCATCCCTGGGAGTGTCCAAGGCCAGGCTGGACAGGGCTTGGAGTATCCTGGGCAAGTGGAAGTGTCCCTGTCCCACAGAATGAGATGAGTCTCCAAGTCCCTTCCAACCCAAATCATTCCAGGATTTCATGATAAATGCATGTGCTTGGAGATACGGGATAAAAAGGCCAAGTCTGGTGTCTTTGGATCCATGTCTGGGTGGCAACAGCAGAGAAACAGCCAAGCAAGGCCTGTAAAATGGGAGTTAGACAATAAAGCAACAGATAAAGAGAGGGAACAGTGGGAAGAGCCGGGCTTGGAAAAGATATTCCTTAGTTTTCCTGATTATCAAGTGTCATCTTGTGCTGGGCCCTTTTTTGAAAGTCAAACATCCACTGAGTTTCCTGCAGGGACAACACTCCTGAGCTGTTCCAAGCATGCAGCCAGGCTCTCCCTGCTTGGCAGCTCCTGCTGAGGGATAAGCTCATTCCCAAACACCAGGAGCTTTTGGGGGATGGAGACCCCAAACCCCTGAGCCCAGGAAGCCACGTTTGTGTGCCAGCATTCCCAGTGTTTGTTTCTAAAGCTGACCCAGGCAGTGCCACCCCGGTAACCAGAGAAGGTTAAAGGAAGCACTGCAGTGACCAAACACCAACTGGGAAAACATGAAACAAGAGCCAGGCATCGGATCCCCAGCAACAAAGGAGACAGCACAGGGATCACCACAAAGAGTGTGCTGGAAAAATAATGGGCATCTGTCCCTCATTTCAGCTCCAAACTCCATTTCAATAATGAAAAGACCATTTTTCAATCCCACTTCTGCAGGGAACAAGTGCCCACTGCATCCCAGGAGGTGCAGGCACAGCTCTGCTCACTCCAAACTTCCAGAAGATGAGATCCATGATCTAATTAAAAAATTCCTCTGTACAGCTCCCTCTGCTCTTCTGAGGAAAGTTATTTCAACGCCCTGCCGCAGAATTTAATGCAACCTGAACCATATCCAGAGGGCTCTTTGAGGATATATGGAATTGCAATTCCTCAACCAAGCTGGAAATGGTCCATCCCCAAATCCCAGTGCTGGGCATGGACACTCACTCGTGTGTCTTGACACCTGATGTACACACAACACAGGGACAGAGGAATTCCCATCCCACAGCTGGAAAATGGCCTTGTGCAGAAAAGAGGGCGTCTGACCCTGCTGGAACAAAATCTCTTTCCCAGGAGATTAAATAACTCATGGCTGATTCCTGAAAACCACGAGGAGTTCTGTCACTCTGGAGGATGATGGTTCTGGAGATAAGGAGCAATTTGCTTGCCCTGCCTCTGGTTTTGGTGGGAAAAGGGCAGAACAGAGAATCAAGGGGAAGGTACACAGAGACCCCATGGAAAGGTGGGAGAATATGAGTGGAAGCTGCAGCTCCAAAGCCTCAGCACAGGGAAATTCCAGCCTCCAGTGCTGCTGTGGACAGACCTCCACAGAGCTCAAAGCCCAGAGAAGAGCTGTGTCTTCGAAGAGATCTGACCTGCTACCAAATTATTTATAATCATTGAATCATGGAATTGATAAGGTTGGAAAAGTCCTCTGAGATTGAGTCCAACCATACCCCAGCACTGCCGTGTCCACCCCTAATTCATGTCCCAAGTGCCATCTCCACATGTTTTTTAAACATTTCCAGGGATGAAGACTCCAGCACTGCCCTGGGTGTGTGGAGGCTGGACAGCCTTTGTCATGAATTTTCCCTGATATCAAACCTAAACCTTCCCTGGTGCAGTCTGGCCTGAGCCAGGTCCCTGTGCACTGTGTGAGGAGAATCCTCCCATGGCCACCAGGAACCTCCAGAAGACCCAGATTCCCACAAGATCAGAGAAACAAGAGCTCCCTGCAGCTTCCCCAGCAGGATTCCTACAGCAGGTCCCACAAGGAAGGACACTTGGAGCAGCAGGGACAACATCTGGAGACCAACACCCCATCACAGAGCTTCATATCCCATTCCAAGGGCAGCCAGGTCTAACCTCCAGATGGATACCCTGGAATTGGGATCCCAGGCACAGCTGCTGTGCTCCAAGAAAAGCCACTTCAATTAATTATATCATTAACTGCAGCACCAGCTCTGCCTGGATTTGCATCCCCAGAAAACACTACCTTAAACCAAAACACAACCAAAACAGTGCTGAGGAAGCTTTGGGGAATTCAGGGAAGAAAAAAGGTTGGAAAAATCAGTGTTGGGAAAGAGCCGAGGGCTCCTGGAGCAGGGGAGGAGGGTGAATTATGCAAATTAAGGTTATTTTAAAACAAACTTACACTTTTAATTGTTTTTGCATTTATTAGCAGCACCACTTCAACGTAATTACACAGTGTATCCAAACCCAGGGCAGCTGTCCAGGCTGCATAACAGGGTGTTTTGGGCAAAACCAGCCCAATGTCAGTGCATCCACAGAGCCAGAACCACAAAAATGCCATTTCCACAGGGATTTGGGAATGGGACAGCTCTGGAATGCAGCTTTACCACTTGGGGTCACACAGACCCCTGAGACACGGCCCAGAATGACAAGCCAGAGCTTTGGAAAGGCACTGGAAGCAGAGCAAAGGATCTGGGTTAGCTCCCAAGCCACCCAGGAGGAGCTCCAGCACCCTCCTCCATTTGGAAAATCTGCCAGGTTTCCCCATCAGCAGAGCCCTGTGTGTGCCAGCTGAGGAGCCTTTTCCTGGGGGCAAAGGGGAGGAGAGAAATGGGAATGAGGGCTCCTGGGCCCTTCCCAGCTTGGTCCCAGCCTCCCAGGAGCTTTGGCTGCTGTTCCAGAGATGCAGCCAAAGCTGCATGGGTTGCTGTCACTGCAACCATGCCAGTGCCAATGCCAGCAGAGCTGCCCCTGGCATTCCCACATGGAGCAATAATTCCATCCCACAGGGCTTTAACAACCAGGGTCACTCCTTATTCAATACTCAAGTTTCATTTGTTTTATAAAATATCCCCCAAACTTGGAATTGCTCAACAAACTTCAGAGTTGTGAAAGGGAAACACAACAGAGGGGCATGAAATCCCTGTGGAGAAGCTGCCAGGAACAGCTCCAGGACTGACATTGTCCCAGCAATCCTGGGGCCAATTTCTCCAGCACCCAAACCCTCTCCCAGGTGGAAGGTGCTGAAAAAATCAAGCCAAAGCTCCTGGGAGAAGGGAACACAACTGGAATTTTCCCTCCTTCCTCCCCTGCTCAAGAGAAGATAAGGGTTCTGGAGGAGAGAAAGGAAAACAATATCCAAACCCTGATTTGGGGATTTCTGACTTCCTGCCCTCTCCCAAATCTCCTGATTTTTGTGGTATTTGATTTCCTTTCCTCTCCTCTCCTAAGATCTTCCAATTTTGGCTGTATTTGCCTTCCTCTTCTCTTCCCTAATCTCCTGATTTCAGGTATATTTTACTTCCTTTCCCTCTCTTCTCCTGAATCTCCCAAGTTTAGTTGTATTTGCTTTTCCCTCTTCTACCAAATCTCCTGATCTTTGAGGTATTTGGCTTTCTTTCCTCTCCTCTCCTAAGATCTTCCAATTTTGGCTGCACGTTGCTTCCTCTTTTCTCCCCAAATCTCCCAATTGTCAGTACCTTTACCTTCCTCTCTTTTGTTCCTAAACCTCCTGGTTTATTTTACTTCAACTCCTACATATCTCCTGATTTTTATACGTATTTGATTCCTCTCCCAAATCTCCCGATTTGGGCTGTATTTCACTTCTCCTCCTCTCCCAAATTTTACTGTATTTGCTTTCTCCCTCTCCTCTCCCCACCCTCCAGATTCTGGGTCCATCCCTGCCTCCCCAGCCTCCTCAGAGCCCAGCTGGGAAGGATCCAGCTCCTTCCCCACAGGCACAGCCCTTTCCTTGCTCATCACAGCTCGGCAGATCTCAAACTGGGGCAGCTCTTTCAACAGAGCTGGGAAGGACATGCGGACTCCAAACTGCAGGGAAAATCCATTCCTTTTTCACCAACCTTCTCTGAGAGGAGCAGAAACCACTCAGGGAGTGACAGGAGACCCTGCAGATCCAGACAATTTTATATGGGATAAAAACTCCTTCCTCAAACAATGGGAAAATCCTCATGGACTTCTCTATTGGCTTTTAAGGCCTCACTGAAAGGATGTTCCCAGTGCAGATAATTTATCCTGGGAATCCCCTCTTCTGCTTTACCTGCACATCAATATCAACTCCAGCACTCTAGGAATCATCACACTCAGTTTTAAAACCAGGAAATACCTGAGATTTGCAAGTGGCAACCAGGTGCAAACCTGACCTGGGATCAGGCAGATCCAGAGGTAGATCAGATGAACATACCAATTACTCCTAAAAAGCTCCTCACCTGATGACACACAAAGAAACACTGGAATTTTCCTGCCATCCAAAGCCAACAGCGACCCAAAATCAAATGCTGCTCTGAGTTCTAGAGCCTCTCCTGGTTTTTAACACATTCCAGCTGATGATTGTACAATTTTTGGGATACTCCCCCCATTCCATGCTTGCTGATAAGACCAATCTTGGCCTCAAAGCCTTCAGTGCTTTGGGAAAAATGTCATAAAAAAAATGAGGAAAGAATTATTGCATTCCGGGGAATGTGCAAGTGTTGCTTATTAACACCAAAACAAACACCTGGAGAACAAAGGATTCTCCTGACACAGTGCCAAGAGCTTTTGCATGGACACAGCAAGTACAAAACTCCAGCAGGGAGCGTAGCAAACGGGATAAATGGGAAAGGAAAAGGATTCCTGGAGCAGAATGGCTCCTTGACACATCCTGCTCCAGCAGGACCCACTCAGCGCTGCTGTTTGGATCCTCACAGACTCCATCTGTCTCCTCTGAGACAGAAAAATCAGGATAACCAAAAATATACAGCCAGACCTTAAAAAGAGAGACCAGCCTGAGCAGATGGTTCAGCAGCCCCAAGTGCTGCTTACAAAATGTGAGGATGAACAGAACTCCAGAATGCCAGACTGGTTTGGGTTGGAAGCTCATCCCAGTCCATGCCCTGCCATGGGCAGGGACACCTTCCCCTATCCCAGGTTACTCCAAAACCCATCCAGCCTGGTCTTGGGCACTTCCAGGGATCCAGGGGCAGCCCCAGCTGCTCTGGGCACCCTGTGCCAGGGCCTGCCCACCCTCACAAGGAGGGATTTCTCCCCAGTATCAAATTCCTTCCCAGTATCTCATCTCAATCTGCTCCCCCAGCCTTCAGGGAGGGCAGTTTGTGCCTCCTCTGAGCTCCAATCAGCACTTCCAAGAACTCCAAAGCACAGATCAAACACAGCAAAACTCTGTAAAGGGAATCTGCTGCCCTTCCTAAAGGGAAATCCTCCATCCAGCTCGTCCCAGATACTGAGACAAAGCCAAAAGGCAGAGAACTGACACCTCCTGTTCCCATGCAGTTGATCCCCCCAGGATCTCCCCTCTGCTGGTCCCAAATGCACGGACACCCGGAGCTCCCCCACTCCCTGACTGGGAATTTAATTCCAGCCCCAGCATTCCCTCCCTTCCCTGCCACAGCCGCGGGATGAGCCGTGCCTCTCCCAGCCTTGGCCCGATCCCACTGGGGAGGGACCGCCCTCCCCACGAGCAGCCTGGAGGGAGCACGGGGAAATTCCAACGGGACACGGAGGAGCCATTCCATCGGGAAAAGCCCAGGGGCTGCATCCCAGGACAGCTCAGAACACCCTCGGCCCCCACAGGGATAAGATGGGCCGTGCCCTCCTCCTCGGAAGGGGACCAGGGGATCCCTCGGGACCCTCCTTATCCACCCCAGGAATCCCTCTGGACTCTCCTCAGCCCCTCAGGAATCCCTCTGGACTCTCCTCAGCCCCTCAGGAATCCCTCTGGACTCTCCTCAGCCCCTCAGGAATCCCTCTGGACTCTCCTCAGCCCCTCCAGGGATCCCTCGGAACCCTCCCTTATCCTCACCAGGAATCCCTCTGGACTCTCCTCAACATCCCCCAGGAGTCCCTCGGGACCCTCCTCAGCCCTTCCAGGAATCCCTCCAGAACCACCTCAGTCCCCCTAGAAATCCCTCAGGACTCTCCTCATTCACCCCAGGAATCCCTCCAGAACCACCTCAGCACCTCCAGGGATCCCTCAGGACCCTCCTTATCCTCACCAGGAATCCCTCTGGACTCTCTTCAGCCCCTCCAGGGATCCCTCGGGACTCTTAATTCACTCCAGGGATCCCTCGGGACCCTCCTCATCTCCCCCAGGAATCCCTCCAGAACCCCCTCAGCACCCCCCGGGATCCCTCGGGACCCTCCTTATTCACCCCAGGGATCCCTCGGGACCCTCCTCGTTCACCCCAGGGATCCCTCAGGAACCACCAGGAACCACCTCAGCCCTCCCACGGATCCCCCAGGACTCTCCTCATTCACCCCAGGGATCCCCCAGGACTCTCCTCGTTCACCCCAGGGATCCCTCCAGAGCCCCTCAGCCCCCTCAGGGATCCCCCGGGATTCTCCTCAGCCCCTCCAGGGACCGCCACTTCTCCACTCCCAAACTCCTTCCTGAGGGCGGAGGTGCCCCTCTGTCCCCCCAAAATCCCTCCTGAGCCCCGAAACCCCCATTCCCTCTGCCCCCCGGCCCCTCCTCACCGAGCAGCAGCAGCTTCACCTCCTTGGCCGCCTTCTCGCCGTCTTCCCGCAGGTTGCGGTCGATCATTTTACTCCTCTCCACCGCCGCCTTGTCCTCAGCGCTCAGCGTGCACCCCATGGCGGCGGCGGGGGCGGCCGGGCGGCCGGGAACGG
>JAHLSL010000083.1:1651285-1663259 GCA_025920805.1 Petroica traversi | reverse complement strand
GGCTGAGGGAGCTGGGAAGGGGCTGAGCCTGGAGCAAAGGAGGCTCAGGGGGGACCTTGTGGCTCTGCACAAGTCCCTGACAGGAGGGGGCTCAGGGGGGTCGGGCTCTGCTCCCAGGGAACAGGGACAGGAGGAGAGGGAGCGGCCTCAGGCTGGGCTGTGGATGTTTAGTTTGGATATTGGGAAGTTTTTTTCGTGGAAGGGGCTGTCCAGCCGTGGAAAGGCTCCCCGGGTTGTGGTGGAATTCCCATCCCTGAAAGGGCTCAAAAGCCACGTGGATGTGGCACTTTGGGGACAGGGTTTAGTGGTGGCCTTGGCAGTGCTGGGGGAATGGTTGGACTCGATGATCTGAGAGGACTTTTCCAACCTCAAGGATTCCATAGTAAAACAAAATCCATCTGGCTCCTGATGCCCTCTTTGGATTCCAAAAGCTTCCAGCACCCACAGTGTGCTGGGACACCCCCCCCTGCTTCTCACCTGTCCCCTCACCTGCTGGCTTTCCTCGTGTTCCCATCCTGAATGCTGCCCCTGTGGGTGTCCGGGCTGAGGGGGACACGTCCCTGCTGCCCCACCTGTGTCACCTCGAGCAAGGACCTGCATTCCATGGCTTTCCTGCCCTTCTCAATCTGTGTTGTCCTTGCAGGGGTGTGAACACGTTCTCTCCAGAGGGGAGGCTCTTCCAGGTGGAATATGCCATCGAGGCCATAAAGGTATTTTTAAAAAGTTTCCAAACTGTGACATTTGGGGCTCCTTCAAACCCCAACTCTGGGTTGGTCAGGACTAATCCAGTCTGTGGCTGTTTCATCCAACTGAACATCCCACAGCTCTGCTCTTTTATGGTCATTAAGGATCAAAACCCATCCATTTTCCCTGAAATTCAGTGGAATGTTCCCTCCCCTGTCCTACCAAGTGATTTATCCCCATCCCAAACCCAATCCAAAGCTGTTTATCCCCAGATCAAACCTAAAAGGCTTCTTGAGTGGATTTAAATGTGACAGTGAAGGTGGTTATGAGCAAACCCACCTTCGCAGGGCCAAATGGCCTTTGGGGATTAAATATCCTTAACTGATAAATGTCCTTCATTGATAAATATTCCTGTTTATTTTATTTATAGAATGCGGATGTTGATTGGTAATAAGTTTAAATTTGAAGAAGCAGATCAAGTGAAGAAGGGAAAAATCTCTGAGGTGTTTGGATTGGGGGAGAAGGGTCCTGGCTTCATCTTCCCTGTGTTGCTCCTTAGAGCACTAAAAAGAGGAATAAAGTAATAATGTAATGGAAAAAATAATAAAATTATCAAGGGCTTGGGAAAGGTGGAGGTGTTGGTGACCATGCTGATTTCATAAATTAAACAGATCTCCTGGAGCAGGGAGATCTCCTGCCATAGCTGTGGCTGCAGCTTTCCAGGGAATCTTGGGGTTGAAATGAAACCCCGTGTCTTGAAGTGGATTTTGGGAGTGGGCATTGCACACTGCAGCTGGGACAGCTCTGCCAGGAATTCTGGGGTGTGGAAAAGCTGCCAGTGCTGGGATCAGGTGGGATCCAGGCAGGACTGGTGGGATCAAGGCTGGATGGAGTTTGGGAGTTGGTGGGATTAAGGTGAGGATAAGGTAGCACCAGTGTGGGGATTGGTGGGGATTAAATAGGATTGAAGTAAGGGCTGGTGGGATCAAGGTTAAGGGCTGGTAAGAGCCAGATAAGTATTGGTAGGATCATGGTGGGATCAAAGTAGGGGCTGTTGGGATCAAGGCAGGGATTTGTGGGATCAAGGTGAGAGTTGGGGCGATTGAGGTGGGATCAAAGCAGGGGCTGATAGGATTGAGGTGGGATCAAGGCAGGATCATGGCAGGATCCAGATGAGGCTGCCAGGAGCCCCTGAGATCTGTTCCTGTGCTCGAGGCTGTGGTGCCACTGAGGTGTCCTGCAGTCCCAGGGTGGAACTGACTGCCTGGGACTCTGGGGAGAACAGGAGCTTTTGGAAATCCAAGGCAGAGGGGCAGCAGGATTTGTACTGCTGTGGGAGATCCTCTCGCTGGCAGAGGAGAATTCCAAAGGCCTTTTACACTCACCAGGCTCCACAAACTGCTGTGGCTTGAAAGATGAAGGATGTGCAGCAGCCCCACTGGGTTCCCATGGGAATTACACAGGTTTCACCTTCTCCATTTCCTGCTTCAGGGAATAAGCTTTAAAATCCACCATGCAAACCCAGAGTGAATTTGTGTGTGGGTGACACAACGGAACCCAAACCAACACACCTGCAAATAAGTCAGAATGAGCACTGATGTTTGTGTGAGCTGGGGCTGTGTTGTGTTTTGCAGCTTGGCTCCACAGCCATTGGGATCCAGACCTCAGAGGGAGTTTGCCTGGCTGTGGAGAAGAGGATCACATCTCCCCTCATGGAGCCCAGCAGCATCGAGAAGATCGTGGAGATCGACTCCCACATTGGTACAGAGGAGGGATTTGGGGTCCCTCTGGATGAGCTCTGGGAGCACCCCTAAAATTGTGAATTGTTTATGATAAGAGTCTGTCCCCTGGGAATTTGGGGAGTTGTGTTTTGGGATGAGCCCTCCCTGCAGGCAGCTCTACCTGGAACAGAAGCTCTCATCTCTCCCAGTGCACTCCAGCTCCTGGGCACTGCTTTTCCAGGCTCCAAGCCAGCACAATGTAGCTCGAGGAACCAGAAAGAGGGAGCTGAAGCACTGCCCCCTCCCTGCCTCAGTGATCTCCCTCAGGAAAGCTCATCCCAAATTTAGCTCTGGGAGGGCAGGGAATTATGGTGGGCTTGACTTGGGGCCAGTTTCTCCAGTGTCAGTGATGCCAGCATGGAACTGCCCATGCCCTGAAGGACCCACAATGGGCTCAGGGCCAAATATGTCACCCTGAAAGGCAGGAAAGCTCCAAAATTCCAGTGTTGCTGCTTCATGGGCATGGGAAGAGCTTGAAGAGCCTGATTTCCTGCTCCCAGGGGCTTGTGATGGAGCCCTCTCTTCCCAGAGTGGAATCTGTGCTGGGGGCTCCTGCTGCCTCTGCTGGCTGTGGGGCAGCCAGGGCCCCTTCCCAGCAGGTTGTTCTGGAGCAAATCTGTTTCAACCCCATGGAATCCTCGAGGCTGGAAAAGCCCTCTAAGATCCAGTCCAACCATAGCAAGGCCACTGCTAATCCATGTCCCAAAGTGCCACATCCACACTTCTTGGACCCTTCCAGGGATGGGGACTCCACCTCTGTTCACAGGGGCAGCTGGGCCATGGCCTGACCTGAACCTCCCCTGGCTGCCCCCTCCTGCCAGGGACTTTGCAGAGCCAGAAGGTCCCTCTGAGCCTCCTTTTCTCCAGGCTCAGACCCTTTCCCAGCTCCCTCAGCTGCTCCTGGTGCTCCAGACCCTTCCCCAGCTCCATTCCCCTCTCTGGACGCACTCCAGCCCCTCATTGTCCTTCTTGTGAGAAACCCAGAATTATTTCCAGGGTTCCAGGTGTGGCCTTACCAGTGCCCAGCACAGTGGGACAAATCTCTCACTTTCCCACTCTGGGACCATCTTCTCCCTGCAGCCTTTTGTGTTTTGTGTGGGCTTTGGGCAGTCTGGGGGAAAACACATCTCAAGTAATGGGTGGAATGACTCCTGTTTCCCCTTTCCCATTCCAGGGTGTGCCATGAGTGGCCTAATAGCTGATGCAAAGACTTTAATTGACAAGGCCAGAGTGGAGACTCAGGTAAGATCCAACATCTCTGTTCTTAAATTAGCAGCACAAATTCCAGCAACTCTTTGAAAGTCCTGGGAAAGGGAAGATCATTCCATCAAAGAAGCTGGTGGGAAGCTGGAGGCTTGCTGGGAGCGTAGAGGCTGCCTGATTGTTTTGGCAAAATACTGGATATATTTGTTTTCTTTTTATCCCCTTAAATTTCCTGGATGCCTCAGGTGCTTGGAGGTCCCAGGTACAAATCTGTGTTGCAGCAAAATATTTTCCTGGGGTTTTCTCATGCATATCAGCACAGTTCCACCCTCTGGAGAGCTGTGTAGGATTCAACTTTGTGGGATTTGGTTCTGAGGGTAAAATAGAAGCGAGAGATCTCTAAAGATGGGTTTAGAGCATGGGAGTTTATTGTGAAAGAGCGTGGGTGTGAGAGGCTGCTGGGCTGCAAGACACAGCTCAGAGCAGGCCAGAGACAGAGAGAGAAAGAGGCAAAAAGAGAGAGCAAAAAGAGAGCGATTTGCCATTTACAATACAATAAACCATCTTCTCTGTTGAATATTCTAATTCTCTCTAACCAATCTAAGACAAGCTACAAACTCTACAATATTTGCATGCAACCTATAAGAATCATCATGTTACCATACGGGGTTATATTTTAAACCTTAAAAAACTGCTTTTGGGAATCTCTGCCAGGCAGGCAGGGTTTGCTCTGCCCTTTGGCCCTGCCTGGGCAGAGGGCATTGTTCTATCAAGAAGGAGGATTCCCTTCAGCCAGCTCTGCCATTGTTTCTTAGTTACTCTTCAACTCAAACCTTGCCTTCATCTCAATTTCGATTACACTTTCCATATTTTCAGCATCTTTTGCAAGGTAATCATATCTATAAGGCTTCCCTATTTCATCTTCCCCAACAGAGCTGGGTAGCACATTACTTCCAAAACAGATATTGGGATAAAACCCTTCAGCCTTGCATTTCCTTATTGGCATCCCAAGGCCTTGATATCCCAAAATTTTCTGTGGATTTTTGTACATCCCACTCTTCCTGATGCTTCCATGGGAGAGCTGGTTGTGCCCTGAATCCACAGAGAAGTTCTCCTTGTGTCCACAGACAGGCTGTCACTCTCCTCAGCCATGCAGGGGTGTCATTTTGGGAACATGGGGATAACGGGAATCTTTATTTGGATTTTCCTGCAGAATCACTGGTTCACCTACAACGAGACTATGACAGTGGAGAGTGTGACACAGGCTGTGTCCAACCTGGCCCTGCAGTTTGGGGAGGAAGATGCTGATCCAGGAGCCATGGTGGGATCTGGGGAGGTCTGGGGGTGCTGGGGAGCCCCCATTCCATGTCCCTGTCTGACCCATCCCCTCCTTTCTCCCGCAGTCCCGCCCGTTCGGCGTCGCTCTGCTCTTCGGAGGAGTGGATGAGAAGGGACCCCAGCTGTGAGTTCCTCTCTCTTAACCCAGGGAAAAGACCAAACCCCCACTGCAAAATTCCCAGGCTGTTTTCACAACTCGATTCTGGGATTTTCCTTAAGCCAAACCCTTGGGATTTATCCCATTATGTTCCTGATATGCTTGTTAATCCCTTTCCAGAACCCTGCCTGTCTGCTTGGCATGGAAAAAACATAGGATCTTCCCCAAACCTTTGCTTTTCTTTATTAAAAATGTGGTTTCCTGGGCAGGAGGGAAGCGTTAAAGCTCTCCTCGTTCTGAGTGTATTCTTACCTTTCCCTGAAGGAGCAGCAGGGCCACCAGTAACATAATCCATGTGACATTCCATGGGGAGGTTGGAGCAGCTGTAACCTGAACTCAG
The DNA here is from genome assembly GCA_025920805.1 of Petroica traversi. Classification (NCBI taxonomy): domain Eukaryota; kingdom Metazoa; phylum Chordata; class Aves; order Passeriformes; family Petroicidae; genus Petroica; species Petroica traversi. The sequence goes on along the minus strand of JAHLSL010000083.1, from coordinate 1,657,756 downwards.
GGCTTCAAATGGCTCCACTGGAAGTGGGAAAGGCTTGGCAGAGCCAGCGCAGTCAGGTCTGCCTTCTAGCAGGGAAAACCTGTTGGATTTATTAAGAAAAAAATTAGGATAAGCTAGGAAATGCAAAGGAAAAGGGCTCTCTGAAGGAGGGCAGTGTCAGTGTGCAAGCTGCCAGCCTGGGAGCTCCTGGGGATGAATCCCAGCTCCAGCTGTGCAGGGGGGCTCTGGGGGCTGCTGAGAGAGTCCTTGGGATGCCCTGGGGTGGGCTGGGTGCAGGCAGTGACCCCCTGTCCCTGCAGGTTCCACATGGACCCCTCGGGAACGTTCGTGCAGTGCGATGCCAGAGCCATCGGCTCTGCCTCAGAGGGAGCCCAGAGCTCCCTGCAGGAGGTTTACCACAAGGTAAGGGCTGATTTGGGCTTGGGGCTCACATCTCCTGGGGCTGGGCTACTTCTCCACCTACCAGGATCCTCTAATTCCCTCCCCAGTGAGGCTTTAGGACTGGGCTGGAGAGGAGATGCCTGAGATGCACAGGGCAGGATCACTTTTTAGCAGTGGATCCTGTGAGTAGGTGCTGAGGATCTCTACAGGGAGTAGAGCTGCTCCCAGCTGCTCTCTGAGGGGCTGCTCTCTGCCTGACAGATAATTAAGGCCATGTCAGGAAGTTCTCTATAAATAAAAACTGAGCTCCAAGTGCTGCTGTCAGCATCAGGCTCCGTGTGGATGCAGCTGGAAGCATCTCAAGCTCACACCTTCACCTCACCAGGGAAGGGAAGAGCTTTTGTGCTGCAAGTTCTGGTCATATTTGATATTAAATAAGAATTTTTTCTCCCGTGAGGAGGGAGTTGCCTGTTTTGGGTGGTAAGAAAGCAAACCCTAATGAAAAGCACCATTAGTGATGGTGTCTGGAAAACTCATTTATTCACTAGAATTCTCCAAATTACCCAAATTCTGGACTCCCTGGATTATCAGCCCTTTTTCAAGTGCAGACTTAGTGAGACACAGCTGCTGCACATCCGTCTGGCTCTAGGGATGCATGGGATTTATCGGATTAAAAGCAGCACAGAGGCTTCTGCTCAGAGGGAATTTGGCTTTTTAGGAGCAAATTGGTGATGAGAAACAGCCCCTCTGTCCTAATCCCATCAGATTTATGTGCCCAAATTAACCATTTTTAAATCTCAGAAAGGCAGGATTTTGCTGTCCCTGTAGATATCCCTGCCCTGCCTGCTCCAGTCTCTGGGGATGCTGCAGATCCCTTGCTAAGCTGCTCTGTTGGCTGCCTGGCTCAAGGGATTTGGGAAAGGGGAGGGAGAGGGGCCACGTCCTGAGCCTCACTGTGTAATCCATGAGCCATTTGTTTTGCAGTCCATGACGCTAAAGGAAGCCATCAAATCTTCCCTGGTCATCCTGAAACAGGTCATGGAGGAGAAACTAAATGCCACCAACATCGAGGTGAGTCCTCCTGGAGCAAGGAATGGAGCAGCTCAGGCAGTTCCTGAGCCAGCTGCTGCAGATGTTCCTGCCCTTTTCATCGTGTCCTGTGGGGCATTTTGGAAAAGTTGAAGCTTTTCCCTTCCTGAGGCACGGAGCCTGATCTGTTTTCATGGCTCATCCATGATGAGCAGAAGGGATTCTCTGACCTTCTCCAGTCAGCAGAGCCCAACATACCACCCAGACTGCCTGTTCTTCCCTGCATCTAGCCATTCTTTTTTGCCTCGCTGCTTGTAATATTAGAAGGAATGAAAATTACCCAGCTCCTGGGCTGCTATATCAGTCCTGGGGCAGTGCCAAAAATCCCTTGGACAGTGGGAGCAGCAAGGATCCACCAGGAATGGCTGTGCCCCTGGAACCTTGGGGGCAGGCAGTACCCACAGACCTGCTGGGCCCCCCAAACCTGCTCCATGGGCTCCTTTTTGGGTAGGAGAGGTACAAACCCTCTGCACTGGGTGGGGTAACTGGGAGATGAGCAGTCAGGCTGATGTATAGAGTTTGCTTCTATTTCGGGTGGGTTATGAGACACCAGACCTTTCCAAAGTGTGGCATTCCAGCTCCTGAGCTGCTCTCTCCTCCCATTCCCTCTGAGTGCTGGGAAACCTTTTCCTAAAGAGCCTCAAGGTATTCACCCCAATTTTGTATTAAAAGTTGCTGCAGGGTGACCATTCCTGGTGTGATTCACCAACGTCCTTTGGATGGGAAGGCCAACAGCACATGAAAACTTGGATACTCTGTCCCAAAATCATGCCAGGCATCTGGAATCTCCTTCCCAGGTGCTCTTGCAGCCCTTGGCCATACATTTCTTCCTGGTACAGTGCAGGCAGAGGAATGTGTACAGTATCCTGATGTCATGTCCCTGTTTAACAGGGCTTAACTGTGCTTGGCACGGCCCTGGAGTGGGGTGGAATCGCTCTGCGGGAGGACACAGGAATGTGCTGAGGATTAAAAGGTTTCTATTGACTCAAGTCACCCCATGGCTGAAAATCTGCCACCTGAAGAGCTCTTTGCTTTCTAGAAGAATGTGCCTCTCCCATTTCTTGGCTCTGGCCACGCTCCTGTGGCATTTTCCATCTAGGATCAAAGAGAAGAAGGAAGGTGTGGTTGTGGAAGAGTTAAATCCATTGATGGTGAAGGTCAGGACCCTGGAGGGACTTCACGCTTTTGGATTAATGACTTCCCTGTGAAGCCTCTCAGGGAATGGTGCAGGGAAGCTTTTGTAGGGAGAGGGTGAGGGACAGGTTTGAGGAGGTGAGGAAAGGCAAAGGAATTGGTGTCTCTGAGTGCTGCTTTTGGGTGTTCTTAAAGGTTTCTTTGGTATTTAGAGCTGGTTTTGGTGCATAAAACTGGGTCTTGTTGAGTCTGGTTTGGTCCAGGATCAGTCCAGTCCCTGCACAGGTGGTTTGGTGCCCAGAGAAGCTGTGGCTGCCCCTGGATCCCTGGAAGTGTCCAAGGCCAGGCTGGACAGGGCTTGGAGCAACCTGGGACAGTAGAAGGTGTCCCTGCACATTGCAGGGGGTGGAGCTGGATGGGCTTTAACCCTTCCAACCCAAACCACTCCATGATTTGAGGGGGCTAAAGTGGCATCTCCAAGAGTCTCTGCCCTGTGTGAGAGCTCTGGGTGAAACCTGGGCTGGCAGGAGCTCTCAGACCGAGTGTTGGGACATTTCTATTTGGAAACACCTCGTGGTACCCCTGGATGAGGTTCTTCCCCTGCTGCTGAAAGGGGGTTTTGTGAGCAGCCACCTCAGAAGAGCCCTGGGATCTGCTGGGATGCTCCAGAGCTTTCCTTCAGCTTTTTGGTTGCATCATACACTTTGATCCTGAGGAGTCAAACCACGTGCCTGTGAGTTCAGGAGCAGCCCAGCCCAGCTCCTGGGCCATCCCATCCCAGCCCAGCTCCTGGGCCAGCCCAGGCCCCTCGTGCCCCATCCCATCCCACTCCTGCCCCAGCCTGTTATGGGATACCCCTGCTCATTCCTGGGCATCCCAGCTCTCTCTGGAGCCTTGGCATTTCCACTGACACAGCTGTCCGTGTTTTGGGCTCTCATCCCTGAGCCAGGTGTGAATATTTCTGCTCACGTTTCTCTTCCAGACATATTCCTCATCCTTGGTGCTGCCTCTGGAATGTTCAGCTCTCTGCCCTGACACTGTGTTGTGCCTGTCCCTGTTTTCCTTACACATCTCTGCCTCAGTTTCCCTGAGCCAACCCTGAGTCCCCTGAGCTCCCAGACAGGCCAGGATTTGTCCCCTTAGTTGGTTCCTGGGGGAGAAGAAGCTTTGGAGAGGCAGGAATTCTCTCCTGGAAGGTTTTGATGGCTTTCCCCCCATGAAGTGGGAGCAGCCCCTGCCTGTTCTCACTAAAATTCCCTGCTGCTGCTTCTCTGAGGAGACTGAGTCAATTCAAAGCTATTTGTGCAGCAGGCAGCTATTTTAGGGAATCAGGGAGCATGTTCCAGGCTGGAATGATCCTGCTGGTCTGGCAGATCAGGAGAAGGAACAGCTGCTCCCTGCTTTCCTCAGCCACACTTAACCCCTTGGTCCTTCTCTTCCAGCTTGCCACGGTGGAGCCTGGGATGAAATTCCACATGTACACAAAAGAGGAGCTCGAGGAGGTCATCAAGGATATTTGAAAGGAGGGAGAGACCCCCAAAAGCTCAAGCCCCTGCCCTGACCAAAGGAGCTGGTCCAGTTCACCCAACTCCTGGGATTCCCTCCCACAGCACCTCTACCTGCTGCTCCTGCCAACTCCGGAGGTTTTTTACCCTGTCTGGACAGAACTGAGCTTGGCCTGAGGAGGGAATGAAATAAATCATTTTGTTACTCTCTTTGGGCTCCTCAGCAGGGGGGAAAAGGTGGGGATTTGGAGCTAAAACTGGGGGTGGGTGGGGACAGCAGCTGTGCCAAGGGCACTGCCAGGTCTGCTGTAGCAGCGAGTCTCCCTCTCGTGGTGCTGGGGAAATCCAGGTGTCATTCCACACTTCTTTTTAAAAAAATGAATTTTTAATCTGTTCAGTGATTCCTCCCTCCTTCTCCAGTGTTTTTTTTATCTGTAAAAGCGTCCCTGGAGCTCCATCTCCCTCCCTGAAAGAAAATCTACAATCAGCCTTGGGGTTTGAGTTTCCTTCTAGTAGAGCTTGAAAAAAATCCATAAAAAGGGATAGATCAGAGGCCACCAAGCAGAAAACAGGGATAATGGGCTGGGATGGGCCCTCACCTCTAAAATCCTGCAGATGCCACTGAGTTTTGTCAACCCTATTTTTCACCAGAAATTTCCTGCTTATCCCACTTAGTATTTTGTTCTCCAGCAAAAATCTCTTTGTGTCCTCAAAAGTGTCTGGGAATCAAAGATGGGTCTGATAAGGGAATAAATTAAGATTAAAGGAGTATTTTCCTATAAAATAATGGTTGTGGGGAAAGCCAGCTCTGCCTCAATCCTGGCAGCTGCCTCTGTGCTGCCCTCAGACGGGCAAAGGCCTGGAAATCAAATTCCAGGATAAACTACAATTCTAAATTACAATTTCAGGATAAATTATGATATCACCCTGAAGCAGGCAGCGTTGGCTGGTGTGGAAGAGCTGGATGGGGATTATACTGGGAAATAAGGACACTTTCCCCAACATAGTGCTGGGAATGAGGGATTTTCCTCATGTTTCATCAGTTGGCAAAGCCAGAGCTCCCTCCACCTCCAGCCTCTGCCTTTTCCAGAAGGAGAATGCCAATCGTGTGAGTTTTCCCCTCTCCTGTCATTGCCAGATGGATTCAGGGAGGGAAACGAGGGCTGGAAAACCAGTCCTTGGATAACCTCAGTTTCAGCCCAGCCCAGCACCCTCCTCCTGGAACTCCTGTGGGCGTCTCCTCTCCCAGAGCAGTTACAGGGAACAATCTGGATCATCAGGCACCGCCCGAGGCCCGGGAGGAGCTGGATCCCACACCTGGCCCTGCAGGTAGAGCCAAAGGGCTGCTCCCTGGGGCCTTCCCTGGAGCCGGGCTGTGGGGAGCCAGCGAGGCTCTGGCTCCGTTTTGGGGTGCACTCCCCACCCCACGGCCGATTTGGGGTGGCTCTGGAATGGGGCCCGGCCCATCCTGAATGTGAGGGCACCGCCCCAAGCGCGGCTGGGGCTCGGACCCTTTAGCCCAGTTCCTCATCCCGGAGCTCAGCCGTGCCGCTGTCCCGGGGCTGTCCCGGGGCTGTCCCGGGCTCGAACGCTCCACGTGGCTCTGTTGGTGTCGCAGGGGACACAAAACCCGTGTTCCCACGGTGCCACTTGAGCAGGAGCGGCCCCGTGTGCCCTGTCCTGTAACGGGGCAGTCCCGGGAGGACACCCCGCTGTCCCCTCCCGGCAGCCGGACCCCGGGACCCCCTCGGGACCCTCGGGAGCCCCGGCAGCCCCGGCCCCGCCCGCACTTTGTGAATGGGTCGGGCGGGCCCCGCGCGCCCCCGCGGCTTCGGCCAATCAAAAAATCGCTCTGGCGCCCCCCGCCAATCAGAGGCTGTCGCTGGGTAGATTAGAGACCGCTGCAGGGAAGGGGCGGGCTTGCTTCGCCGTGCGAGCGCTGCCAGCCAATCATGGGAGGAGGTAGGCGGTGATTGACAAAGGAACGAGCCAATCACAGCTGTCGAGGCTCTGCCGGTGGGGGCGTGGCCACATTCTGAGCGACAGCTCCTTCAGCCAATCGACACCGCCCTCCCGGGACAGCGGGACACGCCCCCCCGACAGACGGACAGCGATAGACGGATGGACAGCAGGACAGGCCGATAAATAGACCCATAGACGGACGGACAGACGGACAGAAAGCGCGATAGACAGATCGACAGATAGAATCCCGTCCTTTGCCCTCCCAGTGCCCGGCGCCAACAGGTGGAGGACGGGCGGACGGACAGAAAGACATCCCTACTTGCATCCCCTGGGACGGACGGACAGACAGATACCCTTCCCTGCATCCCCCGGCACTGACACACAGACAGACAGACAGACA
>JAHLSL010000083.1:1613007-1651275 GCA_025920805.1 Petroica traversi | reverse complement strand
CCTTCCCTGCATCCCCCGGCACTGACACACAGACAGACAGACAGACATCCCCTCTGCATCCCCTGGGATGGACACACAGGCAGACATCCTCCACTGCATCTCCCTGGGATGGACAGACAGACAGACAGACATCCCCTCTGCATCCCCTGGGATGGACACACAGGCGGACATCCTCCACTGCATCTCCCTGGGATGGACAGACAGACAGACAGACATCCCCTCTGCATCCCTTGGGATGGACGGACAGACAGATACTCTTCCCTGCATCCCCCGGCATGGACACACAGACAGACAGACAGACATCCCCTCTGCATCCCCTGGGACGGACAGACAAACAGCCATCCTCCACTGCATCTCCCTGGCTGGACGGACAGACAGACATCTCTGGGCTTCTCTGGCACCGCTCTCCTAAAAGCACAAAAAGCATAAATAAATAAAGGCAGGTCACAGGCAGCAGTGTCTGCCAAGCAGGCTCGGGGTGCTCAGGCACCCTGGAGTCACAGAATGTCCTGAATTGGGAGGGATCCACCAGGATCACGGGGTTCAGCTGCTCCAGTCTGGGGGACTCGTGTCGGTGACTTTCCCTGCCACGTTGGGGTTCAGGGGCTTCATGAGCCACCCAGCCACAGTTTGGGGGTGTTGTCACAGGAAGGGTGAAAGCTTCAGGCAAGCCCTGCCTTTGCCTCAAATTTTGGCAACAGTTAAGTTGATCCACAAGTTCTAAAGGTGGCAAATTGGATTTATAAAAATAAATTGTTTATTAAATGTACGAAGATAAAAGATGAAAGATTTTAATCCGAATTACCACACAGGATAAAATTAAAGAACAACAAGTAGGTTACAGCATAACATAATCAGTGCACCATAGCAAGGTACCTGTATTAAAGCTGGCAAAAGGAATAGGATTGATTAGGAGCTGAATGGAACTTGCCACCAAAACAAGGAGAATGTGCATGGATCCCTTCACTTATCCCTGTGGAGTAACCTTTGAGCTGTGTCCCCACTTATGGGAGGAACTCCACACATTTGCAGGGAAATGTGTAGAATATTTCTGCTTTGTGGAACTTTGGTGTGGCTTTTACAGTTGTAAAGTGAGTGTCAGTCATAAATGCAGGTGTTTAAAAGAGAGCTGTGAGAGTGGGAAAATGGGGTGGTACTGTGTGTGAGAAGGAAGGTGCAAAGCCAAAGTGGGCTGTGGGCAGTTTAAAGGCTGCCAGGAGAGGGGAATAATCCAGGAACTGCCTCTGTCCTGACACAGCTTCTCTGTGAGACAGAGCTGGTTGAACTTTGTGACACTGCCTGTGTGTGGAAGTGATTGCCCTGTGAACACCACTTTTCATAGGGAAGAGGGAAAGTCATTGAGTGCTTTCTGTCCTGGCACAACTCTCAGTCCAAACTGCAGCTGGAAATGCTCTGGTTTAGAGATGGACTCTGTGACATTGAGAAAAAGTGATGCTGTATTGAATTCAGAAAGAAGATGTGAATCACCAGTGTGTTTGGTCTGGTTTACAGGCTGCAAGGGAAGGTGAAGACCAGCACTGGCTGTTTGTTCCAGGACTTTTTGTATGGAGCAGTTGCTGGATGCTTGGAAGGAGTTTGGTGTCTGTGAGGGTGAAAGGCTGGCACAGGGCACAGATCTTTGGGGACAGAGCACATCTCCAGCAGATGAGGCAGCTCCAAGGGTGGGAGCTCTGTGTTGAGCCAGCCAAGAGAGTTCTCAGCTGATGCTGTTTGTGAATGAGCTTTTTGCTGGACAGTTGCAGTTTTGTCCCTGGGCTCTGACTGTGACTGCACAAAGAGCTGAGAAAGTTGGTGCATGGACTGACAGTTTTGTGTAGTTGAAAAGCTGCAAGGAGAGCAAGGGGTAATGCAGCAACTGTTTCTTTCCTGGCACAGGAATTTGTATCGTCCCTTGACTGGGGGGGAGAATTAGGGGTTTCAAAAAGAAGCTGGAGTTTCTTCTAAGCTGCGTCTTGAATCCTCTCCTTTCAGTCTTGCATTGAGTTCTTCAAGATCCACTGCTTAAAAAAGAGAAATAACAAAGGAGACAGTGCTGGGCTTCACTTTTTCTCTGCAATCTTAAACTGCATGACTGACATTGGTGTTATGCTTTTTATTTCAGCTGTGGGTTTCCCGTCACTGTGTAGGATTTCAACAACACCATGCAAATTTTCAAACTAAATGTACTGTCCCATTCTTCCACTCTGGCAGAGCCCAGCTTTGAAACTTACCCTGTTCAGCACTTCCCACATCAAAAGTCCTAGGAAAAAAAAAAAAGTAAACATTGGCCTTCACTTTCCCCTGTACATTACAGACTGTGGCTCACACATCTGTGGGCTCCGCTCTGTACCCTCTGAACTTTCAGATTCACTGAGTGCAGTTGCAAACCTAAAAACATCCAGCAGCTGGTGCCACAGAAAAGGTTCTAGAAGAAAGGGGCCAGGCTGGAACTCACTTTTATTTTGCAACCTTTAAACTATACAGTCAACCATAATTCTTTCTCCTTCCCTGCTCCATGCAGGATCACATTCTGTCAGTGTCCAAGAGCCAGGATCCACAGCGAGGCTCTTCCCTGCTCTGCTCCCACACGAATGGGTTTGGCCAGGAAAGCGCCGGGCTTTTCCCTGGGCGCTGTCAGAGCTCATCAGAGCAGCCACACGATGCCGCTGTGGAATTGAGAAAGAAGGAAACGCCCTCAGCCCAGCTCCAAACGCCCCAAGCGCAGAGAGCCAAGCTGAAAACGTCCCTGCTCTCAAATCTGCTGTGCCAGCACAAAAAGATTTCTCTGATCCTTCTCTTACAAGTGCAAACTCTTGTTTGCACCACACTCAAACGGCAACACAAACTTATTCCTGCTAATAATTTTTTTTTATTCTTGCAGAGTGTGGCTACAAAGTTGAAAACATTGGGCAGTGACCTGGCGGGCAAGAAGTGCCAGCTGAGAAAGCTGTTCCTGCTGCAGCTTCAGCTGCACCCATGGAACTGGACCCCTGCTGTCTGTGCTTCCCTTCTCAGCTCTATGAACCATCACAATCCTGCAGTGTCACAGGATCCAAACCTGAACACCTGCCCTGCCTGCTCAGACTCTCAAGGTAGCAGGACAAAAAGCTCAAGAGTTTGGCTTTTGCCTTTGCATTGGAACAGTTCAACAACTCTAACCAATAGAACTGAATACCAGGAAAAGAAATTAATACCATCAAGACCATCCAATGTGCAAATCTAAAATTGTTTTCTTTGCCAAAGAACAGAACTATGAGCCTATCTCAAAAGAAATGGGATAGCCTCCTCCAAAATAGAAAACATCCACGAATCTATCCCATTCAAAAGTGCCAGAACACTGTTACACTCTTGCATTATTTTCCCTGGGCACTGTATCAGCTGCACAGCAAGAATGAGGATTGCCCAAAAGCAAGGTACTGCCAAGTTGAATCTTTCAGCAGACCAACTCAAATACGGCTACCAACTCCATAATTGTACAAGTCAAGAGAGTGCTTCTGATGCAGGAATGATTTTTTCCTTTTCTTTTATATACCTTTTACACAGTTCTGTGTATCCACAAGTATCAGCATGCACACTTGTAACCCTTCACTTAGTCTAATGCTCTGTGTTTTCTAAGTGTTCCGCAGGCCCTGAGACTGAACAGCCCAGAACTGCAGAGCCAGGGAGATCAAACATTCCCACTGTCTCAGGAAACCAAGTTCCCCTGGCAGGACAGATTCTGTAAACCAGGGGTTAGCTCACCCCAGCTCCATTATTGGGCTCCCTTGTTGGATCTGTGCTGTGTAAAGTCTATAACTGGTGTGTGTGACTGACGGGGGTGCATTTGCCACGCTGTCACCTGGGTGAAGTGGATGCATCAAACAGGATCCTGATTCAAATACTGAGGTAACGACCCCCAACCTTCTTATACCGTGTCATGCTTCATTTTCCTAACACCAGGAAAAAGGCATCACTTCCATACCAAACCTGCAGGAATAGAAAGCTGATGCTGCCCTTTCCCTCTACTAGGCAGCTTCTTATCTGCACCTGAAACACTGGGGTTATGTGCTTTCCTTCCCATGCAAAATCAGTGCTGTCCTTCAGGAGCTTTCCAGCTGCAAGCTGGATAGCACCTGCAGTGGGAACATGTCCAGGCATCTGAGTCGTTTGGCCTTGCCTTCAGCACCATTGCCTTGCTTTACCCAGCCCCCCCCCTTGCTTTGCCTTCCCTTGCCTGTCTCCCTTGCCCTGCCCTGCCTACAGTTTCCTTGTTTTTCTTTGCTTTTCCTACAGATCCTTTGCCTTGCCCTGCTTTTCCTTTCCTTGCCCTGCCCTGCTGTGCCCTGCTCTGTCTGCAAGGCAAGGCAAGCCAGGGGATGGGCATGGGAGGCAAAGTCAGGCAAGGAACGGGTAAAAAAGGGCAAGCCAAGGCAAGGCAAATACCTTGTACTGCTCTTTTGGGCATACCCATCCCCCACCTTGACCTACCTACCCTGTTCTTCCCTGGCCTTGCCTTGCCCTGCCTGTCCCTCTGTAGGGTTTCTTATCTTCACCTATCCCAACCTTGCATTCCCTTTCTGAACCCTCTGTCTCCTTCCCTGGCTCTTCCTATCACTGCATTGGCTTTTTCACCCATCCCCTCCTTGACTTCCCTATGTCATTTCCTGGCCCTGCTTTCCCTTGCTTTCTCCTTCTCTGACTTGCCTTGCCTTGCCCACCCCAATCTTGCACTGCCTTTCTGACACACGTGTCCTTCCCTAGCCCCTCCTGCCACTCCTTTGCCTTGCATTGCCTTGCTCACCCATCAGCCACCTGCACTTCCCTACTCTTCTTACAATGTCCTTGATTTGCCATAAAAGCCTCTTGTTTGACTCGCCTTCCCTTGCCTCAACCTTGTCTTGCCTTGCAAACACACCCCAGGCCTTGCCCTGCCTACTTTCCCTTTCCTTCCATTGCCTTCCAATGCATCCCCAGCATCCCCTTTCTTCCCTGTCCTCACCCTGCCTTTACTGCCCTGCCACTGACTTGCCTTGCCCTGCCATCACGGGACTTGCCTTCCTCCCATCTTGCCTAGAATTTCAGACCTTCTCTTGCCTTCTGTCCTCGTTTGAGAGACAGGTGTCTGCTAAGGAAGGTAGGAGCCTCCCTTGGAATGTAAAATATAAACCCTTTCCCTCCGAATTAATATAAATTTGAAATCAAGAGGCTCTCAGGTACAGATATGAGGATAGGAATAAAAATTCTTTACTGACACATGAAACAAAACTAACAAATAACAAAGAAAAAAACTAAAGGCATAAAACCACAACCAGAAGCAGACACCCAGTCCCAGCCTGCTCGGCCTCAGGCACTTTTCCCTGTGGTGCAGTTCCAGTCATAGCCGGCAGGGGCGCTGGCGGTTCCCTGTGGGCAGAGCGGGTGCGATGATTCCCCCGGGGCTGCAGGGGGCGCTGTGGCGCAAGCCCAGGTGACACGAGGTGATGGCGGCTGAGCCCGGGGCAGGGAGGGATGGAGGAGAGGCTTTGCTTCACAAGCCCTCAGGGCAGCGATGTCGGTGCTGCAGGAGTGTTATAAATGCATATTATAGTGTTGGTTTTTCGCAAATAATGAATACTATGTGTATAATATTGATCCTTGTAGGAGCAGTGTTTGTGTAGAAATGTAGCCATCCATTCTAGTTTTGCTTAATAGTTAAGCAATCGCCTTGCTTGAGGGGTGCTTTTTGAGTAATTTTTAACTAATTGCTACTAATTTTTAACTAATTGCTACTAATTTTACTCCTATCAAGATATTCCTGGATAAGAGACTTCTCTGACAAATTGGCAGACAGCTATGCAAACTTCTACTCCTATCAAGATATTCCTGGATAAGAGACTCCTCTGCTGGAGATTGATAAAGGACTAACTGAATTCTTCAAAAGAACTTCATTTGAATTATACAACAAGCTGTAACAGTAAAAAAAGTATATAAATAAAGTCTCTCTCTAGGAGAGGTGTGTTCTGGCTCTGTGCCAGTACACCTGCTGTCCCCGGGATGCTGTAATTCCTTTGCCTTGTCTTTGTCTTTTCTTGTTGATTTTTTTTTAATTAAAAATCTTTTAACTTTAACAGAAAAGGACCTCGTTTTTAACAGGAGGATCCTCAGGAGCAGTGAGATGGGACAGCAGGAGGTCCCAGCAGTCGGGGCCTTGAGGCTACAGCGTAGCAACGTCTCAGAGCAGGGAGCAGGGCCGGATAAGCAGGGAAGGACCTGGCAGCTCCTTGTCCGGGCAGGGGGAGGGAGAAAACTCACAGCAGAAGGGAGAGCAGGTCCATGCTGGTCGGTGCGTCCCTTTAGCAATCAGCAGCTCTGGCGTGCTCCGAGATCCCCCAGAGAGCGAGAGAGCAACATCTGTCTCGTCCTACCTTTTTACCAGCCCAAATCTCGAGTTATCTCGGCCCCTCTGAGAAGAAGCTTGCCTCTCTCTGGCTTGGCTACTGTCTTTTGTTTTCTTAAGTACCCAACCATTAGTTCCTCAGCAATTTATGGGAGAAAAAATTCCTTAATAAAAACAAAGAGAAGAAATCCAAACCTCAACATCTCCCACTCAGTTGCCTTGCCTTGCCATTCCTACCAAATCTTGCTTTTCCCTGCCATTCGTCTCCACCCCTCACCTTGTCTCTCCTTGCCTACCCGCGTCACACTTACCCATTGCCATTCATACCCATCCCCTGCCTGAAACTGCCTGGCCTCTCTTCCCAGATCTTGCCTCACCCTGTGTTCCTCTCCCTCTCTAGCCTGGCCTTTCCCGACCCTCTCTTGCCTGGCCTTACCCCTCCTGTTTTGTCATTGCTTTGCCCACCTGTGCCCTTAATTTCCTTCATTTGCCTTGCCTACCCCAACCTCTCCTTGCATGTCCCAACCTTGCATTGCCTTTCTGACCCCTTCCCCACCTTGTCTTTCTCTTCCTACCCCTCCCTAGCCTTGAATGCTGTGGCATATCCATCCCTCACCTTGGCTTCCCTTCCTCCTCTTTTCTGGCCTTGCCTTGCCTGTCATGCCCTTCCTTTGACCTGCCTTCCTTGCATACCAGTCCCTTTTCTTTCCATCCCTTTCCCTGCCCTGCCTTGAATTGGCTACAAGGACCTTGCTGTGCTTTGCCTTTCTTTCCCTCCCACTCCATTCCCTTCCCTTGCCCTGCCTGTGTCCTGGTTTGCATCACTTGCAGAGCCATTCCCTGCCTTGCCTCACCTGTCCAGCCCCAACCTTGCATTACCTTACTGACTCCCTGTGTCCTTCCCTGGCCCCTCCTGCCCCTTCCTTACCTGCATTGCCTTCCTCACCCATCCCCTGCCTGACTCCCCTTTTCCCCTGGCTCTGCCTTGCCTTACCTGGCTCTCATTGCCTCATCCCTCTGTCACTTGCCTTGCCTTTCAAACCCATCCCTTGACTTCCCTAACCTACCAAGCCCTCCCTGCCCTCCTGTTGCCTTTCATACACATCCCCTGCCTGGACCTGCCTCCTCCAATCTTCCCATGCTTGGCCATGCCTTGCCTTCCTTCCCTTTGATTTCCCTTGTCCTTCCTACCCTTCCCTTGCCTTGCATTGCCTTTTATCCCTATTCCCTGCCTTGAGTTGTCTTCCCTTTCTTACCTGTCCCTGCCTGGCCTGCCCAGCACTGGAGGTACCTTCCTATGCCCAGCTTTGCCTAGAATTTTTGGGCCTTCTTTTGCCTAATGAAAGGAATAAGGAATTTGTCTTCACAAACAAAGCTGTGGGTCTTGCCAGTAGATAAAATCAGCAGTAAGAGATAAAGGAAACAATGGGGAGGATTCCACTGATGGATGAATGGAATGAGGGAAATTTGCATTTACAAACAAACCAAAGGTCTGCAGATACATAAAACTGAATATGGAGAAATTAGAGGAACATTGAGAAGATCCATAAATTCCATAAGGTGATGCAAGGGAAGGACAATGGGGGGAGATTATACCTTAGTGGGGGGTCTCAGATATCAGGTGTTTTCAGAAAGTCTGTGCCTCTCAAATCCCTCAGCCAGTGGGGAAAGAGAGAGGGAAATGCAGCCGGGAATTAGGATGAAAGGAGGCTGTGTCCTCCAAAATTTGAGAGACCTCATGGGAAATGCCCCATGGCTTCTCCCTTTATTCCAATAAAGTGACAGGACTCCTCTGTCTCCTTTTTGGACATAAACCTCTGGTGTTTGTGGATTCATTTTCCTCACACTAACACTCCAGTTGTTCTCACCTCATTGAGTTTGCCTTCCCTGCCTCTCCCTTGACTTGCCCAGAATTGCCTCCACTTGCATGGAAGGCAGGGCAAAGCAAAGCAAAGCAAAAAAAAAGCAAAGAAGTCAAAGGCAGGGCAGGGCAAGGGAGATGCAGGCAAAGGAAGGCAAAGCAAAGGTAGGCTGGGAAAAACAGGACCATGGTGCTGAGAGCAAGGCAAAGCCAGATGACTCTGAGTCAGAAGGACAGAGTGCCAGTCTTGGTGGAGCAGTGGGAGGTAAATCCAGCAAGACTTTTCTGATGAGGCACCTTCTGCTGGATGGATTTGATTCAGGTGCTATCCAGTTTTTGGTTGGTAAGTTCATGACTGACAATGGCAATACTTTTCCTTGGGAAGGAAAGCCTGTGGTCCCAGGGTTTCAGGTGCAGCTGAGAAGCTGCCTTGTGGAGGTCAAGGGCAACTTTCTGTCCGGGTGAATTTGGTGTGGAAGCACTGCCTCCATTTCTACAATCATGGAGTTGGTATCTTTGGAAGGTAGTCTCCTGGAAGGGTCAACCTGGCACGTGGTTTCCACTTCTCAGAGGTGGTGTCCTGGAATTCTGGCAGCACACCTATTCTGGACAAGGTAAGCAGCTTTGCTCAGTCTTGGGGTGCCGCTGATGTAGCACCCAGGGCAGGTAATGCCCAGGAACAGGGTTCTGTCACCTTTGAATAGGATAAATTCCCAGATTTTCTATTTTGGATGAGTGAAGCCTGTTTCTTTTGAGATGGGCTCATAGTTCCTCTCTTCATAGGGAGCAGTTCAGTGCTCAAGTTGTCAGCAGGAACAGCTTTCTCAGCTGGCACTGCTGTGAGCTGCACTTTTGCCCAATGTTTTCAAGTTTGAAACTGGATTCTGTGAGAATTGCAAACATTCACTAGCACAAAGGAGTCCTTGTTGCCGTCTGAGTGTAGTGCAAACAAGAGTTTGTATTTGGAAGTGAAGATCAGCAAAATCATTTTGTGCTGGCACAGCAGATTTGAGAGCAGGGAGTTTTCAGCTTGGCTCTCTGCACTTGGGGCGTTTGGAGCTGGGCTGGGGGCGTTTCCTTCTTTCTCAATTCCACAGCGGCATCGTGTGGCTGCTCTGATGAGCTCTGACAGCGCCCAGGGAAAAGCCCGGCGCTTTCCTGGCCAAACCCATTCGTGTGGGAGCAGAGCAGGGAAGAGCCCCGCTGGCTCCTGGAGACAGATAGAATGTGGTCATGCGTGTAGTTGGGAAAGAAGGAGAAGGGTTTAATTGTTGGCTTTGCAGTTTAAAGGTTGCAAAATAAAGTGAGTTCCAGCCTGGCCACTTTCTTTTAGAACCTTTTCTGTGGGACGTGCTCAAATGTAACACACACCCTTTGAATTGCATCAAACCCCCTGGAGAAATGCCCTTTTCCTCCAGCTTTCTGTACCATCTACTCCGTCACTTTTGTAGTTCCCAAACCCCTTCAAAACGTTCTGCAACTGCTCTAATAGAAAATAGTCCTAGAACAAAAAAACAGTGTGAAGTTCATCTTCCCCTTGCAGACTGTAAACTAGACTGGACACACTAGTGATGCACACTTTCTTTTTCAATTATATAGAACACCACATTGTCCCACTGTGGCAGAGTCCATTGCTAAAGAGAAGCATTTCCAGCTACAGTTTGGACAGAGAGAGTGCCAGGACAAAAGGACATTCGATGATCTTCCCTCTTTCTGATGATATTCTCAACACAATCAATTCACAGACCTTCACTGGTGCAGCTATAGCTTACAGAGAAGTGTCAGGACAGAAACTGTTCCTAAATCACACCCTCCTTCTGGCAGCCTCTGAACTGCTCTCGGTGTGCTGGGCTATGCACCTGCCTTCTCACAGTGTGTGCCATCGCATTTTTCAGCTGCTCCCATAAAAAAGGCTCTAGAAGTAAAAGGCATTGCTGGGCTGCACCTTCCCCTTGCTGCATGAAAGCCACATCAAACTCACTGGTGCACTCTGTACCTTCTTTCTCTGCTGCCTCTTACCAAAATGTTCTCTAAATCTCGGAGTCTAAAGCTGAATGGAATTGTTTCCACACAGGGCTCAGACAGGAAAATGTGCCAGACCAGGTGGATTTTCTGCCTTTCCCCATTGATAACTTGGATTCAGAAGGCAGTGGAGAGGCAGTCACACTCCTCTTGCAGCCTGGACCTGCACACTCAGCCACGGTGCTCTGTGGGTTAATTCTTCCCCTGTGTAAAGTTGCATTATCTCTGTGTGTGATACATCCATGAACTCCTCACACAGAGCACTGTGCTGGCCTGAAGTGCTCCAGGGAGCTGCTTCTGCCAACACAGCCCAGTGCCATGGCCTTTCCTTCTCAGCTCTGTGCACCATTGCATTCTATCAGTCTTGTAGTCTGAATCTAAAAGGAAGAGTTTTCCATCTCACACAGATAACTGTGCCAGGACAAGAAGCTTGCCTGGAGCTTGCTCCTTACACCTGGAAACCTGGATTTGCATTGATGCCTTAGGACTTCAGCTTTTATATTTTTTGAATCCTATACTGCTTTAGGGTATAACTCAAAAACTCCATAGCCTGCCAGCTACTGTTCCCACATCTTATTCAGGCTAAACAATCCCCCTAGGGCTGAAACCCAAGGACACTCTACAGCCTGAGGCCCCAATAAGTAAAAACAAAAGTGAATTGGAGGGGGGAGCAAACTGAGGGCATATGACTTGATTGCCTGAAGCTGTAATTGGAGAATTAACCCTGATATGCAAACAGACCAAAACTATATCTGTCTGAAAAACTCGTTACCTTTGTCCATGTTGGGTGTAGCCCCTCTGGGATGCTCTGCCTGCCCAAGGAGCATCAATTGAAGGCCTTTAATAAATACCCACTTTTATTCTATTAATCTTGTCCAGCCTCTGCTCTAGGGAGCCACTCCAAGGCATGAGCACCACAGTCAAGTGGCACTTCTCTTTCCTCTACAGCCTGCAAAGTGCCATCAGATTGCTGTTCTTTGCACATTCCTGCTCAGCTGAAAGTATCATTGTGGACTTTACTGCTCATAATGCCCAAAGATCCGGATATACCTCTCATAGAGAAACAATGTGCCAGAACAAAAACATATTATTCTCTCACCAGATTGTGGTGGATTCTTGAAGGGCTGAGAGATTAAAGAACTCAGCAACTGCTTCTCTCCTGGCACGAGTTGTTGAAATGCTGCTGAAACAAAGGCATCCTTAGCAGGTGCTTCTGTTCTGGCACATATTTGTGTACAAAAGCACACTGACACCTTGGTCTCTGCAAATTAAAAAGTGCATGGTCTTACCTGAAGTCGAGCAGAAGATTGCAAAGCAGCAGAGTGAGAATGCAGTTCATACAATGCAATAGGGAAAGAGGTCTCCACTTGTGGAACAAATGCAACGTGTAAGGGGCCTGGTCTGAGCAAGCTTTTTGTTATTGGTGCATTTATCTGTGCAAGATGTAAGAGAAAACTTTTCAGTTTAGAGTTGATCTAACAAGAGAGACAGAATGTGATGGTAGAACCGACAAGGAATGTGCACAGCACAGGCGTGCTGGACAGTAACTGGGTGCTGAACTGCTGCTCTCCTGAGCTGTGTCAGAGTGGGAGAACACTCAGACTCTGGGGTCAGGAAAAGGTGATGCTGCACCAGGCTGAGAAAAGACCTGCAGAGCACTGTTGTGTGTAGTGTACAGGCTGCAAGAGGAGCATTATTGCTTGTCTGAGGCTCCCAGTCTGTCCATAATGAAAGGAATAAGGGATTTGTCTTTAAAAACTGTGGGTCTGCTGAGAAGTAAAGCCAGATACTGAGAGATGAAAGAACCAATGGGAAGAACCATAAATTCCATAGGAACTCCACTGACTGACACAAAGAAAAGAAAAAAAAAAAGGGAGTTATACATTAGAGGGGGGTCAGTATTAAGCAATTCAGAAAGTCTGTACTCTCAAGTACCTCAGCCAAGGGAGAAAGAGAGAGGGAAATGCGACTGGGAAATGAGGATAAAAAGGAGGCTGCATCCTCTAACAATCTGAGAGACCCCATGGGAAATGCCCATGACCTCTCCCTTTATTTGAGTAAAGTCACGGACTCCTGTGTCTCCTTTTTGGCCACAAACCTCTGGTGTTTGTGGATTGATTTCCCTGATAATAAGAAATTTGAACTACAGCAACAGAGGCAAAGAAGGCTGACTGTTGCATTTGCACTAAAAGCTCATCCTCTATGGCAAATCAGCTCTGCTGTATATATGTCCTTTTGAATTCTTAGCTGTGCAAGGACAAGCAGCTCCATTAGGAATTTTCACTGAAGAAAACATCACACTTCCTCTGACAAGGAAGGGTTTGTCCCCAACCTGATATGACACTCCTGGGTGTGAGGAAAATCAATCTACAAACACCAGGGGTTTATGTCTGAAAAGGAGACAGAGGAGTCCTGTAAGTTTATTCGAATAAAGGGAGAGCCATGGGGCATTTCCCCTGGGGTCTCTCAGATTTTGGAGGGTGCAGCCTCCTTTTTATCCCAATTTCCTGCCTGTCCCTCTCTCTTTCCCCATGGGCTGGGTTATTTGAGAGGCACAGACTTTCCAAAAACGCCAAATACCTGAGACCCCCCTCTAAAGTATTATTCCCTCCCTTTTGTCCTTCCCTTGCATCACTCAGTGGAATTCCTTATGGAATTTATGGATCTTCTCAATGTTCCTTTCATCTTCCAATATTCAGTTTTATGTATCTGGAGACCTTTGGTTTGTTTGTAAATGCAAATTTCCCTCATTCCATTCATCCATCAGTGGAATCCTCCCCATTGTTTCTTTTATATCTCAGTGTTAATTTTATCTACTGGCAAGACCCACAGTTTTGTTTGTGAAGACAAGTTCCTTATTCCTTTCATGGGTATGCTGGGAAAACTTGCTCTGTGAAATGTCAAGAGCTTAAAATTCATAATATAAATGGAAATGGACAACTCAGACAACTACAAATCAACAGGTTCCCATAACCACTCACATGATGGAAGCGCTTCTCAAGAAGTTACAAGCGAGAACTCAGATGGACCTGATGCTATGGAAAGTTCTGCTCTCAGACCAAAAATGCAATTAAGTTCAGAGACAATGGTAAAACAATGCCGAATGTGTTGTGTAAATAAGTTCAAATCCAAAGAAAGCTGCCCATAAGTGATGTGAAAAGAGGAATATTTTCCAGGAAACACTGGCAGATAGATTCCTCTGAGTTGCCAAAGTGTAAACAATACAAATATCTACCTGTTTTAGTGGACACCTTTTCAGGATGGTGAGAGCCTTCTCTTGCCACACCACTCATGCTAGGGAAGTCACCAAAGTACTGTTAAAGGGAATAGTCCCTAGACTTGGAATTCCTGAATGATTGTCCTCATGTCAGTGGGCCCCATTTTATTTCTGAAGGAAATTTTTTACTGACAAGGGGTATCAAAATTCCTCCTGTTTAAATGGGATTTACATACTCCCTGGAGACCACGGGCTAGAAAAAAAGGTGGAAAGAATGAATCATGCTTCTTTAACAAAAGTAATCATTTTTTGCCAGGAAACTCAGCTCAGATAGGTAGATATCTCACCCACTGCCTTCATGAAGTAAGGATCACTCCATGAGTCACAGGAGGAGTGAATCCTCTTGAAATATTATATGGGAAGCCATATCTAGCTAATAGAATGGACAACTGAAGGGATCAGATAATGCGAAAGGGAAGGCATGATAAGAGATTATTTGTGTTCTCTTTCTTCTGTTTTATCATCTTTACACAGGTAGTCAGCGAGCACATTTGTCCCTGCACATGTCACAAACCAGCTGGAGACTTGGTTTATATTCCCAAGTGGAAAGCTAGATTGCTGAAAGAGAAGTGGAAAGGACCTTGCATTGTCCTGGCTCAATTATTTCAGTGGCTCCATTGATGCCAATTTGCTGTTGAGCTGTTGTGGGAGTCAATGTTTACCTGTGTGCTCTTTCAGGTTATAGAACCGACCGTGATTGTTCAAAAACGAGGTCTGTCAGAGAATGTTTCCTGAGGGATC
The DNA here is from genome assembly GCA_025920805.1 of Petroica traversi. Taxonomy (NCBI): domain Eukaryota; kingdom Metazoa; phylum Chordata; class Aves; order Passeriformes; family Petroicidae; genus Petroica; species Petroica traversi. Next base: position 1,637,019 of record JAHLSL010000083.1, on the reverse strand, counting down.
CTGGCTGCTGTGGTCAGGGGCAGAGCTGGGAGTGTGGGTTCCTGGCTGGAGCTGCTGTCCTGGCTGTGCCACAGCTCTGGCAGCCTCCTTGGCCCAGGAAGGGACCAAGCATGACCAGCTCACAGGAACGGGTATGGCCCCTGATGGGAAATGTGAATTGGTGTCCTTCAGGAGTGGAAAAGGGAGTGCAGTTTCCCTGGGGATTTCACTTCTCTGTTGGATCTGTGGGACTCACATGACCTTTAGCAGCCCCTTGGCAGGATTTAAGCACACCTGTAAATTCAAGCACTTGCCAACTGCTCTCCTGAGGTGTGGCTGGAATCCACCTGTGAGCTCCTGTTCCCACCACAATGGGGAATGCAAATTTTTTTTTATTTAGTGATGAAAGCAACTCAGGAAGTTACACTGATGTTCAACCCCTGTTTTAACCTCACGTCCTTTCCCAGGCTGTCACATAATGGAAGGGATACCTGAAACCAGCCCCCTAAACATATCCTGTACAGTTCTTTATTTGATCTGGAATGACAGTACATCATCCTGCTGGGCCACCTCTGCTGCTCTCTGGGGGAACCAAGGAGGTGTCTTTACATTCCACAATAAGGATTTTGTTATTTTTTTAAGTGACTTTGGAGCCACCTTAAGGCTGGCTGTGATAAGCTGGTTTACTGCAAGCTAACTGAAGGGAGGAAAACAGCAACCTCCTCTATTTCCTTTGGTGTTGTCTCATTCCTGTGTAGCCCATTTAAGTTATGTTCTCACAATCTGGCAAGCAGAATCTATCACTTAAGTTTGGGCTTCAGTCTAATAGTCATCAATATCAATACTGAAAGTCTTTCTGAGGTTTGGCTCAGGCCCCTAAAACTGCCTCTGGCCACTGTTTAAATTTCCTTTTTTCTCTTGCCTGTTTGTCTTGAGTGTGGGAAGTCTAAAAGGAGCCGATGGGTTTTCCTCCCTGTCCTTCATTTGTGGTGTGAGGAAAATGAATCCATAAACACCAGAGGTTGATGTCCAAAAAGGAGACAGAGGAGTCCTGTCACTTTATTGGAATAAAGGGAGCGGCCATGGGGCATTTCCCCTGGGGTCTCTCAGATTTTGGAGGATGCAGCCTCCTTTTTATCCTAATTCCCAGCTGCATTTCCCTCTCTCTTTCCCCATGGGCTGAGGTATTCGAGAGGTACAGACTTTCTGAAAACGCCTCATACCTGAGACCTCCCTCTAAGGTATAATTCCCCCCTGTTGTCCTTCCCGTGCATCACCTTATGGAATTTCTTATGGAATTTATGGATCTTCTCAATGTTCCTCTAATTTCTCAATATTCAATTTTATTTATCTGCAGACCTTTGGTTTGTTTGTAAATGCAAATTTCCCTCATTCCATTCATCCATCAGTGGAATCCTCCCCATTGTTTCTTTTATATCTCAGTGTTAATTTTATCTACTGGCAAGACCCACAGTTTTGTTTGTGAAGACAAATTACTTATTCCTTTCAGTGGGGTGTGGTTAATGTTTGCCTCTTGGCTTTGCAGAGGAGAAATCATTTAGCACACCCCCAGACTTGCACTGCCCTTGTTGGAAACCAATGAAAAGTTTCCTGCTGCCTGCCCTGGCAGGTGCCCATGTACCCATTGCATGGGCAGCCTGTGGCTTTGCCAAATCACTCTCCAGAAGCCAAAGTTATCCAAAGCAGTGACGCTGGTTTGAAGAGCATTTTCCCACCTGGGGTTCCATGTCCAGCTCTGGGCCCCCCCAACACATGGAAGATGTTGGACTGTTGGGACAATCACAGGGCTGGAGCCCCTCTGCTCTGGAGACAGACTGAGAAATGGGGCTGCTCAGACTGGTGAACAGAAAGCTCTGGAGAGACCTTAGAGGCCCTTCCAGTGTCTAAAGGGGCTCACAAGAGAGTTGTAGAGAGACTTTGGACAAAAGCTTGGAGTGACAGGACAAAGGGTAATGGCTTCACACTGAGAGAGGGCAGGGTTAGACCAGATATTGAGGAAAAATTCTTCCCCATGAGGGTGGTGAGGCCCTGGCACAGGGTGCCCAGAGCTGTGGCTGCCCTGTCCTGGGGAGTGTCCCAGGCCAGGTTGGACAGGGCTTGGAGCAGCCTGGGACAGTGGAAGCTGTCCCTGCCCTTGGCACAGGGGGGTGTTTGTGGTGCCTCCCCACCTAAACCAGCCTGTGCTTCCATGATTTATTGCTGGTGATTCTGTGCTTTTCACTCTGAAGGCTGGAAATGTGATTTCCCAGTGGGCTGCAGCTCTCAGGATTGAAGGCAAAGCTGCTGCTGCTCTGTGTGTTTGCTTTTCACCTCTTCCCTTATCTCCTCCTCTGCCTTTTCTTGTGTGGGGCTACTTTTGTGGTTCACCTTTTCTGCTGAAATGAGCTGTCACACCCAACTGAGGGAAAGGGAGCAGGGCCAGGAGAGATGCTGCAGATTCCATCCACAAGCCCTGAGCTGAAAGCACAGCCTGTCTGGAGGGAAGCAGGCCCTGCAGATTCTTATTATCTCAGCTGTTCCTGTGAATGCAGAGAGGATTCACACAGTGCTGTGCTTCTTGTAAACAGAATTGGTTTTATTCTTGCTAGGCAGCAAGTGCCAGCTGATAGCTTGAGAAGGAAATCACTGAATCTCCTGAGCTGGAAGGGACCCCAAGGATCACTGAGTGCAACTCCTGCCCTGCACAGACACCCCAACAGTCCCACCCTGTGCCTGAGAGCTGTGTCCAAATGCTTCTTGAGCCCTGGCAGCTTTGGGGCTGTGACCACTGCCCTGGGACCACAACCTGAGGTCCAGATTTGATTGCTTATTAGTTCAGGTTTATGAGATAGAAATTTTGTAGAAAAAAAGGAAAATGTTGATTGATTGCATAGGGTGTTGGACCATATTTAGTAATTTGATGTCTACAAAACTGTTTCATTGGTATCTGTGAAGTTGCAGGTGCTAATGCTCTTGTGGAGGAATGTACCAGCAGAGCTAACTTTATTTCAATCAAGAGAAGCATTTAATTTCACTTAAAATGTGCTCTTTTGCACATTATACCTTGGAGGGGTGGATTCCAAACTTTTAAAGATTTTTTTAAAAAAGCAAAACAAATTTGTGACTAAGTGTAGGTGGAGCAGCTCACCTAGTGAAAGTCAGATAATCTCTTACTGATATCCACAATTAGCAGAGCTGTTGCAATCAAGGCCTAGAAATACAGAGACATTAATATTAAACACAGGCAGCTCAAGAACCTAATAATTTTCTTCCCTAACACAGTTTTTTCTTTCGTTTTTGCATTTTAAAGGGTGTAATTTTATAAATACAGACGTATTTGAAACTCAAGTCATATCTTACCTAGATTATGACAAGTGTGTAGCAGGACTTTCCCATTTAAAGAGTTATTGAGCTGGAGTGGAAAAAAGGTTTTATGGAACAAGTGGGAAAGAATAAAAAGAGATAAGAGGACTTTTATGCTTTTTTGCCTGGTTAGTGGTATGAAAATTCCGGCAATGACATCCCTCCTGGCTCTGAGGGAGCAGTGAAATTGGATCTTTATTTAGGTATTCTTGCTGTTTAGTTATGACACAGAGGAGAAATCTTACTGGAAAATGTTTTTCTCCTGACCTGGGATCTGTTGGGGTGTGAGGCAAGGACAGCTGCAGTGAATGTGGCATTGCAGCATCTCCCTCACAGCTGCAGAGCTCTCCTGTGAAGTTGTGCAAGATTCCCAATACTTCCCTGTTTCTGCATCAGGAGAAAACCATGGGGGCCAAAGGGCTTTTTAGTGAAGCAATAGGTGGAAGAAAGACATTTCCTAGAATAACCAATATCTTGATAGATATGTAAGGGTTTTTTTGTTTGTTGGTTTTTTTTTTGTTTTATTTTTTGTTTGGGTTTTTTTGGGAGGTTTTTTGTTTTGTTTTGCTTTTTGTTTTGTTTTGTTTTGTTTTGTTTTTTGTTTTGTTTTGTTTTTTGGAGAGAAGATGAATTCTGCACTGAGGTGAGAGTTACCTGGAACTTACACCTGCTGGCCTTCTGCTTAGCTCCTCCTCAGTTCTTTCTCTCCTCTGGCTGAAGAACTGCAGGACTGACCAGACAGCTGAGTGTCTGACCAGCCCAACCCTAACTGAGTGTGTTCTTCCCAAATAGGTGTAAACTTCACCCAGAGTAAAAGCTGTTGAGAAAGTGACAAATCACATCCCATTCTGCAAGTCAAATTCTTGACTGTTTTCTCACTACTGTTGATCTAATTGTAAATTACTTTCAAATAGCACTTAAAATGTGTAATTTTCCATACCAGCAAATTCTTGGTGCCATAAGAGAAACTTTGTACAGAGAAGGTGCTATAAACATACGGCAGTGTTTGTTTATATAGATTTTGTCTTCCTTCAGTTGAAGTTATCTTGGATAGGGGAAGGATTTTTGGGTTTATCAAGATCAGGTATGCAGTATCAGCTCAGCCCTCTGCTACAGGTGCAGCATAAGGACTCAAGTTGTTTAAGCACTAAATTAAAGTTTTACTTTCCATCTAGGTGTCATTGTCTCCCTCCTTCTTAATTCTTATCTTTAAAATGACAGTTTAAATATTTGCTTACTTGTGGTAAAAATAGTGCTATGCTTCTCCTGTCGAGATAAATGACTTGTCTGAAAGGCAGAAAGCTGAGATGACCAAGAGAGCTGCAGGAGAAGGAGGCCTACAAAAGAGCTGGAGAGGGACTTTGGACAAGGACCTGGGCTGACTGGACAAGGGGGAGCAGCTTTAAGCTGAGAGATGGTAGATATAGAGTGGATATTGGTGAGAAATTCCTCCCTGTGAGGGTGGGGAGGCCCTGGCACAGGGTGCCCAGAGAAGCTGTGGCTGCCCCATCCTTGGAAGTGTCCAAGGCCAGGCTGGACAGGGTTTGGAGCAGCCTGGGACAGTGGGAGGTGTCCCTGCCCTTGGCAGGGGTGGAACTGGATGTTCTCCCAGGTCTCTTCCAACCCAAACCATTCTGGGGTTGTATTTTGTGTTCTTCTGGCCAAGGCTGAGGAGGGAGAAGAAGAAAGGGAAGCACAAGAGATCAGCTCCCTAAGGAGGGTCTGTGAGGGTAAGGAAGAGGTGCAGAGTGGACCCCCTTGATTTCTAACCTCCTTACAAAGCCTAGATTCAGCTAGGTCTAATCTTAGCCTCAGATTTTGACAATGGTTTATGTTTAATGGAGTTATCTATACAAAGTTTATAATAGTTAATACTTAACAGCTACATGGATTTTTTAATTAATTCAGCATGCTGTCACTTACTGTTGCAACTAAGAAATCTCTCTGCCTTGGGCATGGAAGGACCTCTTAATTTCAGGTAAGGGATCTCAAGCCTTGAGTGGTGCCTCTGCTCAAGGGGAGAGTCACTGGAATGCAGTCCAGCTGCCACTCAGGACAGCTCAAACCTGGCTTATCCTGATGGTAATATTTATTGAGTGAAGTAATTGGCTGCTAATCAGTAGGATAGAGAAGATAGATGTCTTTGTTTTAGCTCTGTTATCTTCTTCTGTACTTCAGTTATCTTGCATTTCTGGGCTTTGAAACCACCTTTCAAAATATTTTTCCAAGGCACCTTCACTTCCTTGTACAAAAGTCAGGAGCTTTCCAGCTCACAGGTCCCCTACATGGTGTGAGCATATTCACTTCCCTGAACCCAAGCCAGGAACTTTCCAGCTCCCAGATCCACCACAGGGTGTGGGACCTGTTGCTCCACATTCAGCCTGAGGGTCAAGGGTATCCATAAGAAGCACCACAGCATTATTTATAAAACTGCTTTGGGGCCTCAGTTTCCATCTCTCTGTCACTGGTTTTGTTCCTATATTTGCAACTTTCTTTTACAATTGACAGGAGAGGTTTCTTCTTATTACAAAATTCAGTGTCAGCACATGACTGGTTGTTAAGAATGGAGATGAGAGCCTACCCAAGTCCTGCCCTGACTCAGATTTCTGGCAGTAGCTCTGTTTGAGGTGGCCTGCATCCCAAATGTCTCCTTCTCAAGTTCTTAAGAATGGCCAATTACGAAATGAATTATTTATTGAACAGACAAAAGACTAACAGACTTATAACTTTAAACAGACTACTTACTACACAGGATAAAACAAAAAGAACTACTAGTAGATAAAAAGATATCTATATTACAGTTAGAGAATAAATAGCATAGATTAGGGGTCAATGTAACTTACCACTGAATTGATGATGGAGTACACATAAGGTCCTTTCACTCAGTGCCTAGGAAAGGATCCAGGGAAATTGTGTCCAAACTCTAGGGAGAATTCCTACATGTTTCCAAAGTGTGTGTAGGAGACTTCTGCCTGCATATGTGTAGATTTTATAGTTTGAAAAGTGAAGTGTCTGTTGGCCCAAAATTCCAGCTTATCTCCCCAAATCTTGTTCTCAATGCCAGTTGTTTACTGCCAGCTGGGAGTTAGAGAACTCACAAACCAGAGAGAACTCACTGTCAGAGAGAACTCACTGCCAGAGAGAGCTCCCTACTCAGACCTGGGCTATCTCACCAATTCATGTGAGAGGGGACAACGTCCAGGGCTATGGCACCAGCTGATGGACAGAGCAGATCAGCTCTCTGCGTGGGATGAAGTCCTGCCACACTGGTTTCCAGGAGTGGCTGGAGTTATTAAGCAGACAGACAGAAGTGACAGCTCTCACCAGCTTTAGGGAAAGGATTGGGATTCCCACGTGGCTTTTTGGTCCTTTCTTCAGTTATGTAAAACTGCAGTGCACATCTGAGCATATTTGGGTGGATCCCCCATCAAAATGCCAGATGTGCCTGTTCCAGCTGCTGTGGTTGCGTTTGGCAAAGCCTGGTCCTGCCACTTTCTCACCGCAGTTTTATCAGCAGGAGGCCTGAAGCTGGGCAAAGGGAGCTCCTTTCTTGCAGCTTGCCTTCCTGCACATCTCCTTGGCCTGATTTGGCTTTTTGATTCCCCCCACAGCAGCACCATTTGTCCTGTCAGTCGGTGCTGAGGGTACCACGGGCTGTCCTTTGCCCTCTGTCAACACAATCCCTTTTAGAGCAGGTGACAGTGACTTGCAGGGTAAAGGGAGACAACAGAGGTCATGTCTTTGGGGTTTCCTTCTCTCGGAGAACAAATGGGAGCTTGTATCCAATGCCAGGTCAGAGCAGGGTGGAATTCCCCAAGCTATAAATCAGGAGGGAAAAACCTCTCAATGCAACTGAGGGTAAAGTGGGAGGAGGAAATGGAGAAGAAATGACATGTTGAGGATGTTTAATTATGGCTGGAAATAAGATGAATGCAATTGCAGTATTTGTGCATCCACTCTCTCTGGTAATTATTTCAGCATTATGATCAAACCCAGTCCGGCAGTAATTAGAAGTCCTGGAGATAATAAATTTCCCACAATTTGGGAGTGCAGCGAGAACAATTGGGTTCCCAGGATTAACTGGGATTAATTGGGTTAATAAGAGGAAACAAGCTCAAATTAATACTTCTGACCAGCAAAGCAACAGCAATAAACTTTTATAGATAACAGAAACTGATAGCAAAGGTATGGTTGTTCTAACCAGAAAATCATCTCCCAGTTAGTCATTGGGCACCAAAAGTCTTTCTTTTGCACACAAAGCTGTAAGAAATTTGGCTTCACACATTCCAGGATGTGTGGTACCATTTCTGTAAGGTGAACAGGCCCCAGCTGATGGCCTCAGGGGCAGCCTCCCTTCCTGTGCCAGCCCAGGGAGTGAGTGCCCAGCAGCACTGGGGCTGCTGAGGCTGAATTGTAATAATCCCCAGAGTTCAGACATGCACGGCCCTGCAGCATCCTTCCAATCCAAACCATCCTGTAGTTGCATGACGATTCTGATTCCTGGTCCTCCGCAAGCATCCTTGGCTTGTTTATATATAACTTATTAGTTGGGTGGTGGGATGAACCAGCTGCCCTTAGGGAGGTCCTCCCAGCCCTGCATTTTGCAAACCAAAATGGGGACGTGCAGACGCACAGTCACCCTGTGGCTGTCACCCTGGGCACCCCAATTGTGAAAGCAGAGCCACCAGGCTGTGAGGTCAGAGCAGCTGCCTGCACAGCCTTGTGGCACGGGGACAGAACCCAGAGTGGCTGCGTGGCTGTGGCACTGGGCAGGCATCACCTACTGCAGCTGAGGAGGTAGAGCTGAGCATGGAGGGATGGGGAGGAGAAAGGCTCACCAGATAAGTTCTAATGAGTCTTCCAAGCCATTCACAGAGGTGACTGTGGAGCTCAGCAGCTGCCCAGTGAGCTCAGGCTGTGCTGCTCCTGCCCAGGGTGTCAGGTGGAACAGTGGGATGGATGTGGTGCAACAAGGTCAGTGGGGCTGGAGCAGCATGGGGAAGGTGACAGAATTTCTGAAGCCCAGCTCTGTGATGTGTTTAGTCCCCTTTCTCTGGGGGGTGGGTCCCAGCTGAAGGAGAGAAGAGACTCAAGAGTCAGGCATAACTTTTCTCTGGTTTCTTTCCCAAGGGATGTTTTCCAGGCTTCTTTGGCAACTGGCAGGTGCCCTTGTCTCCCTGGGGAGAAACCTTTTGAGCCCATGCCATCCACAGAGTACACACAAGTTTCTACTGTGGACATGGGGTGGGATGGGAATGTCTGAGGGCCAGTGCAAGCAAAGGGGAGAGCAGAGGGTGTTCTCTACCCAGGAACTCGGGGCTCTCACTTGTGATGCCTTTTCCTGGTGTTATGACAATGAAGCATGACACAGTTAGAGTGGTTGGGGTCTTTACCTCAGTATTTTAATCAGGATCCTGTTTGATGCATCCACTTCACTCAAATTTGGGTGGCAAATGCACCCCCGTCAGTCACACACACCAGTTCTAGACTTCACACAGCACAGATCCAACAAGGGGGCCCAATAATGAGGTTGGGGTGGGCTCACCCCTGGTTTACAGAATCCTCCTGTCAGGAGACCTTGGGTTCCTGAGCCAGTGGGAATGTTTGGTGTCCCTGGCTCTGCAGCTCTGGGCTGTTCAGTCTCAGGCCTGCAGAACACTTACAAAACACTAAGTAAAAGGTTACAAGTACGCATGCATATACAAGTATGCTAATACTTGTGGATACAGAGAACTGTGTAAAAGGTATATAAAAGAAAAGACAAAAATCATTCTGGCATCACTTGGGTGATGAAGCTTGAGCACTGCTTGTGCTGTGGCCAGTCTCAGGCAGAGCAAAGAGCAAAGCCCTTGGCAGTGTCACTGGCACACCCGAGCCAGAGCCTCCAGCTTTGCCTGCAGGAGCACAAGCAAATGCACAGCCAGGTTCTCAGGGAAGAGCCAAGCACCTGCAGGGGAAGGGTTTTCCCCAGCTCTGACAAGTGACCGTGCAGGTTTGGGAGAGCTCTGGCACCAACATCAGGCAAAGCTCCTGTTCTTCCTTGCTGTGAAAGGTTTGCCTAAGGCTTGGGTAATCGACAGCCCCGGGACTCCCTCTCTTTCAGGGTAAAGATGCTCCAGCTGAAGTGCTTTAACGCCTTCATCTTGCTGCTCTCAGTGGCTCTTGGTGAGTTTTCATGATAAAACAGCTGAGAGTGACAGCCTGGCTGTGCTGGATATCAGCTTTCCTTCGGGGCCATGATGTGTGGAAACTCCTGTAGCCCAAGAACTTCCTGAGTGTGCCCTTGACTGGGACTGGCTCTTGGACCACCAGTAAGACTCCCAGGTAGTCTCACAGCCGTGCCACTGCTCTGGCCACTGGAATGGCTTGCTGCCAGGTTGAGAGAGAAAGGAATAGATATTTCCAGAGCTGAACTGGGGATGCCCAGAGGGATGGGGCTGTGCAAGGGAGGTTCCTCCCCTAGCCCACCCATCCTGGTCTTGGTGTTCCCTGAAGCGAGGGGAAACTGGGAGAAGATCCAGGACAATCAGCACACTGAAGGCTGTGCTGCCATGTCCCCTGAAGCCTGGGCTGATGGCCCTCCCATCTCTCTCTGCACCCAACATTCCACAGCCCTCAGCTAACCTCTGCCTGACCCCCAAGGCAGCAGGGAGCAGACAATGGGCCCCCAGGGTGTGCTGCAAACCCCAGTGCAGTAACTGTCTCGGTGATGTGAATTGCAGCTGGTTTTTACTGTGGGAGTGCCCTGACAGAATGGCCACCGTGGACAAAGGAGCTGATGGAGGTCAGTGACTCTTGTGGGACGGGCACCTTCTGCAAGGGAGTGTTGCTGACAGTGCTGGGTAAATCTCAGGCTCTTCTACATGGCATGAACCAAAGAAGAAGCAGACTGTGTAGTCTGCCCTGGGAAGTCATGGTGACTCTGGTAGCAGATGTTCTAATCAAGAATTTTCTTTTTCAGACCCTGACAAGTGTATTTCCAAGAGGGGAAACCTTCTGGTAAGAGAGATTTCTGGAACTGTGTCTGTGCAGAAGTATCAGCTGATGTTGTGATACCTGTGCTCAGTTTCCAAACAGCAAAGGCTCCTCTACTTCTGTCCTGCTTTTAGCTTTTCCTCAGCTTGGGCTGGAAGGAAGCAGTGGCAAAGCAGGGACAGCACGTGTGTCTCCTCACTGAGCTCAGCTGCTTCACAGAAGGAATGGGCTGCTTTGACAAGATCTGCTTTTCTGTTCCTGCAGGAATTCACACACTTTGATTGAAACCCAAAAGTTGCAGAATCTGCTGGAAGAGGTCACTCACCTGAGGACGGAGATCAGTAGTTTGAAGGTGACCCTGCCATTTTGGGGAAAGAGGTTTGGCTGGGCAGAACTCCCAAGAAATCTCTCCTTGGCATTGTTGGTGGGGTCAGACGCTGCTCCTCAGTCCTTGTGGCTCCTGACAGAAGCACAGAGTTTCCCAGCTCTGTGGGCACGGCTAACCCTGAGCTCTGCTTCTGTGGGTGGTGAAGGTGTGCTGAATTGTCTGCTGATGTGGTCCTTTCCTGTGTTTGCTCATGGTTTTCCCAGGAGTTCATCCAGGTGGCTTTGGAATCCTGTGTCAAGACAGACTGGGCACTTAGGAGCTCTGGTAATGGCACAAGCAGCCCGGGCCCCTTGCCCTGTCTGTGTCCCTCCACAGCCTCCACAAGGATGGCTGGGGCTGCCCCCACACACGTTCCCGTGGGCATGAAACAGAAATGATAACATTCCTGTGTGGATGGAGGGGCTCTCTTCCTCTCCACTGCACCTGGAGAAGGAATGGCCGGGTTGTCCTTTGCTGCTTCCCAGCACTCTCAGCCCTGTGGGAGAAGCAGTCACCAGCTGGGCACCCCCAGGGCAGGGTGATGCTGACAGGACAGGTGGACGTGGAGCTGGCAGTGGCATCAGAAATGGTGTCTGAGCACCAAGCCCTGCCAGTCTGTAGCATCTTGCAGCCATTTGCTCTCCCTTTCTTACAGGAGCCACCATTGACACAAAAAGAACTTCCCAGACCTATGACTGCAAAGAGAGTTATCTCTGCAGGATTTTACGCTTCTTCTGGTCTGCCAGCCCTCCTGAAACTATTCTGCAGGTATATATTAGCAGAAATCATCTGTTTTCTTCTCTCCTGTGAATTGGGGAACAATTCCCAGGGACTCTGCCCTCAGCCCAGTGGTACTGCTCAAGCTCACAGTGTAGATTGGATTCCTGAAACCAAAGGTGGAGCACAGGGCTGGGCTTCCTGAGAAGAAGTGGTTCCTCTCTGGAGGGGATTGAAGCCAAATTGAGCTGTACTGATGCATTTGCCCACAGTCCTTGGTCACAGCTGGGTAAAAGTCTTTCTTTCTACCTGGTGACCCTGTCTTGCCTGTCAACCCTAAGAACTGCTTTTCAGGGTGGTTGGCAGCAGGAGGGGGATGCCCTACAGAGTCCCTTGGCAGAGGTGGTTCTGCTTGCCCCTGACTAGGATGGTTTCATAACCAATATTGTCTGTTCTGCCATGCTGAGCCCATTTTGGCTGGCAGGGAAGTCCTTCTGCTTCTGTCCATTTCCTCACACGCCCCTTATTTTCAAGCTGAAATTGAGCCCACAGAGATGTCAGCCCCAACCCTTCAAGCTGCGTGGGCAGCTGTGCTGGCCCACACGTCACTGCTCTTGTGTTCTGTTGCAGCCAAATGTTTTCCCAGGAAACTGCTGGCCTTTCAAAGGGCATCAGGGCCAGGTTGTCATCAGGCTGCCAGCACGAGTCTACCTGACTGCCATCACAGTGCAGCACATCACCAAAGATGCCTCTCCTAGTGGGACCATCATCAGTGCTCCCAAAGACATCGCTGTCTTTGTAAGTCTGCTGGGCACTTCTGGTGGGGATCTGGCCCTGGGGGGAGGTCAGAGCAGGGTCTTGCTTGCTTTTGTGCATCCTCTGAGCTTTGTGTCCTGCACTCTCCTGAGCACTGCTGGGCCCCAGCACGGCACTTCAAGGGCTTGAGAGCTCCATTCTTCTTAAGACTCATTCTGGCCAAGCAGCTAAGGGTTCTTGACCAAAAGGCAAGGCAGAGACTGAGCTCTACCCCAACCAACTCCAGACTATTGTCCTGGGAGAGGCTGGGTACATAAGACGGCTGATCCAGCCCATTCATTCCCTATTTGTTGGGATGAGCCCGACTTTCTCTCCTTGTGCTTGACCCCCAAGGGACTGGATGCAGACAGAGAAGAGGAAACTCTCCTGGGCATGTTCACCTACAGCGTGGAAAGAGACCCCGTGCAGACTTTCCCTCTGAAGGTAAGCTCCACACCAGATATCAGGGAGCAAAACAGGTTTGCTTGCAAGTCTGTGGCAGGGAGGGGGTGAATGTTTCCTCCCTGGGCAGAGGGTCCTGGAATGCTGCTGAAAGAGCCTGGTGGGGCTTGGAGGGCTGAGTAGCACGTGGTTGTAGTAGCCAAAGGGCAGGGTCAGGCACGTGGCAATACAACTCCTGAGAGATCCCTGGCTGCAGCCACTGATGCCTTTTTCCTGGTGTTAGGAAAATGAAGCCAGACACAGTTAAAGGGGTTGGGGTCTTTACCTCAGTATTTTAATCAGGATCCTGTTTGATGCATCCACTTCACCCAGGTGACAGCGTGGCAAATGCACCCCCGTCAGTCACACACACCAGTTCTAGACTTTACACAGCACAGATCCAACAAGGGGGCCCAATAATGAGGTTGGGGTGGGCTAACCCCTGTTTTACAGAATCCTCCTGTCAGGAGACCTTGGGTTCCTGAGACAGTGGGAATGTTTGGTGTCCCTGGCTCTGCAGCTCTGGGCTGTTCAGTCTCAGGCCTGCAGAACACTTACAAAACACTAAGCACTGAACTAAGTAAAAGGTTGCAAGTGTGCATGCTGCTGATACTTGTGGATACAGAGGATAGTGTAAAAGGGATAGAAAAGAAGAGACAAAAATCATTCTGGCATCACCACCACCTTCAGAAAAGCCAGATGTACATGCAGCCACTCCACACAAACAACGGACCTTGTGCCATGGGGAAACAGGGACCGGTGGCGGCAAAAGCCATCAGGCATCACTGTTGCTTCACTCTGAGCCCTGCTGACAACCCAGCACAGCATGTCCCTTCTCTCCCAGTGCTCTCAGCCTGCCAGGGAGACAGCAGGCAGAGGGGATGGCAGGAGCTCAGTGGGTGACACCAGCCCCATGTACAGGAGCGTCTCCCCAGCCCCTCTGTCAGCACAGAGCAAGGGGCAGAGGGAAAGGAGAGAGGGAATGCCCCAGCTGGGCCAGCATGCAGAGGATGCCAAGTGCCCTCCCTTGTCCCCAGCTTCCCCAGCAGCCCTGGTACCAGCAGCGAGCTTCAGATTTCTACTCCTTCTCCCAGCCACTTTTAGGAGCTTGTTCCCAAGCAGAAACAGGGCTGGCAGAGTAAGACATGTTGATTTCACTGTTGCTTTTAATGCCCCCCTTTTCCCTCTTCACAGAACATGCTGCTCCCCAGAGCCTTTTCACATGTCAAACTTCTTGTGAAGAGCAACTGGGGAAACCCGTGGTATACCTGCATTTACCGAGTGAAGGTTCATGGAAAGATGGAAAATTGGAAAGTCTCAACCCAGGGCCAACACAAATAAAGAAGAAAATGCAAAAGAAGAAGAAAGGGCAGGGGGAAGAAGGGAAATGGGGGCAATGATGTGGCAGCCCAATGTTGATTTTAGAAGATACATGTATTTTTTCAGGTGAGCCTTAGGAAAGATATTAGGAATTATAGAATCATTTAATCCTCTCTGTTGAAAGGGATCCAGAAGGATCATCAAGTCCAACTCCTGGCCCTGCACAGGACAGCCCCAACAATCACACCATGTGTCTGACAACTGGCTCAGTGCCATGACCACTTCCTTGGGAAGCCTGTTCCAGTGCCCAACCACCCTCTGAGTGAAGAACCATTTGGGTAAAGAACCTTCTGGGTGTGGGTGAATCACAGAATCTGCCGAGTTGGAAGGGACCCACAAGGATCATCGAGTCCAAATCCTGCAACGAGCACACCATGTGTCTGACAGCTGGCTTGGTGCTGTAGCCAGTTCTCTGGGGAAACTGTTCCAGTACCTGACCATGCTCTGCGTTTCTTCACCCAGAAGGTTTTTCACTCAGAAGGAGAAGGTTCTTCACCCAACGGTTCCTCATCTGTTTCTTCCAGACCTTTACAGGCTCTTCAGGAGGGGTGGGCAGGGCAGAGAGGTGTAGGGGTCCCTTCCAAGTCAGAGGTTCCATGGCTCTCTGATTCTGTGGTTTTATGATTCTATGATTCTGTGGCTCTATGGTTCTATGATTCTATGGCTCTATGATTCTATGGCTCTATGACTGGTTGTTTCCAGCCCATCTCTTCCTAACCCCTGATACAGTGGTATGTGTGTTCTATCCTAGAAACAGAGTGGAAGCCACAAGTTCAGGGTTTAAGATGATGGCAGAATGCACAGAAACCTCTACTCCTTGACCTTGGATGTGTAGTGAGAGACTAATTTGTACCAGAGCTGACACTACTGACTAAGATAAATAAAGCCGTAGGCCCCAGGAATTGTACTTCAACCTTTGATCAGAAGAAATGCAAGAGGTAAATAAGGAAGTACAGGAGGGGACTCCACCACCTCCCTGGGCAGCCCCTTCCAAAGCCTGACCACCCTTTCAGGGAAGAAATTCTTCCTCATGTCCAACCTGAACCACCTCTGTCTCAACTTGAGGCCGTTTCCCCTTGTCCTGTCCCTGTTCCCTGGGAGCAGAGCCCAAACCCCCTGCTGTCCCCTCCTGTCAGGGACTTGTGCAGAGCCACAAGGTCTCCCCTGAGCCTCCTTTTCTCCAGGCTGAGCCCCTTTCCCAGCTCCCTCAGCCACTCCTCATCGGGCTTACGGCATATGACTTTTAGCTAGGAATTCTCTGCACACCCCTTTGCTGGTTTATTGTCACTTCAGACAATCCAGTACAGGGATTTAATGATTTTATTACAAAAAAATTGGTAAAATAAAAAATCCTTAACACCAATGTAGATTTAGGAAGCAGGATTCTTTAACTGGCTGAATGTACAGGGGGAGAGCTCCTCCCAAAGCTCTGCATGCTGAGTACAGGAAAGTTCTGTTTATATATTGTATTCTAAATACACATTCATTGATTGTCCTGAACTAAACATACACATGATAACCATTTCCCCCAGATCATCAACATATTTTCCTTTACACATGCATTCTTCTGTCCTGGGGCTCTCTCTGGTGGTCCCTGGTGGACCCCAATGTTCCAGGTGACCTGGCTGAGTTGGCAGGACACTGAAGCTGGTGAATTTCCAGTTCTCCTTACACAATGGGCATTGTGCACTTTCCATAGGAGAGTTGTTCTGGAGAACAAGCATTGCGTTAGCTCACCAAGTGTAGGCCATTTATCACCTGTTAATAAATTTATTTATGACATTATCTTAATTGTTTCCCTCAATCTAGAGTCTCAGATTAAAAAATACAGAACTTTTAGGTGAGGTATTAACATTTTTAGTACTCCCATGCAAAAAAAAAAAAATCAACCCAGAGAACAAATAATCTTCCATATGACCAATATATGGAAGTAGCTCACTCTACTCAGTTGAGCTTCCAGTCTAAGATGCTGGGGAAGCCTCTGGCAGAAAAAGCTCCAACAATGTAACTGTCACGTTCCATATAATCAGACAAGTAAAGCAATCCTACATGGAAGCACCAGCAACTTGTAAGGAAGCCAGCTTCAAACTGTGGCACAGAATGAGCAGCTGAGCAGTGAACCCTGCTGCAACTAAAAGCTATTCAGGTGTTACATTTCCCCAAAGAATTCTCACTGTTCCATCAAATAATGTAGGAAAGCTACTGTTGGAAATGTGAGGCTCTTTTTTTTTTTTCATTTCCAGAAAGATTTCAAGTTAAAATCTTATCTGACAGTTGAATCTCAAGTCACAAAGTTGTGCAAAACTTTGTTTAAGAAGTCCAACCTTCTATACAAAATCGGTCTTCGAAACAAATTCTGCACTATACAAGGGTAAATAAAATCACAAATACATATTTCACAGTTATTTACAAATGTTGTAATACCTGTCACTCATTTCAGAACCACTTACTCAGTTATAAAGCCAAGCACTGAAGTTTTGCACTAAACAAACTGTCTCCAGGCAACACTTTCTAAAAGTGCCTCAGTGAAGGAGATCCCTTTCTCAGAAACAATAAAAACTTGTTTAGAATAAACTACAGACACAGTAAATTAGGGAAAAGCAACCACTGATACAGAATTTCACACATCTTAGAAACCCCACTCTCTAAACCACCAAAAATAAAAATTGAAAACATTGATATTTGTCACAAAGAGCTTTGTACACATCTGCCACTCTTTAGGAGAGAGAATGATGGCATCTACTAGAATTTGAGGTCACCTCCCCAAGGAAAGACCAACTGACACTATTTAAATCCAAAGTGTAAGTCCCATGAGGAAGACTTCAAAGCCCTCCTGCAATGGCACAAAGCTCAATGGGCTACAAGATCCTTCCCACGAGATAGCACAGTTCTCACCACTATAAAACATGAAATAAAGCCCACCAACACTTGGGTTACTCAGGGCACAGATCACCTGAAATCCTAACCCATTATCCCAAGCTCACAGAAGTTTCTCTGATCAGGCAGGGCAAAACTTCCCCCATCAGCACCAGACACACACTTCTTTATCCAGAGCAATAATCACTTTCAAGATAAAGGTGCCCACCCCCACTCCAAAGGTTAACATCTCAGTGACACCACATTAGGAAAAATCCCTGATCTTAACTGATACTTAACAGTCATTAGATTGAGCCTTTCAGAAGTGGATAATTTCTGTGCTCTAAACTTTACCTTATTTTCACTCCTTTAAACTACCCAAAAAAACTCCACCCTCCACAACAGTTTATGGCTGCCCTGAGAGCACCTGGGCTGGTTTTGCTTTAATTGAATTTATTCCACTTCAACCTTAAAACCAGGTGAGCAAGAGTGTCCCCAATTCCCAACCAACTGATAGAAATGAGAAGTATTAGGACAGCAAGCCAGGGCTTTTAAATCCTGCTTTCTCGCTTCATCATTTCTTTCTTTAAATCAGTTTAAGACTCGAGTTACAGCTGAGTGGTTCCTCCTCTGCTGTGACAGGCCTGTGTTCTGCCACGTGGCATCTACACTTGGGTCCTCATTGTGACTGCAGGAAAACAAAAACTCTCCAACAACATTTTTAGAGAATCAAGGCATTTCTTTATTCTGGCCAGGACGAGCAATATAAATAATTTCATCCACACATTGACCAGGTTGTGCAGAGAAAATCATTCCATCACACATGCACTTTACTAGATTTTTCACATCCTTATACAGTAAAAACCTATTGAATTTCATTGGTTCAATGTCCATTGGTCCCAACTCACACAGTTCTTAGTATTTGGTTTCCTACTGGTTCTCGATCCTTACACCTACGATGTTCATTAGGTTCTCATCCTTATGATTTACTAAAATATGAGTATTGATCTACTGAGATAGACAAAGACTCTCTAGCAGAGTTGTTAGAAAGTGAATGTTTATTTCAGTGCCGGGCTGCTGCATGGGGTAGCTCCCTAATAGGCAGAGCAAAGCACAGAGCAATACAAAGTCTATTTATCTGCAAGAGTTCTAAATATTCAAAATACGAGTACACATTCATCACATTAATACCTCCCATTCCCTGCTCCATATGGTAATTAGCTGAATAGTTATTAAGCATGTGTGGCTTGTTCTTTAAATTGAGTCAGTGATCACATAATTTGAGGCGAAGACGAGAATGATGAAGTAAAACTCATCTTCCTCGTTTTGACCTATTTGCCTTTCTGGTTTTTGACAAATTACCTTTGGGGGACCTCCAGTTCCTCCCTTTATTCCTTTTTCAATGGGTTTTCAAATAGAAAAATTAGTATTTGTCTACATTTCTTTAGATCTGTTAATCAGTGTTTTCTGTTTCTCACTTTAAGCACAGCTGAGCAAATATAAAATGACAAGCAATCAGTTACCCACACTTTAAACCTTACTTCAAACTTAATTCTTTAGCTAATTATTAATTTTTAAATTAACCCCAGCTGGATTTGCTTATTAAATCTACTTTAACTGATTTCAACAGTACTAACCTTTGCTTAAAATCTTAATTTTGAAAATTCTGTGTTCCACTTATCCATGACCAGATGTCTCTGACCATGCCAGGGCTGGTGTTTGGAGTTGATGCTCATTAATGGTGGTTATCTTTTGTGTATCTTCTGTTCTTCCCCCAGTCTGCTGAGATGTTAAGCTCATCAGGCTTAGAGTGGTGAAACCATCTTTTGAAAAGAAACTTTCATTCCTTTCCATCTGGGCATAGGCAAACAAAACCCCTGACAAAAGTTATATAAAAAAAAATTTAAACTTTGTACAATTTCCAACAAGAGGACCCCCATAAGCACCTCACTGAGCTAGAGGGTTGTAGAGGAATGAACTCCTTTCTTCTCTGGAGTTCATGGCAAAGGGGAAGCCTTTGCACAATTTCTTCCAACTTAGGTGAGATGTCAGTTGTCATAATAATTCACAAAGAAGGCAATGAAACGATTTTTCCTGCCAAGGTCCTCTATGGATGCTAGAGAGGGAAAAAGAAGCTCTTCTATTCAACACCTCATCCACAACCCCCTACCAAAAATACACTGTTCACCCTCAATCCTTCCTTGTTCAAAGCTGTATGGCAACAGTATTAGCATGAAAGGATAAAGAGCTTGCTTTGGAGCTAGAGGAGGAAATAAACCACAGAGGACCTTTTTAAGGATTGAGAAACCTAAAAACATGCACAGAGAGTATCCTGTGTTTTATCAGCCAATGTCGTGGTTTAACCCCAGGGACTTGCCAAGCCCCACATAGCTACTCACTCTCTCCCTTGCCAGTGGGATCAAGGAGAGAATCAGAAGGGTAAAAGCTGGAAAATTTGTGGGTTAGAATAAAGACAGTTTAATATGGAAATCAAAAGCCACATGCAGAAACAAAGCAAAAACACCCCAGGAATTCACTCCCCTTTCCCGTGGGCAGGCAGGTGTTCAGCCATCCCCCAGAGAGCAGGGTTCTGTGACACACAACGGTGACTTGGGAAGACAAACACCAACACTCCAAACCTCCCTCCCCTTCTTCCTTCTGCCCCCACTTCATATCTGAGCACAATGTCATGGTCTGGAACACACCTTTGATCACTTTGGGTCATCTGTCCCAGCTGTGTCTCCTCCCAGCTGCCCATGCACCCCCAGCCCCCTCGCCAGCCTGGCAGTATGAAAAACAGAAAAGGCCTTGGCTCTGTGACCACTGCTCAGCAATAACAAAAACTTCTCCATTATTGTCCCTATATTCAGCACAAATCCAAAACACAGCTCCATGCCAGCCACGGGGAAGGAAATTACCTCAGCCACACCCAGTACAGTCACTTTTTGCTATTTCTTCATCAGACGCACCAGTATGAGAGACTCCTGCTACTCAGCTGGGATATCTTCTCAGATTTGTGTCTTTGATAACCGATGCCTCTTTTTATTTTTACCTTTCAAGATTTTTTCCTATCTTTATTTTCTTGAGCTTTTTGATCCATACAGTATGAGAAAGAGAAGTGATGGCAAAGGCAGCCATCCTGAGGTAGGGACCAATCGTATTAATGTCCAGTGATGGCTTGTAATACACAGTTCATGTAAACAAAACCATAATGAATTGGGTTCCTTTCTATCATATATCATTTATTGTTCAAAAATATTTTACAAGGGATAGTAGGAAAATGAATTAAGAACATAAGGTTGGTGATTCCTTCTTAATCTCCTTCACAGGAGGTTCTATTCAAGGACTTTTTTTGTGATTGATTCTTAAATCCTTGCTGTTCCCAGTAAATTCTTTTTATCTCTATCTGTGATTGGAGAGGGTGAGGGGAGCATCTTGAAATCTTTTTAATGGGAGTACTAAATTGGGGAATATTATTCCTAAACCATGATGGGGGATGCAACCCAGACAGTTGACCCCCACTGACCATGGAATGCCCCAGATCATACGTAGTGTCCTGGTCGAAGTACAGGCCTGAAGGAAGAAGGAAGGAAGGAGGGGAACACTTGGGGTGATGGTGTTTGTCTTCCCAAACCGCTGCTAATGAGGTGGGGCCTGATTTCCTGGAGGTGGCTGGACATCTTCCCACTGATGGGAAGGAGTGTGTCATGTCTTTATTTTGCTTTTGCTTGCGTGTGTGGCTTTTGCTTTCCACATTAATCTCTGTATCTCAAACCACAAGTTTTCTAACTTTTGCCTTTCCCATCCCACCAGGGTGGGAGAGATTGAGTGATTTATCAGACTGCTGGGCTTAAGCCGTGACACCCACACAAATGAACTACAGCTTTTGACCCATGATATTTGGAATAATATCAAACTGAGGATTGCTGGATTGTCTGTGGAAAACTTATGCCCCAGCCTTGAAGGAGCAGTGAAATAGGTATTGGCACCTTCCATGAATTTGTTTTGGAGTTTGGCCCATTTCCTTATTGACTTGTTACTGTAAAGACCGCCCAGACTTCCCAGACATGCTTGCCTAACCAGCTGATCCTCCTCCTGGTAGCAGGAATAAAAGGCTGGCATTGCTGGCAGTCTTGGAAGACAGACAGCTCAAGTTGCTTTGGCACATTTTGCTCTGGACTGCACGATGGGAAAGCCAGTGCTCCTCCTTGGCTTTCTTCTTGTCTTCCTTGGCCTGGCTCTGCCAGGCACCCAGGGAAAAGTCTTTTCCAGATGTGAGCTGGTGAGGCTCCTACGTCAGAATGGCTTTGAGGGTTTTGAGGGCACAACTGTTGCTGACTGTGAGTATAATGAGCTGCCATAGCATCTCTCTGCCTGCTCCACCTTTGTCCCTCTCAACTTCTTTTTGATCTTCCAGTAGTACTATTCTGTCCTTCCATTTCTTTGACTTCATATTTTGTCTTCCATATCCCCTTCCTTGCTCCTTTCTGCAGTTCACACAACAAATTCCCATCTAGAGCTTTGTCCTTCCAAGCATTTTCCCATCAAGGTTATGATATCACCAGTTAAATTCTCCAGCACTTCATTCATCCTCGATCCTTCCATATCTTTCCTCTTATTTACCTTGAGCATACTTAATATTCTCCTCTGGGATCTCTCTTGCTCCTGCAGGGATGTGCCTGGCAAAACATGAGAGTGATTACAACACTAGAGCGTATAATAACAATGGTCCGAGCAGGGACTATGGCATCTTTCAGATCAACAGCAAGTACTGGTGCAATGATGGCAAGACCGCTGGATCCAAGGATGCCTGCCACATCAGTTGCTCAAGTAAGTGGCAGGACAGAACAAAGCACCTTTCTTTGTTCATTCCATGAAAGCACCTGCTCTGTCCATGACACCTGCCTAGCAGCTGCTCCAGGCATTTTTATCTGCCCTTCTATTCATCCGTCTTCTCAGTGTCCTCCCTACCCTTCCTTCCTGATGGAGACCTTTCCTTCTGCCAAACTGTCCCTGCTCTCCCTCTGCCTTGTTTCCCTCCATACTGATCTTTTTCCCCCCTTCTCTACAGAACTGCTAGATTCTAATATTGATGATGATATCCGGTGTGCCAAGAAGATTGCTCGAGAGGCTCATGGCCTCAGTCCCTGGTAAGGATATTTGCAGTGGACACTGGGGAGAGTGGCAGAGGAAATCACAGTCATGCTATTGACTGGGGGAGGCAGGGGGATGAATGGATGGGAAGCTGTATTTGGTGGAGTTTAGCACAGTTCTTCTCCTAAAGCTGAAAGGAGAAGATAGGAATCCTGTCTCATAGCACCTGCTCTAATTATCTAAATTTCCCTCTTGTCCCAGAGATCTCCTTTTTGTTCTCTTCCCCCTCCCTCAGCTCGCTTAGATTGAGTCATAATAATTATAATTTATTTGCATCTTTCAGAGGGATCTTTAACAGTCTTCACCCAAGACTCTCTAAGATTAACAAGAATGTTTTTATAACCAATTCAATCCTAACTTAACTCCTCCAATTACATAATGTGTTTTATTTTTTTTTTCCAGGTATGGCTGGAAAAACCATTGCCAGGGCAGGAACCTGAGTTCCTATGTCAGGGGTTGCTAAATCGCTCCACAGTGTCGATTGTTTCCTCAGGATCACCAGAGGAGGAGAATGACAGAGTTTGAAGAGGAGGCCAGGGAAATGAATGGGTGTGGGGAATTACAAGCAGTAAATCATTAGGATTGAGTGGGTACTGGCTAGTGCTAACTCTGGAGGCCTTCACACTGCTGCAATGCAAACAGAGAACTTATTGCTCGTAGCTTAATAAAAACAAGGCTTAGCAAAGGCCACTGCAGGTGGAGTTTCAGCCTTGATTTACTCGCATAATCTTGACTCAGGATTTTGTTGCCCTGACTACCAGGGCTTAGCAACATTTAGGGTTTCCCTCTCTTTTTGTGTCTTTCTCTGTTCTCCTTCACCCCTTCCTTCCTCTTCTCCTCCCTCTCCTTCATTTTTTTGCCCATTCTTATTGGAGTGTCTGTAGTGAAAAAATACAAAAATTAGTGTACACTGTATAAAACCTGCAGAATTTAGTTGCCTTATGACCAGGACAGTCACTGATGGAGGTGGGGAGTACAGTCCACTAACAGACAGAGAAAAATGTGCTGAAATGTGACTTTGCTCCATAAATTTATCCAAGCATCTGCTTCTGGCTGGTATGAGGGATGAGGACACACAAACACATAGGCATTTGGCCAGAGTAAATACAGTGTTCCTTATCATTCGCTGAGGAAGCCAAACACAGCCTAGAATGCAGGCAGCATGTCTGTCAGGAAGCTATGGGTTGGAAAGCCTGTTAGGAAAGGAAAATGGTTTGCTGTTTAGTTCACAAGTCCTTTTTCCAAAAAATTGAATTCAGAAACAATGCATGAATGAAAGGTGATAAGATTGAAACCCCATGTTTACGTCTTCATGTGCTTTCTGCTGCTGCTAGGGAAGCAGTGACTTCTTTAGTGCTTATGCAATAAAGGGATGCTTAAACTTTTGTTTTGTGTTGTCGTGGTTTGACTCTGGACCAACACCATGCACTCAGAAAAGCTGTTCCCTTACCCTCCCCTGCCACAGCTGGGCAGCAGAGAGAGAGAGAAAAAAAGGGAAGGTTTCATGAGTTTTGTCCTGCACGGCTTCTCCTTATAGCAGGTGAGCCTCTGCTCGCAAGAGCTGGAACCTTTCCAACAGCTGACCTCACTGGGAAGGGGATCATAACCCCATCTCCCTTCCCAGAGGGGCACTTATCCCAGCTGCTTGCAGAAACCAGCCTGCTGCTGCCCAGCCACGCTGTTTTCTGCACTTGCTTCTGATTTTTTTGCTACACTTTAATCCAGCATCATATCTCCCCAATCCCTGCGGGTTCTGGAACAGCCCTGGAGTTTCTGCTACATTTTGTTTGTCACCCCGGGTGTGCCCGCCTCTGCCGCTCCTGCTGCAGCCCATCTCGCCATCCGGAAGGGCACCGGGCCCGGCTGCCCCAGGGGTTTGTGAGGGGAGCCCCTTCTCCATCTCGGCCCTCGCCGCCATCACCGCGTGAGGGAGGAACGGGCCGAGCCCGCGGCACAGCGCCCCCTGCCGGCCCGGAGGAACCAGC
>JAHLSL010000083.1:1556689-1608007 GCA_025920805.1 Petroica traversi | reverse complement strand
CCGAGCACCGGGACGGACGGAGCGGGGGAGTGGCCGGAGAAGGGCCGGCAGCGTGGCCGGCAGCGTGGCCGGGAGCGGGGCTGGACGAACAGCAGAACGGGCTGGAGAGTGGTGTAAGGCAGTTTTTGGCTCAGCTAAGCTCGGCTCGGCTCGGCGGCAGAAGATCTGCGGGAGTCAGACCCCCATCACCACCCGGCTCCCTTTGGGACCCTTCCCAGCGCCGTGCCGGTGCGGTGATGGAGCGGGACAGGGACATGCAGCCCCAGGAAGCGTGCGGGGAAGAGGAGAATGGCTGTGCAGAGGTCTCTCGAGGAAGGAGTCTCTCCCTGCCCAGCAGGTAGGCAGCGTCTCCGTCGGGCAGAGCGCTGTGACGGTGCTGGAGCTGTGCCGGGTCGGCTTTGTGCCCTGTGCGAGCAGCTCTCGGCCGGGCGAGGGGCGGCTCACGGGTGTGCGAGCCCGGAGAGCTTTCGGGGATCCCCTGCACGGTCCCTGCCTGCGCCTCGCCTGCAGCCCCAGCCGCTCGCCTCGCGTTCCCAAAATCCGGGCAGATGTTCGTGCTGGAGATCCCCGCTAGATGGGCCCCGCGGCCTTGAGGTCCCTGGACAGGCTCATCTGCACGGGCACAGCGGGAATAGGGCTCGAATACGGCTCCGGGCTTTCAGTCAGGGTTAAGGGGAAAATGACAGATAAGTGAGAAGAGGGATCTGCTTCACACGGAGAAGGGGCTGGACCCCGCAGCAGAAATAATTCGACTCTGATTTACACAAAATGCAACAGAGTGGTGTGGAAAGGGCAGGCTGCTAATTTATCCCCAGTGGAAGGTGCCCTTGGCCACAGTAGGGGGGTTGGGATCAGGTAATCTTTAATGTCCCTTCCGACCCAAGCCATTCCGTAATTCTGTAAACCCTTTTACAACAGAGGGCACCTCCTCCAAAGCACATCACAATTGGCTGGAACAGCGGAAGGAGTTCTCTCTGCCGTGGGCTCCCTGGTCACTCCTTTCTGGCCCCCAGCACAGCTGTCTCCACTCCTGGCAAGCATTTCCCTCCCCATAGATTGACCCCACAAAGCCACGGAGAGGAAGCTGTGAGTGAGGCAGCCCAGTACCATGGGTGGGATAGCACCCTCGGATGCATGAGCTGCAGTGGGGCACAGCTAGTCAGTCACACCAGCTGTGACATCTGTGGAACAAGGATGCCATCTGCTGTGGGATGTTTCTGTAAGGAGTTAGATCACTGCAGTTATTTTGCTGACAGTCTAGAAAGCCCCGATGAATAACACTTCTGGTGCCTCAGGCCCCTGCTGTGGAAGGTGCTGATAACCCAGCTCTCCCCTTACCACAGCTCAGGGATTACCATAGTGTTCATCCAGTTAGGCTCTCCCAAGCCCAGCAGGACACAATCCAACCTAGGCTTGTTGGGTTCCTGCATCCCCAGACAGCCTCCATACCCTGCATGCAGCACTCACCTCTGTAAGGCTGAGCCAGTGACTGGTGCCAGGCAAGGGTTTCCTCTGTCCCTTCAGGAAAGCAGCCTGAGCACTTTTTGGACTCACCACGATTCCCTGGAGCTCTGAGACTGGGGTCTCCAGTCAGTGAAATGGACCCAGCTTCAAAGACCCTCCAGCCCCGGTATCACACAGTCCAGGGCACAGGTGAGCAATGTGCACCAGCTGCAGGTGAAGTCCTGCAGAGAAGGGGCTCATGGGGTGAAGGGGTGAACCTGTCCTTGGGAACTGCCAGAGTTCTCCATCTCACCCTGAATAATGTGCCTGAGCAAATGCAGGTTGCTCCAGGGCTGCTTCCCAGTGCAGGTGGGGGAGCTGGGGACAGAGCTGACCTGGGGCAGACACTTCTCTGTCGGAGACAGTGCCCAGCCTGTCCCACCCCCAGCCCAGCCAGTGGCACGCCAAGCACTCGCCCAGCTCCCCATGTGCTGGGTAAAGAGGGACCAGCTGCAGGGGCCCTTCTACTGCCTCAGGAGCTGGGACAGCACCCAGAGCCAGGCCAGGATCTAAATTTAAACTCATGCTTTGTGTGTTTGTACATGCGAGTGCAGGCTCCAGCCCCCACTCCCCCACCACCTCCCTGGCTGCTCGGAGGGGACAGAGACCCAGAGGAGCTCCAGCTGGCTGGGACCTGGGGAAGGGGGGCTCGACGGCGGGGCAGGAGGGGAAGAGACAGCTAGGGGAGCAACACCATGGAGCCCACTTCTCCCCAGGGTGATGTGAAGAAGCGGCAACAGAAGGAGAAGTCTAAGAAGCCAGTGCCACCAATAGCTCCTCGTCCACCCAGGGCTCTGTTCTGCTTAACCCTGGAAAACCCTCTGAGGAAAGCATGCATCAGCATCGTGGAGTGGAAGTATCCTCTGGCTGCAGGGGCTTGGGAGCAGTATGTGTGCCTGTGGGCATGGCAGGGGTGTGGGGGGCACGAGAGCTGTCAGCCTGGCTCAGGCTTGTGCTGGCTGTCTCATCAGGCCTGTAAAAGGCAGTGAGGCACTCAGGGAGCCCTGGTAGGATGCATTGGCAAAGGCAATGGCTGTTCTTGCTGGGGCTGAGGAGCAGGTCAGGCCATGGGGCCTTTGGTGGGGTGGGACAGGGCAGGCTGGGGGCGAGGGACTTGTAGGAATGAATGTGTTGTGTGTGTTGTGAGAAATGGGGGACAGACTGCTGAGAGGGGAGGGGGTTTGAGGGGCACAGTGCCCATCCTGGGGTGGGGATGTGGTCAGGCTGGGGGAGTGAGGGCTGAGTACAATGTGACACCTTGGGGAGAGAGGTTTGGGCTGGGTAGCAAGACTGTGATGAGTTGCTCGGGATGGCTCTTTGTGTGGATCAGCATTTGCCTGATCTCACAGCTGTGCTCTGTCCTGGTGGGGAGTCTCCCCCAAATCCTTGCTGACACCATTGTCTTCTCAGCTCCCTTTCCCATCCCTCCCTGGTACTGCTGTCACAGGTTAAAGCTTTTGTGGGTGATACTGTTCAGAGGGATAGTCGTTCTTTGTGCCTTTGGCTTAGTGTTGCAGTTTGGGTGTTGCTTTCTGACCTTTTCACTGGGGCACTGTAGCTCAGAAATACCAAAATGCCTTGTTTCTGACATGCATCCAGGAGCTTTGTTTGCCTGTATTTTATGTAAAGGAAGAGAGTGGGGTATAAAATATTTCACTTTGATTTTAGCAAAAGATTTTGGCTCTAGCAAAAATGATGGACTAGGGAACGGAATCAAGTTCTTTCACCACAACCTTCCTCATTTCAGTTGCTGAACCTCATCTCTGTGTTCCTGGCCTTGGCAGGGTGATCCCACCCCTGGTCAGACTTTACTCAAGGAGGTGGCTGGGTCACATTAGGCTGGCTGTGTTTCTGTGGGGATACCAAACCATGCCCAGAGATGCTGCTTTGTCCAGGGAACCCTTGGCAGGCATGAGGGCATGCTCACAGCTCTGATGGTGCTGGAGTTTGAGACCTCCTTCCTTTACTGCAAAGTAACTCTCTGTCCTTCAGAGAGAGGGAGCAGAGCCAAAATTGGGGAACTCTCATTTTTGTGTCTCTGGCAAGAGAAATGATGGTTCTGTGGGCACATGGACTGGAACTGTGCCTGTGTCTTAAACAGACACTGAGTAAGGAAGAAGCTTGTGTGTACACCCGAGTGGCAGGGGAAGAGCTGGAAATAGGACTTACATCTTGCAGCATGCTCAAACACATTCTTCCTCCTGGGCCAGCACATGCCAGAGCAAGTGCACAGCACAGGGGGGGTCTTTTATACATCAGGGCTCTGCAAGGGGACAAGTGGGTGCTCCAGCAGAAAGGTGGTGTTTGCAGGTGGTTCTGACCTGTGCAGGACAAATGATCCAGGGAATCAGGTTTCTCCAGCCCCTGGCTGTATTTATACCCAGATGCACCTGGCTGCCCTCACTCAGGGATCAGGGTATGTGACAGGGTCGGGTCGTTCCAGTTCCTGTGGATTATTATGGCCTGCAGGGACACGCAGGCTGCCAAGGGGAGATTAGCTGTGACCCTCTTCTGCAGAGATACCTGGGCTGTGGGCTCAGTGTGGCAGTTCCTGTTCCTTGGGCCCATCACTGCTGTATAGCTGCTGCTGTCAGAGCACAAAGCTGAGCCACAGGAGTGGGCCAGGGTTGTTTTCAAGCTGTTGAAGGAACCATCACTCCTCCCAGGATGGGTTGACTTGAAAGGCTGATTTGAGGCAGAGGGTGTTTTATGCTGAAATTCACTCACATCTAAAAAAAGCCCATATTCATTAGAACCAAGAAATCTGAATGTAGTGCAGCTTGCTGGGTGTGTTGGGTGCATGACAGCTGGTCCTGCAGCGTGATGGTTGTTGGGACATGTCTTGCTTTGTGACACCACCCTGGTGTTTCAGGTCATTTTGTAGGCAGGAGAACTTCAAGGCAGGTGGGTGAGGAGCCTGAGGACCTTGGAGGACCACAGAGCTACAAGGCCTGATTCCTGCTGCAAGGCAGATATGGGGACCCTTGGATGCTGTGGGGTGGGAGCATGCTGGAGAGAAATAAGTTAATTGCAAGACAAGAAGATGAGGAGGATGCTGAGGCTCTGGGTCAGTGGCAGCAGGCAGAGACACTGTACCCAGTTATCTGCAAGTCAGTTTTTTGGTTCAATCTGTGCCACTGCATTTCTATGTGCCAGACTTGCAGAATCACAGGCAGCAAATGGATTCCAGCTCCAGTTACAGGAGCTCCAGCTGAGGTCACCCTTCAAGGAGGGCTTGTCTTACCCTGTCCAAGCAGGCCAGGAAACCTCCAACCCCTGGGTTCTGCCTCATTACCTGAATACAAAGCAGAGCAGCTTTTCCAGCTGGCTTCAGTTTTTAAAGGGTCATCAGGTTGATGGATAGAAAGGGTCAGCAAAGGAAAAAAAGGCTGTGATGAGCTTAGGACACAGCTGCCAGCACTCAGCCAGCTCAGCAGGCCAGTATGGACGGCATGCTGCCCAGGTGCCCCCTGACCTGTAATACTGGACTGGACAGTGGAGTGGCCACCAGAGACCAAGGCAGCCCTCGAGGGAGAATGCTGGGGGAAACAGAGAGTGGGGAT
Source organism: Petroica traversi (assembly GCA_025920805.1). Classification (NCBI taxonomy): domain Eukaryota; kingdom Metazoa; phylum Chordata; class Aves; order Passeriformes; family Petroicidae; genus Petroica; species Petroica traversi. Next base: position 1,602,941 of record JAHLSL010000083.1, on the reverse strand, counting down.
CCCTGGAGGGAGACCCTGTTTGCAAATGAGGCCCTGGAGCCAGAGTCTGAGCTCTTGGGAGGCTTCTGGAAGGTGATAGTTGAAGCTTGTCCCAGAGCTTTCAGTGGCCCAAGCAGAGCAGTGACAGCAGCAGGGCCTGGGAGTGACCAAATGCCTGTCCCAGTCTCCTCATGGGGAAATAGTAATCACCCCTTTGTTCTGAGATGTCATAGGGCCCAAACAGCACAGTTTCTACCTTGAAGGGGATGGGACAGTCCTCAGGCTGAGCACTCTGTTTACTCCTGGGGACAGTCGCAGGAGTACCGCCTGTACTGGGCCACCGAGGCTGTGGAGACACCTGGGGACGTTCTGCCACAGGAGCCCCTGGGTGAGCTGTCCTGCCCCAGATGCCTTCAGCCAGGGCCATCCAGCCCACATGAAACTTGAGTAGCAGGAGTCTCCCTCGTGGTGCAGGGTGCAGAGGGACCAAGGGCCTGCCTGCTCTGGAGGGGGATGCTTAGGATCAGTGCCTACATTCTGAAAAGGGTCCATTCTGCAAAAGGGGTTTTGATGTCTTCCCTGGCTGGGGGGGGCAGAGCAGGGTTTGGTAGGTGCAGTTCTCTCAGGGGAGAGGTTAAAGAGGCAAAGCAAAGCTGGGGCAGGTTGAGTATGGGAAACAGGAGATGGGGACAGTGGGGGGGTGAGGGCTTCCCTCTGGGAAAGGGCTTGGGATGGGGCTGAGACCAGTCACCTGGAAGCAGAGCTGGGGAAGCCCAGGGTGATTCAGGGTCATTTCATCCATTTACTGAAGGATGAGGAGGGGGAAACTGCAGCTCTCCCATTCCTTCATCCTGTGCCAAAGCTAACCCTCCGCAGGAACCCTGTGCTGAGTGTCCAGGCCACGTACTGGGTGTCCAGGCCCTGTGCTGAGTGTCCAGGCCCTGTGCTGAGTGTCCAGGCCATGTGCTGAGTGTGTAGGCCATTTATTGAGTGTCCAGTGTCCATGAGCTGCATGTCCAGGCCTGTACTGACTGTCCAGGCCATGTACTGAGTGTCCAGGTCTGTACCGAGTGACCAGGCCAGGTACTGAGTGTCCAGGCCCTGTGCTGAGTGTTCAGGCCATGAGTTGAGTGTCCAGGCCCTGTACTGAGTGTTCAGGCCCTGTGCTGAGTGTCCAGCCCATGAAGTGAGTGTCCAGGCCCTGTACTGCGTGACCAGAACCTGTGCTGCGTGTCCAGGCCCTGTGCTGAGTGTCCAGGCCCTGTGCTGAGTGACCAGGCTCTGTGCTGAGTGTCCAGCCCTGCAGCACCTAGGCAGTGTGGCCGGTGGCGAGGGCCGGACAGCTGACCACAGGGATGGCCGGCAGCTTGGTGGCTTGTTCTGAAAGTTTCCTTTTTGTTAAGTCAACTTCAACTAGGGACTTCTTTTCCCCATACTGCGAGCCAGCTTCCCTGAGATGGTGTCCACTGTCCCAAAAGCTGGAGAGCTGCTGAGAGAGAGAGTGTTCCCTTGCCTGGAGCCCAAATCAGACACGACACACCATGGTCTGCTCTGCTCGGGTTCAGGGACAAAAGACCCCGGAAAACCCAGCTTTCAGACTTTTATTCTGAGGGTTACAATTTATCTCATAACGGTACAGGGGAGGAACAGGAAGGGTCAGAGGGTCAGGGCCTAGTAGGGAAGGAGTAAGGGAGGAGAGAGAGACACACAAGATACCATTGTTAACTGAGGGACAGGAGGGGGGAGTTCGACCCCCTTTCCAAGGCCAAACCTAACTCTATCTTCAGAAGGGCCTCACTTTCTAGTCCCCCACAAATTCCTCAGGGCATATGTAACTCTCTGGGCTTGAACCACCGCTACAGGGCAGCACCTGAAGATGTGCCGAGGCTGAGGGCTGGCTGCTCTCTGTGCTCTGTCCCCGTTGTGGGGTTTGGTTTTTCACACCCACGCAGGCAAGACAGCAAGGGCAGGGGTGGAGTTATTCCTTCTTTTTCTTTCCTGTCTGCTCTCCTTAACACTTCCTCTAAGACCCTTTGAAATCATCATCCTCCTCACCATCTTTGCCAACTGTGTTGCTCTGGCCATCTACCTGCCCATGCCTGAGGATGACACCAACATTGCCAACTCCAGCCTGGTAAGGAGCAGTTGGAACCCCTTCCCTCAGCCCCCAGGGCTCTGCAGGGCTGGTGGCTTGCTGTGACAGGGTTGCAAGGTGGCAATACCAGTTCTGGGAGCACCCCAGGAGTCAGGCAGTGTTGGTCCGGCCAAAGCTGCTGCAGTCAAAGGGAGGGCTGGGAAGAAGTGACTGCAAAATGGGTTTTCAGAGGAGCTGAAACTGCCTCTGGGTTGGGATCAAAGGCAGCAGGCTGGTGTGTGAAGTACACATGAAGGAAGAATTGATGACAATTAAAAAAAACAAACCAAAAAAAACCCTCTGATTTTTTTTTGGTCACACTTGCAAAAGTAAACACCCTGTTCCAGAAAGGCTCAAATGGTTTGTTTCAGCATTTTGGAATAAATTTTCTGACCTTTCCTTTCAAAACTGTATTTTAATTTTGTTACTTTTTATTTGAGGGGAAAAACCTGTTTATGCTAGGCAGTAAGGTTACTCCTTTCCAATCATTATTCCGTTTTCTTCCTCAGTCTCTCCAGTTTTCCTGGGATATGATGTTTTGACGTGACCCAAATCAACAGTTTGCACTATTTTTAGTTTGCCACTCCTTTCTACTCTTCAGGGGGGTGGCATAGCAGGGTTTGGTAGGTGCAGTTCTCTCAGGGGAGGTGTTAAAGAGGCAAAGCAAAGCTGGGGCAGGTCGAGCATGGGAGGCAGGAGATGGGGACAGGGGGATGGGGGCTCCCCTCTGGGAGAGGGCTTGGAATGGGGCAGAGACCTGAGAGGCAGAGCTGGGGAAGCCCAGCTGTGTGTGGGGATAAGGGGATGGGGTGGCACCAGTCTCACAGGGCACCTAGAGGGGCTGCTGCTGCCCCAGGACCTTTTCATGACCCTTTTCCCTGAGCAAGAGGCACATGGGCAAGGACCAAGTGATGTAAATTCATTGCATAAATGAAATTCCAGCTATTTTTATTTATTGTAAATTAGATCACTTATGCTATACCCCCTGGGGGATGTTTCAGCCTGTTGCCATGCCCACAGCCCTTGGTATCAGGAGCCAGGTACCCCCAGGCTGCTGTTCTTTCATCCCTGCTTGCTGTCTCTTTGTCACCCTGTTTTGTTGGAGCAAACCCAGCTGAGAATTTAGCCAGGCACCCATGGCCTGGGGCATCAGGCTGTGCTTAGCACAGGCCTGCAGGAGGTGAAGAAAGGCTTGTAGAGGCATTTTCCTGCAGCAGAGAAGTGCTGTGATGCATTTCATCTCTCCTTGTCCCTTTTCTGTCTCTCTTCATTGCCTAGTCCTCTCTGGAGGGGGTTGAGTTTATAAAAAGACATTGAAATGATTGAGAAGGCAAAATGTATGAGGGGAAACTGAGTCAGGGCAGTGAGGATGTTGCCCCACGTTGTTTGTGGAGGCAGGATTGGGGTTCCCTTTCATCAGAGCTCACTGCAGAGGGGAGAGCAGGGCCTGCCCAGCCCCAGCTTCCTTCAGGGAGCCTCTGTCCCTCAGAGCAGTGACAGCCACTCTGCTTTAAAGCTGAGGGGCTCCAGCAAGTGATACCTTGTGGGGCTACCTAAAAACAGAGGCCAGGCAAAATTAAGAGAATAAAAAGCAGTTATATTTATTGAAGGGCCTTCAGGAATATTTCAGGCAGATGAAACCCCCCAGGAGCACCCAAAAATGGATGAAGGGTCATGAGTTTTCACACCTTTATAAGTTTGGTCCATTTGCATATTGGGGTGAATCTTCCAATAACAGCTTCAGGTTATGAATCATTTACCCCAAATTTTCTCTCCCCCAACTCACTTTTGTTTCCATCTCTCAGGTCTGAGCCAGTCAGGTGTCCTTGATTGCCAGGCCTAAGAGAGGAATTGTGTCTGATCAAAATGGGAGAGCAGAGGCTGACACTCCATATGAAGTTTAGAGTTATACACTAAAGAATTTCAGGATTACAAATATATGAAAAATATAAAAGCTGAAATCCTAAGGCATCACAAGCTGAGTCTCAGGAGCAGAGGATTCCTAGGGGACCTCTGCTGCCACAGCCTTCCTGCATGGCTGGAAAACCTGGAAAGCAACATTTTATGTTTCCAGGGCAGCCAGGGAAGAGTCCCAGCCAGAGTTCACACTTGGTTTAGAATTGGAATCATGAAAGCTTTGTTCATCAGAACTCATTTTTGGGGGGTGAAAAAATGAAATACCATAAAAATGAAAATAATGAAATGAAATAACCCATACATTTTCAAAGAATCCATTTTGATTTATCCTAGCAGAAGTACATTTGTTTAATTTCAACACATTTCATTATTATTCTTTCCATATTAAATTTCTTTTTTGATCCAGAAGGTTTTTATTAATCCTCTTTTTATCTGATTTTGCATTTTTCTAATGGAATCAAAATATTTTCTTCAACCCTGATGAAATTATTTTGACTTTTCAACTTGTTCAATAATTCACAGCATTTATTTTCACTTTTACTTGAGTTTCCAGAGTTTCAAATCCCAATGTTTTTTACTGGAAACCTTACTCCAGGAACAAGCAGCTTCAGAGTGTGTTTAGCAAGGCAGGTTATTCCCAGGGATTCATCCAAGAAGATACAGATGGCTGTGTGGGACCTGGCTGCCTGATCTCTGTTTATGAGCAGTGAAGAAATAAAGGCAAATTTAGAGTCCAGTCCATGTCCCAGGGCAGCTGAGCCATTTCTGCAGTTCCAGTGGATGGTGTTTGACACTGTACACACTGAAATACCTGGTTTCCATAGAACCATAGAATTGTAGTATGGTTTGGGTCAAGAACCTCATTCCACCCCTGCCATGTGCAGGGACATCTTCCACTATCCCAGGTTGCTCCAAGCCCTGTCCAGCCTGGCCTTGGGCACTGCCAGGGGTGGGGCAGCCACAGCTGCTCTGAGCATCCTGTGCCAGGGCCTCCCCATCCTTACAGGGAAGGATTTTTTTCCTAATATTTAAATTTACTCTCTGTCAATTTAAAGCCAACTCTCTTCAGTTTCAAGTTTTTCCCTACCAGTGGGACTCAAGGGTGACTGCTTGGAGGGAGGCCACCCTTTCAGACCACCAAAAAGCAGCTGTCCTGAGTCCTATGAGCTTTGTAGGAATATCAGGTAGGACACAGGGCCCAGGGAGTAGGGGACAGAGCTGGAGTTCAAACTGTCAATAAGACAATTTATATATCACAGGTAATGTTTTCTGTGCAGGCACTCTGCTGGTGGCACAGATAATGGCTGTAGGTATTTTAGGTAGCACCAATATTTGAGGTCAAGGACTGTGCTTCCCAAAATCCCACCATTTATGTGGGTCTTGGAGTTTGCTTCTGAAAGTTACACCATTTCAGGTTGTATCTCAGCCCCAGGGTTAGGGTATTCCTGTATTTTTAAAGCCTGAACATGGCCTCAGGTACAGGAATATGGGTGTCTGATGCAGCTGCAGGAGTCCCAGCTTTTCATCTGTTCTGGAGAGCTGTAATTACTTGTGAGTCCTGCATAAAGTCAGTCTCCCCAGGGCTGTGTCATGGGCATCTCAGGGACTCTGGAGCAGCTGGATTTGGGCAGCTCACTTTGTCCCAGAGCCCCTGAGCAGAGTTTGCTGTCCATTGCTGGTTTTCAAGAGCTGTTGGGGCCTGTTCCTGGAGGTTGGCATGGGTTACTTGCTGCAGGAGAGTCGTGACTGAATGTGACTTTCCTACAGCTTGGGGTCACCCTGGGTCTCCTGGAGTTTTCCTGCAGTGTGACAGTGGGCAGCACTCCTGCATGTCTGCATGCACAGGCTCGATAAAACTGCAGAAACTGCTGCTGCTCTGGAACTGGCACTGGAGGGGGGCGCATGCAGCTGTGTGAGCTACCCCTGCCTCCCTCTTCCCCCTCACTCTGGCCTGGGACCACTGGCAAGGGCTGGCACCCTGCCCAGCTTGTGGCTTGGCCACCTCTGTGGTCACCCTGGGGTCCTGGGAAGCAGATGGGCCAGGCCACTCTCATCTCCTCCTCCAGGTGGGCCAGCAGAGCTCTCCTCTCTCCCATCCTGAATGCCACTAACACCACCACAGCCTCCTTACCCTGCTCCATCACAGTGTGGTCCTCATGCCCTCTGTTCCCCAGCTCCATTGCAAGGCTTACTTAGCAGGGACCTTGCTGCCCCTCTGCTCCCAGCCCTGGAGAAGGGTTGGCTGCAGTTTCTGGAGATTTCCGTTCTTCCAGCTGGGCTCTCCTGCTCAAGATCTGACAGGCATCACTGAGCCCATGTTCATACTGCAGTCAAATCCTTCTGCTTTTGGTGACTGAGCTGTGGCATCCACCAAAGCCTTTTCAAACCAAGTAGACCTAAGGCAGCTAGTCCAGGGAGAACCCTCAGGAATGCCACCACAGTGTCTCACAGATACTGGAACAGGTGTGGGACAGCTGGTGTGATGTGAAGCAATGAGGGGCTCTGGGTAGTCAGTGAGGGAGATGAAATGGAGAGAAACTTGTAGGACCTGGTCACTCTGTGCTGTCACAGCTGCTGTAGGGGGGTTAAGGCTTTTCTGGTTCCTGTCTCTGCAGCCCTGGGGTGTCTCTTGTTCGTGGGAAAGGAGGAGCTGTGGCTGGAGAATGTGGCAGGAAAATCAGAGGATTGCAGAGCAGCTCGGGGTGGAGTGACCTCTGGAGGTGATCAACTCCAACTACCTGCTGTGAAGAACCTGTGCAAACAATTAAAAAGCTCTCCCAAATTCTTTCCTGCACATCTTCCCATCCCAAGTACTTCCTGTGCTATGACAGAGACCACTGTGGAGAGCAGAGGTGTTTCTCTTGATATCTCTTCCTGGCTGTGGTCTGCAGCATCCCAAACCCTGCCTTCTTTCCACTGTGCCCTTCCCAAACTGAGTGCCAGGGTTTTCCATCACTCAGGGGAGACTTCCTTGGCTCCAACCCTCATTTTCATCTTGTTTTCCAAAGGATGGAGATCCTATGAGGTTGCTGTAAATGTATTCCCATACATTACCTGTCCTGTCCCTGTTTCTGGCTCAAGGTTTCATTCACTTCCATTCAGGGGAATAGGAGAAGGACCCTGAGCTGCTGTTTTGCAGAAGATGGTTGCTGCAACCCTCAGGGAGCACTATCATGGATGTTTTATGTTTAGAAAGAGCTTAGAAAGACTTGAGCAGCTCAGCTCCCCGTCCTGCATGTCCTGTGCTGGCAGACTGTGTATGTGTCTTGTCAGCCCATTGGTGCACCTACAAAAAATGTTTTTAGGATGGGCTGGGGCTGGAGGGGAGAAGGGGAGCAGGGCCCAACTGGGTCTGGGATGCTCAGGGGGAGGTGCAGGACTGATGGTACAGGAACAAAAGGCCCAGAGAAGGGCAGAGGGCTGGGGACAGATATGTGGAGTCAGGGAGGAGTGTGAGGGCTGTGAGGTCTCATTGCAGGTGGAGGTAGCAGGAGTTGCTCTCTTTCTGTGTGGTGGCCATGCTGTGCCCTCACCACCTATCCCCCACTTTGCCCAGCTGGGAGCATTCCAGAGAGCATTCATTCAAACCCTGCTTCCCTGAGAGAGGCCCCAGGGACATAAAGGTGGGGCTCATTCCAGAGAGTCCCTTATGGCACTGCGAGGATGCTGAGCAGGCTGGGGCTGTGTCACATCAACGTGGTGCTCACTGTCACCCTGCTGCCCCATGGCTGATCCAGCACCATGGCTCAGGTTCCTGTGTGCCTACACATGGGTGGAGCATGTGTGGAGCCCCGTGTGTTACACAGAGCTGTATTTTTCTAGTGGCTTTTTGGCTCTTCGCACCCCCAATGCTGGCTGTGCCAGACAGCCCTGTGCCCTGCCCTGAGCATCCCACAGTGGGAGTCAGCTCTGAATTTTGGGGTGGGGAGTGGCTGGTGGGTGACAGGGGCACAGAGTGGGTCCCCAGCTGCTGGAAGCTGTCCAGGGCTTCAGTGAAGCCAGCAGAGCTGTGTCTGTCCATGGCAGGTGCCTGGTGTGCGGGTCCTGCTGTGTGGCCCTCATGGCATGGGCACAGCGTGGCCACTGGGCCATGAGTGCAGTCCCTGTGCTGACCTGCAGCGTGGGCAGCACCAGGGCTGGAGTAAGCACGTGGCTGATCTCTTCTCAAATCAGCCTGGGCACAGGAAGTGGGGTCTGCACCAGTGCAAGACATGAAGTCCTTGACCTGGTGTAAAGTCTGCCATGAAATATCCCTCAGCTGCTTCCTGCTGGGCTTTGGAGACTGCACTAAGTTTTCCCTGGCTCATCCATTGCACTGTAGCCACATAAGTTTAATTGTCAGTACTGTGCTTGATCACAGCCCAAAAAGCCACCCACGTCCTGGGCTCACCCCACAGCAGGTAAGGGAAGAGGCAATGGTGGAGATTCTGCTCCTCTGCTTTGCTCAGGTGAGACCTCACCTGCAGAGCTGCCTCCTGCCCTGGGGTCCCAGCACAGGAAAGACATGGACCTGTTGGAGCAGGTGCAGAGGAGGCCACAAAGATGCTCCAGGGGCTGGAGTCTCTCTGCTCTGGAGCCAGACTGGGGGAGCTGGGGGTGTTCCTCTGGGGAAGAGAAGGCTCTGAGAAGACCTCATCACAGCCTTCCAGTACTTGAAGGGGGCTTATAAGAAAGATTGACACAAACTTTTTAGCAGGGTCTGTTGTAGTAGAAGAGAGGGTGATAGCTTTGTACTGAAGGAGGGTAGAGTTAGACTAGTTGTAAAAAAAATAATTTGTACCTAGAGGGTGTTGAGTCCATGGCACAGAGAAGCTGGGAATTTGCTGTTATGTCTCTCCCAGACTGAGGGAGGGTGGCTGGGGCAGGGGGCTGCCTGCTGCCTCTTCCTTGGCCCAGGTCTGAACCTTGCTGCTCACTGACTGGGCCTGGTGGGCAAATACCCTTGAAGCTGACCAGAACACCATTCATCTGCTGAGGGCTTCTCAAAGGGATCTCTGAGGAATAGCAAGTCACCTTTTGATTCTGGGCAAGTGGTTTTCAGAACCACTAGAAGTGGTTTCAGATCCCTTCTAGTGAGAGGCCCCAGAGCCTGAGTGTGTTCTGCTGGAAAATCAGGGCATGGAATTGATTTTTGCAGTGCTGGATCATGACATCAGGCTCGGCAGCTACATCACACTCCAGGCTGGAGCCTGACACTCTCCAGCCCCAGCAGCTGCAGGGCTGCTTTAGCTTGCAGTGGACTTTCCTGTTTTTCCTCTGCAGCTGGGGAGACACCCCACCACACCACTGGCTGCTGGCATGGCTCTGCAGCCCCTCTGTGCCTGTCCTCATGGCAGTTGTATTCGCATGGGATTGCAAGGACAGGCTTTGGGGGCATTTGTCTCCCAAGGGTGGGTGTGAGCAGTTTTGAGTTGCCCTAGCTAAAACCTTGAAGACAGAGGCAATGCCAGGATCTCTGCTGTTACCCTAGCTGCCCTCAGAGCCAACAAGATACTGGCATTGTGTGGGTGACAGTCCTGTGGGGATGCTCAGTGTGGTCACTGCTTTTGGACACTTTAATTGAGCGAGCAATGCTTTTCTCTGGATCTCTAGCCCTTAAAAGGAGAGGATTTTCCCTGTAGCAGAACATGGGGACCCTGGGAGGAAGGTGTGCTCACTGCACTACAACAGTCCCCAGTGAAGCCCCACTCCCAGTTTGGTCTCGGAGGTTTCTGTCTTTCTGAGGGCAATTCCCTGGAGAGCCCAAGCAGGGATGCTCCTTGCCCTTCAGAGGATATAGGGTGAGAAGGACCAGAGAACACCAGAAATATAAATAGCTTCATCCACCTGGCTGCTTCAGAAGGCTTTTAATCCCAGTCTGGAAGGGACATTGGCAGCAAGGGCAGTGATGGCAGTGACAGGCAGAGCCAGCTGGGCACAGGCACCTCGTGGCTGCACTCCAGGGACAGATGAGCCATCCTGGCCCAGCAGCTGCAGGGCTGTGCCAAGCCCCTGCAGTGGGGTGGCAGGACCTGCCTGGGGTGCAGCACCTCTGCCCAGTGAGTCCCAGGCCCATTTCTAGCCAGTCACTTTGCCAGGCAAATGTTTGGCATTAAACAAGAGGTCTTGAGCCCAAGACCTCCATTCCCTGAGAGCTTCCTCATCATCCCAGGCAAAAGGGAAGCTGTGATACAGCTGGCTTGTCCCACAGGGACTCTGTGGGGTCTCCAGGACAGACCCAGCAAGCCCTCAGCTGGAGAGGGTGAGGAGGTGTCAGTGTTGCCTACAGGAGGAAGGCTGAAGGGGAATGAGAGAGCAGCAACAAGGAAAGCCAGAGAGGAGCCTTGGGCCAGGCACTTTTCTATGGCTTTGCTGGTGCAGTTTGTAGGTACCCATAGCCTCAGGGCAGGGTCCTGGCAGGGGGACATTGAGGGGGAGAGGGGATGCTGCAGGCCAGAGACTGGCATGTGGTGGTTCAGGACGCTGCCCCTTCTCCCCAGGGTGCTGCCTGGTGTGAGTTGGGGGGGTGCAGATGGGGTGGCAGCAGGGGCTGATCCAGTCACCAGTAAGGCTACCAGGGGAGGTGACAGTCAGCTCTAATGAAGCATTCTCTCCTGCTTGCCTTTGCAATCCCCAGGAGAAGATCGAATATGCCTTCCTCATCTTCTTTGCCATTGAGGCCATGCTCAAGATAATTGCCTATGGCTTTCTTTTCCACACGGATGCCTATCTCCGGAACGGCTGGAATGTGCTCGACTTCTCCATCGTGACTCTAGGGTAAGGAAAAGAGGGAAGGCTGCTGCTGTTCAGCTTGTGCCAGGCCTGTTTCACAGCCAGTCAGGGACTAGTTTTTCTTGTGATTGCAATGTGTTTGGGGACAACTCCTCGAATAAGTTCATGGCCTGCTCCCATGGGCTCCCTTTTCCTGCTCTGACATCCACTGGGCTCCTCTCTAACTCCTGTTTCTGGTCTTGACTCCTTCACGCCTCTTAAGTCTCTTTTCCCTGGAGAAAGGGGGTGGCATGGTGTCCTCTAGGGTTGGTACACGGGATGGGAGGTTCCTGGCTCTCAGCAGTGGAGCTGTGCCCTGGAGCTGGACTTGCCAAGAGCTGCCCCCTGGCTGAGGCTGAGCATGGTAGTCCTAGCCTTGCTTTTCTGCCTGCAGAACTCTGAATCATTAGCTCAGATTTCTTGTTCTCCATTCTCACGCCCTTTTCTTTCTCCTTGTCCTTCCCTTGTCCTCCTTCCTTCCCTGTGCCCTGTCTCTTTCAGGCTCATCACCATGACCCTGGAGCAGGTCAATGTGAAGCAGGCGGGGCCCTCGGGGGGGAAAAGGTGGCTTTGATGTGAAGGCCCTGCGAGCGTTCCGCGTGCTGAGACCCCTGCGCCTGGTGTCCGGAGTGCCCAGTGGGTGCTGGGTGCCTGCTGGCAGGGAGGGCTGGTGGGTGGATGGAGCCTCTGGGCCTGGCCGGGGTGGGGAGCCACGGGACAGGCTTCTTGTTGTTGCTGGATCAAGCCCAGCCACAAAGTAGGTGCAGAGGAGGTGCAGGTCCTTGCTTGTTTCTCCAGCTGGTAGTTGTCAGCCCTGGGGATCTGCAGTTCCTGCAGGTTGGCACACACGTGGGTGCCCCCATGGCTCTGTGTCAGTACCTGCAGGCTGGCACACACCTGGCTGCCCCCATGGCTCTGTGTCAGTACCTGCAGGCTGGCACACACCTGGCTGCCCCCATGGCTCTGTGTCAGTACCTGCAGGCTGGCACACACCTGGCTGCCCCCATGGCTCTGTGTCAGTACCTGCAGGTTGGGACACACCTGACTGCCCCTATGGCTCAGTGGCAGCACCTTTGGGTGACCAGTGTGAAGGGGGCCAGGATCTCGCTCTGGTTTCTCAGAACAGTGACCTTGTTCTCCTGTAACACATGTGAATACAACGGGGTTGAGAGCACCAGAGCAAAGGTGGGGTATGAAGCAGCCTTCAGCACTGCCTGGCTCTGTTGTGCTCTGCCACATGCTTTCATGGTGGGTAGGGGAAAGGATTTCTTGCTTCACAGATTTCAGTCCCACCCCATCTGTGCCCCTCTTCCCTTAGCAAGGGGCATTTCACAGGCTGCTTGTTGGTGGGCTGGCAGGGATGCCAGGTGCTCCCAAAGCTATTTGGGATGTGGCTGACCTCCTCTCCCTTCATCTTTGTGCAGGCCTTCAGGTTGTCCTGAACTCCATCATCAAGGCCATGGTGCCCCTGCTCCACATTGCCCTGCTGGTCCTCTTCATGATCATCATCTACGCCATCGTGGGGCAGGAGCTCTTCAAGGGCAGGATGCACAAGACCTGTTACTACCTTGGGACAGGTGGGGCTGTGGTGGGGGGATGCAGCAGAGTTGTCTCTGTGTGGCTGCTGGGAGGCTGCAGGGGTGTTGGAAACAGCACACGGCTGGGTGTGAGGGGCGGTGGAAGGGGAAGGAAGCGTGGGCTGCTGTGCTCGGCCTGACCTGTGCTCACACCATCCTCAGATGTGATTGCCACGGTGGGCTCAGAGAAGCCAGCCCCGTGCACCAGCTCCGGGCACGGGCGGCACTGCAGCCTCAATGGCACCGAGTGCCGCGGCGGCTGGCCCGGCCCCAACAACGGCATCACCCACTTCGACAACTTCGGCTTTGCCATGCTCACCGTCTACCAGTGCATCACCATGGAGGGCTGGACTGAAGTGCTCTACTGGGTATGGTGCCTTGTGAGGCTGCCTAAAAACAGAGGCCAGGCAAAATTAAGGGAATAAAAAGCAGTTATATTTATTGAAGGGCTTTCAGGTACGTTTCAGGCAGAGGAAGCCCAGGGGCTACACCCAAAATGGACCACAGGTCATGGGTTTTCATACTTCTGTAAGTTTTGTCCATTTGCATATTGGGGATTAATCTTCCAATTACAGTTTCAGGTAATTAAGTCATTTACCCCAAGTTTGCTCACTCCAACTCACTTTTTTTCCATCTCTCGGGGTCTGAGACAGTCAGGTGTCCTTGATTGCCAGGCCTAGAGAGGAATTGTTGTGTCTGGCCAAAATGGGAAAGCAGTAGCTGACACTCCATACGGAGTTTGGGTTATACATTAAAAAATTTCAGGATTACAAATATATGAAAAATATAAAAGCTGAAATCCTAAGGCATCAGGTAGGCTGCAGCACTTTGTGCCCAGCTTGATGCAGGTGATGCTCAGGGCAGGGAATGCCCTCCTGGACACTGGGACCTGTGGAAGGGCTCAGTCTCTGCCAATGAAAGACATCCTGCCCCCACCAGCCTTCTTACCGTAATGCACATCCCATAACACACCAGTCAAGTCTCTACATCCCTGCAAGCACTGCCTGAGCTGTCCTTGCTCTCCAGGCAGACAGTAGATTGCTCCAGCTCCCACCTTTGTGAAGGGCTGTGGGCCAGGCACAGCAATGACTGGGGGATGCTCCTCCAGCAAACCCCATGTTTTGCAGTCCTTGGAAGACAGTCATGCTGAAGCTTAGGCTTGGGGCTGATGTTTAGATCTGCTCCCAAAATGTTTGGGTCTGCCTGTAAAGCAGACACAGAGTTCTAGGCAGCCAGGGCTTGGAGCCAGGTTTCTGTGCCACCATCCCAAGCACTCCCTTTGGAAGGGGCAGAGACCCCAGAGGCTGTTGAGGGGAAACAGAGAGAGGACAATGCCTTCAGAATATTTCACCTGCCCCTCTCCTTGCCAGGTAAATGATGCCATGGGGAATGAATGGCCCTGGATCTACTTTGTCAGCCTTATCTTACTTGGCTCCTTCTTCGTGCTCAACCTGGTGCTGGGTGTGCTCAGTGGGTAAGTGCCACCCTATCCTTTCTGCCAGCAGATGAGTTTTAACTGATTTCAACTGTACAAGAAAAAAGCCTGAAAAAGTTCTGTTCTGTTTCCTCCCTCATTCCTCACCCTTTTTTTATTTTTTTTTTTTGCATGCTTAGAAACACAATGCTGTGAGTTACTTTTTGTGTTAGTGTCTATGGCTTTCTGAGGTTTTAGCTCAACTGTCAACACAAAATCTTTTCCCTGTGGCACAAGCAGCTGTCAGCAAGCCCAGCCCTGGAGCACGTGGGCTGTGGTGGGTTCTGCCAGCGCACACAGCAAGAGGAACTGGGCAGGGAGCAGTCAATCCATGGTTGTGGATATGGACACTCCTCACTGGTACCTCCAGCCCCCCCTCCTGCTGTGAGCACACAGTTTCCTCATGGCCAGCTAAGGAGAAAAGCTTTGATGAGTGCAAGGGATCCAAGGGAAGGATTGTTAGTCTAATTACTGCTTCAGCACTCTTGTCCAAGTACACCAATGAGCTGTCATCAATCTGTTATGACAATCTAGCCAAATTCAATTAGTGTTAATTCCCCCAGTAGTACAGTTAAAACCCGAGATGTTACACTCAACCTACCATGCATTGCTGTGGGACTGCTACCATCCCAGTTTTGTTGCTGGGAAATATATGTTGTCCTGGGAAATGAGGGGAGCTTTTCTCCTCAGGTCTGTGTAGGGTCAGGGTCTTTTTTAAATCAATCCTTGTGCAAGTGGATCACAACTAACACTCTGTTAGTTTACATGGTTAGTTACACCCTAATTACTTGGATTTGTTAGGCCTCTTTTACAACAAGAACCATGCCACCAAAACATTAAAACAAATTGCATATTCCTATAACTCAAATGAGTTTTAAAGCACAAGATAAATCACAGGAACCTGACTCTTGAGTAGAGTTGGCTGAAACAGCAGGACAAGCTGGACTATAGTTATCTGATCCTGGAGTAAGTTGCTGGCGTGGTAAAGGTCCTGAAATATTTTTGCAAATACAGACAAATTGTGTTTGAGATCAGAAAAAATATTGTTATAGTGTCTGAGACCTGTTACTAAAACATGGTAACACCAGCATGGCTGGGCAGCAGGTCTACAGTCCTGACAGACACCAGAAAAGAAAAAACATTAATTGAAAGAGAGAAAGAAGAGTGGGCAAGGACATTGGCAGATGTGTTCTTTCCATGTTACCATGAAAAGAGGGTCCTGTTTACCTGCCATATGATGAGCTCACCTTCTCCATATGGAGAGACTGGAGCAGCTTTTTGCCCCCCCAGATGGGTGAGACCCCACTCTGATGCTTAGCAGGACTGGGGAGCTGCCTTGTCCTCCAACATCTGGTGACAGCTGGCCTGTCCATCTGAGGCACCCTGCTCCCAAAGAGCAGCAGTGGTGGGGAAGGAGCCCTGCCTGCCATCAGGCATGAGGTCTTGCATCGTGGGGCAGGAAAGTCACTGGAGCAGTGTAGTGGCAGTGCTGGTGGCAGGGTATTTCAGGATTTCCTGCAAGGCCTGGCTGGCACAGAGCTGTGGCTCCTGACCTCCACGCCATCCCCTGAGTCTCTGCTGCTTTCCTTGTCCCAGCGAGTTCACCAAGGAGCGCGAGAAGGCCAAGTCACGAGGCACATTCCAGAAGCTGAGGGAGAAGCAGCAGCTGGAGGAGGATCTGAAGGGCTACATGGACTGGATCACCCATGCAGAGGTCATGGACAGTGATCGGGCCAGGGGAGAAGGTACCAGCTCTGCTTGGTCACAGACCCTTAGCATGAGGGCTGGGTTCCTAAAGCTGACCACCTAGGGAGGGAAGGTGGGAATCTTGGAAGAAGTTACAAAGGGCTCATTTTGCTTGAAAACCCATGAAACAACGTGCTTTGACTTCTGCAGAACAGTTTCCTTCCCTCTTTTTTATAACATTTTCTGAATAATTTCGTTGAATTTGAACCAAACTAGCAATAATTTATCCAAATCTCTACCCCAACCACAGTATTTAATATTTGCAGACCATGAGCAAGGCCTGAACCTCCTTTGGCAAGAGACACTTAAAATTGCCATGAGGAGCACATCAGGTGCCCTTGATGTGCAGGGGTATAGTGCAGGGCCACAAGCTCTCACACCAGCAGATGCATGAATTTCTTGCCATCACTTGACAATTTCAAGGCATTAGAAGTGGCTCAGGGAACGAGGTGGATATACAGGCTTCTAGCCAAAAGCTCAGCAAAGCCTGGGTAGCTCTACCACAAAGCCACAGTGTCTGCTGTACCACCCTGCCTGGTGACAATACTTCTGATGCCTCAAGCTGAGTGGTGCATGTGTGCAAAGAGCCTTGGTAAACAGTGGGATGGACAAAACAGCTCTTCCAGAGCTGTGGCCTGTGCTCTGTTCAGCCTTTGCTGAGATCCCAACTGGCTGGGGTGCCTACTGCTGTCCCTCTCTGGGCTGCTTCTGCACCTCCTGCAGGAGTTCTTGGTGCCTCGTGCTTGGTTTGCATCTGACCCTCAAAGCCTTCTGCCCAAGCTTTGGTTACTGACTCCCTGGGATGGCATTGTTTGGTGGGGATTATTCACTTCTGATGGAGAAGGTCTTCCTGGTGTACTTCTGGAAGAGGTTCCCTCCCACATGTTCTTCCCAAGGGCTCTGGGAAAAGCCTGTAATGTCATTCCCTCTAGGTATGATGCCATCAGATGAAGGAGGCTCAGAGACAGAGAGCTTGTATGAAATTGAGGGCATGAACAAGTGGATTCTCTTCTTGTAAGTAAGCTCTGGCTGAATCATCTGCTTGTGTGTGGGCTTCCACCGTCTTTCACTTGGTGTCCCAACTGGGCCAGGCTTTCCTGCTTACTCATCGGCTTGAGGGACTGGTGCTTGGGGCAGCCAACAGGGAATTTGGCTATAGTACTGGCAAAAAGCTCTTCAGGTGAACAATATCTTTGCTGTGGGACCAAGCTCCAGGCATCCTCCCATGGCCTGTGCAGGACCGTGGTGTGTAATTTAGCAGCTGTGCCTGCACCCCAACCAGAGGGGCTGGAGGCCGAAATTAAGCCAGGAGGGTGAATTAACTGCAGTGCCTGAGCAAATGCACCGAGTTCCAGGTTATAGGGCAGGTTATGGCCCTCATCCCTTTCTAGGGAAGGCCCCAGAAGCGGGAGCAGGAGTGGCTTTGCCCTTCAGGCACAGCCCAGGGACCTGAGTTTGGCCCTCTGGCCAGCTCTGCTGACCCTTTGCCATCTCTCCAGCCGTCAGTGGAGGCGTTGGAACCGAATGTTTCGTAGGAAGTGCAGGGATGTGGTGAAGTCCAAGTTCTTCTACTGGCTTGTCATCCTGATGGTGGCACTGAACACCCTCTCCATCGCCTCTGAGCACCACTTCCAGCCAGAATGGCTGACACAGGTGCAAGGTGAGCAAAGAGCCCAAAGGAGAAGGAGGGCCCAGGACACCCTGCTGCCCCAGTGACTTGTGTGAACTCCTGTGGGTGCACAGCCACAGCACAGCACAGAGGCTCTTACACACAAACACACACACAGAGCCTGCACTCAGTGTGTGTGTGCTCCTCATACAACTCACACTGACCATGCACAGCCTCTGTACTCTTAGGAAGAACATAGGGAACACACACAGAGTGTGTCCATTGGCACCTCTGCACATAAACACACATGGCACACACTCAAGCCATGCAGCCCCACTGACTGCACCTCCACCCACACACACACACCCAGAGGCACATGGAGAACAGTGTGCAGACACACAGCTCAGCCCCAGGCACACATTCGCACACACCCAGAGGCATGTGGAGAACAGGTGTGCATACAAACACAGCTCAGCCCCACGCACACACTCACACACCCCCAGAGGCACATGGAGCACAGTGTGCACACACACAGCTCTCACCCAGAGGCACATGGAGCACAGTGTGCCCACACAGCTCAACTCCATGTACCCACCCTGCATGGACCCCTGTGCACTGCACAGATGTGTGCTCTCACACACAAACATGCAGCTGCACATCACCCTCTCATCTTCTTCCCCTGTGTGATCCCCAAAAACAGCAGCTCAGGGCTTAGTGGGCCAGAGGAGGGTGAGCAGCTCTGCCCTCCTTCCCTGCCTGCCCAGCCATGCTGGGATTGAGGTCCCTGCTCTGACAGGCTGGATCTCCCACCCCAGACAATGCCAACCGGCTGCTGCTCGCCCTCTTTGTGGCCGAGATGCTGCTGAAGATGTACGCGCTGGGGCTGCGCCAGTACTTCATGTCGCTCTTCAACCGCTTCGACTGCTTCGTGGTGTGTTCAGGGATCCTGGAGACCATCCTCGTGGAGCTGGGCACCTTGTCCCCTCTAGGCATCTCCGTGCTGCGCTGCATCCGCCTCCTCCGCATCTTCAAGATCACCAGGTTGGGCAGGGAGCTGTGTGGGTCCTGGCAGCTCACAGTGCCTGAGGATCACTCACAGTTCCCAGACACCACTGGCCCAGTCCCCAGGGAAGGCTGCAGTGAACAGAGCTGTAGCTGCTGGGTGGAGGAACAAGGCCAAGCTTGGGATTTGTCTCCATGGTTTACTGGGAGTGGCGAGTGGGACAGAGCTGAGGCCCTGCTCTAGCTCTGGGTTCTAGGATGTTGTCAGTGAGGGTGCTGTGGGCCAGGACTCCCAGCTCTTCTTTGTGGCTTCACCCCTCTTCCCCATCCTGCTTGTTGGTGCCCTGTGCAGGCAGCAGTGTTACTTTGCTTGACATACCATGTCTTCATTTCTTCCTGCTGGAGCCTGCCTGGAGCAGACCCAGACCCAACCTAGATCCAGAGTCCCTCTTGTTGGGCTGCTGGCACATCCCCTTGGTCCATCTAGCTAGGTTCCCTGCCTGCCTGGTCCTGCCCACAACCTTCCCCACTCTTTCAGCTCCCACATGCCCCTGTCTCTCCTCTTCCCAGGTATTGGACATCTTTGAGTAACCTGGTGGCCTCTCTGCTCAACTCAGTCCGTTCCATTGCCTCTCTACTCCTCCTCCTCTTCCTTTTCATCATAGTTTTTGCCCTGCTGGGCATGCAGCTCTTTGGGGGCAAGTTTGATTT
Source organism: Petroica traversi (assembly GCA_025920805.1). Classification (NCBI taxonomy): domain Eukaryota; kingdom Metazoa; phylum Chordata; class Aves; order Passeriformes; family Petroicidae; genus Petroica; species Petroica traversi. Next base: position 1,584,042 of record JAHLSL010000083.1, on the reverse strand, counting down.
CGAGGACATGGAAGTGCGGCGCAGCACATTTGACAACTTTCCCCAGGCCCTCATCAGTGTCTTCCAGGTTTGGGGCTGTGGGAAGGGCAGCGAGGGCTGGGGGTCTCACCTGAGATGTGGGTCTCCAGGCAGGAGTGTGGGTTTGTGGGGGTGATGTGACTTTGAGGCAGGAACAGGGAAATGCAACTGGAGTCATGAGCAGTAGTTCAGGTTCAGGGCTGACCAAAAAGGAGGGTTTGACTGTGGGGCTGGAGGGGCTGTGAAGGTTTGGGTCTGGAGCCAGAAGGGTAGGATCAGTCTGTGGGGTTCTGTCATGCTCTGCTGTGGATGCTCTTAAGTCTTTATTACTGCTCTGCTCCCAGATCCTGACTGGAGAGGACTGGAATTCAATCATGTATGATGGGATCATGGCCTACGGGGGCCCATCCTTTCCTGGCATGCTGGTCTGCATCTACTTCATCATCCTCTTTGTTTGTGGGAACTGTATCCTCTGCCAGCAAAGCCAGGCCCAGGCCCCCTGCACCCAGCCCCATAGCATTAACTGCACAGGACTGGGGAGGGGGAAGCAGGGGCTGCTCTCAGTGTTTCAGTGCTTGCCTTAAGCTTTTCGGTTCCGAGCAGCAGTGGAATAAGCCATGGTCTTCAGAGCTTGCACTGTTGGTGGCTGAAGGCTGGGGACTGGAGGAAAACACATCTGGAGCAGGTGTGGATGTCTGGCAGGCAGAGTTTCAGCCAGAGAGGGCAGCCAGCTCAGAGCTCAGTGCTCACAAGGGGTGGATGCTGGTTAGGGATCACCAGCCTGGGTTATGCAAGGGCTAAACTCCAGGAAGGTTTCTAAGGGCAGCCTGGAGACCATGGATGGCTCTGGCCACATCCTCCAGACAGGAGCCAAGTCCATGTCCTTAGCACTGTTCCTGCAGATATCCTGCTCAATGTTTTCCTGGCCATTGCAGTCGATAACCTGGCTGAGGCCGAGAGCCTGACCTTAGCCCAGAAGGCCAAAGCAGAGGAGCGCAAACGGCGCAAGATGTCCAGGTGAGTGCTGCCCTCCCTGGCCACAGGAGCTCCCAAACGAGGTGCTTGGGTGTGAGGGGACAGGGTGACCTTTCCCATGGCCCCTGCGTAGACTTCAGTTCCTGCTCTCCCCTCCTCTCTGCTTAGAGGTTACCCAGAGAAATCTGAAGATGATAAACAGATACTGGCAAAGAAACTGGAGCAGAAAGCAAAGGGAGAAGGGATTCCCACAACAGCCAAGGTCAGTTCTGGTGGAGGTGAGACTTGGAGAGCTCCTGGGGAGGACCCAGATTCCTTCTCCCACCAGCCAGCATAGACAAAGGCTGGAGCCAGCCTGTATGTGTCTGCTTGACCAGAATCATTCCTTGCTGTAACATCCCCTGGTGCTGGGTGCTCTCAGTGATGGGGGCTCTCTGGACCCAGGCAGGACACGTTGCCTGGTGAAACAGCTCCATTGCTGGGGATCCTTTTTCTCCCATTCATTTCCTTGGCCACAGCCAGCAGTCAGTGGCTGAGATGGTCTGGGGCACACCAGTGTGGAGTGGAGCAAAGGAGGTCAGCACCATCCCAGATCTCCCTTATGCCCACACCAGCTCCCCCATATGCAAACCCCTCTGTTCAGCTGTGCTGACTGTGCTGAGCTGCCTCTGAGAAGCATCTGGCCAGCAGCCACTTTCCTATCCCCTGTCTAGAGATGCCCTTAGAAACTCATCCAGGAGTTGCCCCTTATCTTATTCTACCCCTGGCATATTTGCATGGCTCCAGGCTCTTGCCAGCACACATTCCCATTTTCCATCCTCTCTGCTCTGATTGCAGCATCCTCTCACCCAGCTCCAACCTGGGCCAGCACTCCTTGTGCTTGGTGCTGTACAGGCCAAATACAGAGATCCTGCTTGTCCCACATGGCTTCCAAGATGAGAGGGTCAGGCCAAGTGGCACATGCAGCTGCATATCCTCTTCTCTGTCTCTTCCTTGTTTCAGTTGAAAGTGGATGAATTTGAATCCAATGTCAATGAGATCAAAGACCCCTACCCTTCTGCAGACTTCCCAGGTAAGACTTGTCCCTGGCAGGGCAGCAGGAAGGCTGAGGAGGCACTGCAGAGGGATGGTGTGTGAGGAGCATAGGATGCAGTGAACTTTCACCAGCCTTGGGGTACTGAGGTCCTTCTGGCTTTCATGTTAAACCAGGATCATGGAATTGGAAGATTGTCCTAAGGTCATACTCACTCTCCCTTTCTGGATGATTCTTTTCTTTTCCCTTCTCACTGTCACCCTGCAGGTGATGATGAGGAAGATGAGCCTGAAATCCCCCTGAGTCCTCGGCCACGTCCCCTTGCAGAGCTGCAGCTGAAGGAGAAGGCTGTGCCCATGCCTGAAGCCAGCTCCTTCTTCATCTTCAGCCCAACCAACAAGTAAGCACTGCCCCTTCTCCTTGCCCTGTAGGACCAGGCATGGCCCAGGTGCTTCTGGGACCAACTGCTCACAGCGGGGTCCTGTCTGTGCATGACAGCTAGTTCTGAAGGGAACCACTCATGGGGAAAATCCTTCTGTGTGGAAGGACTGGTACAGACATCATTCCATGCCTAAGGCTTTCCCAACCTTAGGATTTAACCATAACCCTCTGCCAGGCTGCCATGACCCTGTCTGATGTCCCTCTGGCCCCTTGCAGCATCTCATGGCATTGTGTCCCTGGCAGGTTTCGGGTCCTGTGCCACAGAACTGTTAATGCCACCTGGTTCACCAACTTCATCCTGCTCTTCATCCTGCTCAGCAGCATTTCCCTGGCAGCTGAGGATCCCATCCGGGCCGAGTCCTTCCGCAACAGGGTACCTACAGAGGTGTAGAAGGTTGGGAGGGTGGGGGAGACCTCATGGAGACTCCCAGCTCCCCAGCAAGCAGGGGCTTGCTTGCCAGATGCTGTGCCTAGGCTGGGGTTCCAACTCTGCATTCTGGCAGGAGAGGCTGGATGTGTTTTCCATTCAGGGTGCAGCTGGGACAAGGTTTTACTGCTCCATGTCTCAGTTTACTTCTGTGTGAAAAGGTCCACCTGATAGGGTGGGCAAGATTATTTTGGTTTGAAACTGATGACTTATTGGGGAAAGAGACATGCTGTGAGGTGGCAGACTGGATCTCTAGAGTGTGCAGTGCCCTCAAAGGCTGCTGGCATGCAGCCATGGGAGCCACAGCTCCTGTCCTGCAAGGTGCCAATGGGTCTGGCAGGGACTGGGGGAATCTCACATGAGACAGCTTCCCAGGGCACTTGGGGTTTTGGGGGATCAGATGCTTTCAGGTGGATCAGGTCAAGCCTAACTCACCTGGAAAGGGCGAGCTTTGTCCCAGCTGCAGGTTTGATCATGCCCTGGAGAAAAACAGCAAAGCTGGGGAAAGATCAGGAGTCTTCTTGGCACTGGGCTTAGAGGCTCTGTTGAGCTAGATGGCCTCCCCAGTCCACAGAGGGGGCAGTTCCAGGGTGTTTGAACAGACTGAAGCAAATCTCATCCAGTACTGGTGTCTGTCCCCAGATTCTTGGATACTTTGACATCGGTTTCACTTCTGTCTTCACAGTGGAAATTGTCTTGAAGGTGAGTCCTTTGTCCCGTGGTCCTGCCATAAACATGGCCTAGCATATAGGTCTAGACTGTTGTGGCCATGGGCACTCACACTCTTTAGGCATTCATGCTCCTGGAGGCCTCAGTGAGGAGAAGCTGCCAGCTGATCCTCCTGGGGAGTTTGTTCATGCAGTCTGGGTTGTGTGTGACCTGTCCCAGGGGCCATGTGTCCTCTCCAGTGAGGTCAGGCAGCTAAGTCAGCTGTGCTGTGGCATGGGGACACATCAGCCATGACACCAGCATTTTCATTCTGACATGCCATTAAGCAAAAGAGAGAAAGAGAAAGCAGTGAACATGTGTGGACAAAAGTCGCAATCCAGGCCACTGGCACATGTTCCATTCCAAGAGTCTTTACTATTCTCTTCTTTAATTTGCTGACTGACTGGGAGAGTTTTGTCTGCAGCCAGTGCTGCCCAAAGGATTTCCCCCTGAGGTCAACTTCCTGCCTGGCTGCAGAAATCTGAGCAGGAGAGGGTCCCCAGGCCATGGAGCTGAGAGAAGTCCCTTGTGCCTTGACCACCCTTCCCCCTTTGGAGGGACCATGCCCCTGAGCCCACCCAGCCTCTTTGCTAACTCCTTCTGCTCCCCAGATGACAACCTACGGTGCTTTCCTGCACAAAGGCTCCTTCTGCAGGAACTCCTTCAATATCCTTGACTTACTGGTGGTCGCTGTCTCCCTCATCTCCATGGGAATTGAGTAAGCACCTGCATGTGCCACAGAGTGGCCACTGGGCTGTTCAGGCTGGTGGGGCAGCTGGGGATGGTGGAGAAGGAGCAGCAAGCCCAATGGCTGCCCGTGTGTCCATAATGTCACGTTTAGGGGGATGGATATGGACAATTGGGAGGCAGGCCTATTAACTGGTCAGGGAGGTCAAAGGACACTCCTTGAGTGTCAAAGGTTTATGGATTCAGTTTGGATCTGCTTCCTCCTGCTTCTAGTGCCACTTGGCCTCATGTGGGGTGATGGCCGGTGACATCTGTGTGTCTCTGCCATCCCTTGTCCCTCACTGCTGGCCCTAGCCTGCCCTCCATGGCAGCTTTGTGGGGCTGTGCCAGCCTGGCCTGGGCAGGGAAGTTGCCCCATGTCAGCTGTGCCTTCCTGCCCAGGTCCAGCACCATCTCTGTGGTGAAGATCCTCCGGGTGCTGAGGGTGCTGAGGCCTCTGCGAGCCATTAACAGGGCCAAGGGGCTGAAGGTAAGCGAGAAGCTGGGACAGGAGGCTGCACCTCCTTCCATGGCAGTCCTACCAGGAGGGTACATGGCTGGTGTTGTGCCCTGTTCCCAATTCCCACTGCCCATCTGTGGGTCTGCCCAGTCCTTCTGCTGGCATGCTCCGACTCTTCCTGGAGTGGGAGGCTGTGGGACATAGCAGGAGCTTGCCCCAGATGTGGTCACATCTGCACTGTCCTTCACTCTGCAGCACGTGGTCCAGTGCGTGTTCGTGGCCATCAAGACTATCGGGAACATTGTGGTTGTCACGACATTGCTGCAGTTCATGTTTGCCTGCATTGGAGTCCAGCTCTTCAAGGTGAGGCGTGCCTCAGCTGGGCAGGAGGGACCTTCTGCTCAAGCACATCCTGGCCATGCTGTCCTGAACATCACCTTGGATGGTGCCTGGCAGTGCTGGGTCAGCACAGGCTGTGCTCTCTCTGCTCTGTGAGGGGACCTGCCCATTCCAGACCTGGCAGAAGAGCCTGCAGAGAGAGGAGGGCAGGAAGCACCCAGGGTACTGTCAGATCTAGATCTGTTAAGGGGCCAACTGCATCAGCTCACTTCATGCCTCAGTTTCCTCTCTCTAAGGCAGCAGGTGCTTCTGACTCATTTCCTCTGTGCTTTGATTGTGAAGAGTTTCCTTTCTCACAGCACCGCTCCTGCTCTCGGGGCCTCCGCTGCTCTAAGGCAGAGCTGGCCCTGGCTGAGCTCTGTTTTGTTCTAATAACTGAGCTTAAATTCTGAGCTGATGTGGGAAGAGCTTTCAGGACACCCACCAAACTGAGCAGACCTGTCAGCATACTTAGCTTTTATTTGAGTCTCTGGTTTCTTCCCTATTTTCCAAAGAGTTGACTCCCAGATAGGTGAGCTAGGTAGGCCTCAGCTCAGAGCCATGGAAGGTTTGTTCCCACCACCAGGCAGAGTTTCTTGATCTCAGCCTGGGACTGACCCCAGGTCTGCCATGACTCTGGAAATGCCTTGTGAACTGGGCACAGAGGGGAGGCCAGGGGTGATGGGAGGCCAGGGCCAGAGTCTGTGGGGGGTGGTAGGGGAGGGACTGACTGAGGGAAAAAGTCAAACCTCCCCAGGGCTACTGAAGTCAAAGCAATGCCATGGCCACTTCTGGTCTCTGTTGAATGCAGGGCAAGTTCTACAGGTGCACAGACCCATCCAAGCTGACGGAGAAGGAGTGCAGGTAAAAGCTCTCTGCAACTGTCAGGTGGGCAGTGGTCAGGGATGGGAGTGGTGGGGGAGGTTTGTGTTCCTGCATGGGAATGTTGCATCCAAAAAGTGGACCAGAGGTGTTGTCCTGTTCTCCCTCACCCTCAGGAGCAAGCACAGGGCTGTCCTTCCCTCCCCGGCACCAAGGGAGCCCAGGCCAGTGCTGCAGCCTGTGGGCTGAGGGGGCCGTGCCAGTGTGCTCTGTGTCCCTTCTGCTGCAGGGGTCAGTTCATCAACTATGTGGACGCAGACCCCACACAGATTGAGGTGCAGGAGCGCATCTGGCTGCACAGTGACTTCCACTTCAACAACGTCTTCTCAGCCATGATGTCCCTTTTCACGGTCTCCACCTTCGAGGGCTGGCCACAGTGAGTCTCTGCTGAGGGAAGGGCTGTGTGGGGAGCAGGGCACTGCCAGGGGCCTTGGCCAGGGTAAAGAAAAAGGAGCCATCCATGTTGAGAAGCAGGACCAGTCACCCTGGCAGTGGAGTTGGCAAGGTTACCCAAGCAGCCCTGTCCCACTGTTGTTGGATATCCCCAAAGCTCTCTGTAACCTTCAAGAGGAGACATGATCTTTCCCACCCAAACAGGATTTCTGTTGCCTCGATTTCCCTCCTGTAGGCTGCTGTACATGGCCATTGACACCAATGCTGAGGATGCAGGCCCTATCTACAACTACCGGGTGGAGATTGCAATGTTCTTCATCATCTACATCATCCTCATTGCCTTCTTCATGATGAACATCTTTGTGGGCTTTGTCATTGTCACCTTCCAGGAGCAAGGGGAGAATGAGTACAAGAACTGTGAGCTGGACAAGAACCAGGTAATGGGACTGCTGGAACAGGACAAGGAGGACCAGCCGTGGATCTGGCACTGCTGGGGCTGGCTGATTTGGGTCAGCCCTTCTTTTTGGTGACCTTGCTGACACAGATGAGTTGAACCTGCCCCAGGTCTGTTTGCTGCTGGGGCAGGGCCAGCTGGACCCATGTCTAGCACAAAACAAACCTTCTGAGGGAAGGGCAGGGGGGACCAGAAACAGGGAGTGAGCCTCCCTGGACAGGTGAGGTGCCCAGAGTGAGCTGGAGCAGAGGGTTGCTGGGCTCCCCAGTACAACAGCAACAGGAATGGACTGGAGACAGTCCAGCAAAGGTCCCCCGAGATGATTGAGGGTCTGGAGTATCTAAGGAGGTCTGGGAGCAAAGTCTGGTGCTGAGAAGAGAAGGCTCATAGGAATCTCACCTATGGATATAAAAACCAGTGGGAAGGTATAGAGGAGACTGAGCCAGGCTCTCTTCAGTTGTGCCCAGTGACAGGGAGAAATGCAATGGACACCAACTGAAGAAAATAAGAAATTCAATTTAAACATTAAAAAAGCCCTTTTTTTTAAATGGTCATGGTGGTGAAGCACTGGAACAGGTTATCTAGAGAGGCTGTGAAGCCTCCATCTTTGGAACTATTTAAAAGCCAACCATCCTGGGCAGCATGCTCCAGTTGGCCCTGCTTTGGTCAGGAAGCTGTGCCTAGGCCTTCTCCAGAGGTACCTTCCACTGCCAGCCCTTCTGTGATGCTGTTCTGCTGTCATTCTGGCTGGGGACAGCCAGGCTGAAAGCAGCAGATGCACTGGCAGAGGGATTGGCAGAGTGGGACACGCTGGGGAGAGCATTGGACAGGGGTGACTGCTGGCCCAGGAGTGCTGTCCTGCTCTTGCAATGAGGCAGCACAGGCAGCTCGAGCTGGGGGTGCCAGGGGGATATGAACCACACAGAAACCCAGCAGGGATGGCCCTGGGCTGCTGGGGAGGGACAGGCCTGTGCAGCCAAATCAGTGCCTCCTTCACCCCTGGTTCATGTGATGTCTTCAGGTGCTCTAAGCTGGTCCTGAGAGACCCTGGGGAAGTGCTGGGACAAGCAGGCAGGCTCTGGGCTGGAGGGGTCAGGCCAAGGGCAGCATGGCCATCTTTGGAGGCAAAAGATGACTTTGGAAGCTTGTCCCACCTGGGTATTTCTGCAGGAAGCACGGCGGTTTCATGACCCAGTGCTGAACCTGACCTGTGTGGTTGGGCTGGGAGAGAAGGTCCAGAATGGGTGTGTGGGGAGGAGCAGCATTGCTGGTGATGCTGAGTGTGACCCTGCAGTGACACTGCCCTCCCTGCCTGCTCCTGCAGCGCCAGTGTGTGCAGTACGCGCTGAAGGCTCGTCCCCTGCGCCGCTACATCCCCAAGAACCCATACCAGTACCAGATCTGGTACGTGGTCACCTCCTCCTACTTTGAGTACCTCATGTTCTTCCTGATCCTGCTGAACACCATCTGCCTGGGCATGCAGGTGAGGGCACAGGGGGTGCAGGGGTGTCTGTGGGAGGGCACAGGCTGGCTCAGCCCCGCCATCCCCAAAGAGCCTCTGGGTAGGAGGCATTCACTGATGGTGTGGTAGGGGCAAAGTGGGGCTGGTGGGATGTGGGGAGCCCAGAGAAGGAGCTGCAGGGGGGAAATTTCCTTCTTGCTCAGCCATAGGCCTGACTGTGAGAGGGGGCTCTGCATCCAGCACACACCTCTGAGCTCACAGTGGAGGCAGGATCTGCCATCAGCTAATGGCTCCTTCTGCCTTATCCTCAGCATTACAACCAGTCTGCAGAAATGAACCACATCTCAGACATCCTCAACGTGGCCTTCACCATCCTCTTCACCTTGGAGATGGTCCTCAAGCTCATGGCCTTTAAAGCCAAGGTGAGAGAAGAGCATGATCAGCATGGAAAGCAGGCCAGGCCAGGGGGTCCATTTATCCTGCATTTGGCATCTCTTGAGTACAAGCATCCCTAGCCCTGCAACTCCAGAGAACTTCTCCTTTAAAGACCCTTAGAGACGCCCATGTGCAGGACCTTGGAGTCTCTGAAATGACTACTGCTTGTCAGGGCTACCCTTGCTAGCCAAATCCCACCCAGTCCAGTTGGCCTTCATTCTCATTTTCAGGGTCAGGTCACTTGTGGAGTCATAGCTCCAGCCTTCCTGCTGCACCTTCCTCATTTCACTCCATTGCAAGACAGGAACAAATAACTGAGCAGAGGGTGCAAGGTCTGATCCCCATCCCTTTTTCTGAGGGTCAGAGTCACTGAAGAACCTTCTGCTGCCCCTTCCTCTGGGCTTCAGCCTCTGTCTCCTCCTTGACTTATACCCTTCCATGTTCACTCTTCTTTGCTCTTTCCCTGACAGGGCTACTTCGGAGACCCCTGGAATGTCTTTGACTTCCTCATAGTGATTGGCAGCATCATTGATGTCATCCTCAGCGAGATTGATGTGAGTGTCTGGGGGCTGGGCATGGCTGTGTCCCCACCCAAGGCTGCACTGTCCCTCCTGGGATGAGGCAGGAGCACTGCATGGTGTCCAGCTCTGCAGGGGGATGGTGTCCTCTCCTCTCTGCCTGCTCTGCTTTGGTCTGAGGAGGGACAGGCCAGGATCAGCACATGGCACGGGTGCATGGAGAGCACAGCTGTGGCCCTTTGAACATTCAAGCACTGTTTAAACATCCCCAACTGCCCAGCACATCACACTGCCCCCTCCTCTCTGGTCTTCTGAATCTGTAGGCACAGGAATCCTGTGGAAACAGTCACTCAGGACTAGCTCAAAACAGCAGGCTTATGCCAGCCCCTGCCCCACTCCCCCTGTCCCACTCCCCCTGTTCATACCTGGACAAGCATCCACCCATCCAGCCTCAGATCAGTGCCCCAGGAGTAAAAAGGTTCCCACAGGACCCTGCTGGCCCATGGGAACAATCAGACACATCAGATTTACAGACACTTGCTCAGTGTGTGTCCCTTTACACAGCAGCCTGCACACATACACACACTGGTGGTGTATGTGAGTCTAGGTGAACTCCAGACATCACTGCAGGAGCTCTGCACTGTGTCAGCTGTGGGGCTGGGGCCTCAGGCAGTGCCTGTATGGTGAGTGCTCTGCTGGCAGCATTTTCAGAGCAGTGCTAGGAAGCAGCGTGGCCCTGCCTTCCCTAGCCCTGGGACATCCACACCTGTGTCTGGCCCTGAAAATGCCCCCCTGTTGTGGGAGGTGTGTGCTTCATTCAGCAGAGCTGGTGGTGGCTCCAGAAGCAGCTGTGGAGTGGGGTAGATGTGAGATTAACCCTCTGCAGTGACTTGGCAACACCTTCTCAAAGGGGCAGGGCTTGCCAGCTCTGGTGCACTGCAGGGCTGGGTCTGGCACTGCTGCTGACTCTGCCAGCCCTGCATAGGGTCACCCTCAGATGTTCTCTGTGCAGGAAGGTGAGGTTTTCAGAGACCCTTGGGAGCAGTCACCTTTTTCTCTGTAGGGTGGTCCAGGCCTCACAGAGCTGGGATGAGCAAAAACATTCACTTCTCTCTCCTGTGAGAGCCCTGTGCCCCTCTCTGCACAGTCCTGCCCGTCAGTACAGCCACTCTCTGGGCTTCTCAGCCTTCCTGAGCTCCCAGATTTCCTGCCAGTGCCAGCAGCTTTCATCTCTCATCAGCTCCTCCTCATCCTTGCCCCCCCAGATCTCTGCACCTGTGGCTTGGTTTCCCACTGCCTGTTGGTCTCCTACCCCAGCCTGCTGATCAGGGGGTGCTCAAGGCCCTGGACTGGGCAGTGGTTTTCAGTCCCTCTGGAGCAAGAGACCACTTGGCACAAATACCAGAATCCTGCTGTCCTTGGCTGAGGGTCTGTGGGGATGCCCAGGACACAGATCACAGGCACTGGGGGGGAGTCTGGTGCCCTGACTGGGCTGGCAGGGACTGACCCAGGAACAGTGCTCTGTGTGCTGCTGTTGACAGCAGCAGGGCTGTGCAGAAGGCCAGGCAGAATTTTGGGAATGTTCTGTGTGGCCTGAGCTTCCTGAATCCTTTCCCCCAGGTCTGTGCACAGAAGCACTAAGAACACTGGTGTTCTTCTCCAGCCTCCCAAGATCTTCAGGGACCTCAGTCACAGCCAGCCCTGCTCTGGCAGTGTTCATCTGTGTCCCCTCGGGGCTGACTTACCTTTCCCAATGTGCTGTCTTTTCCATCCAGCCCACGTATCTCCCAGCACTGCCAAGCATTTCTCAGCCATCTGGTGATGTGCAGGGGGTTGGGATTAGGATTAGGAGGTATGGAGAGAGGGGAGAGGGTGGGGCAACCTCACCTTTCCTTCTGATAAGTCTCCTTCCTGCCAAGAGGTGGGTCTGTCACCTCTTGTCCCCAGGAGCTGTTTGCAGCCATTGCACCCATCTCAGCTCCCCTGGGGGGCTGCAGTGTGGGGGTGGCAGTGATATCCTGCACCAGCCCAGCCATTCCTGGCACACAACTCTGCTTTGCAAAGTCTCCTCTCCTCTCCTCTCCTCTCCTCTCCTCTCCTCTCCTCTCCTCTTCCCCAGATTCTGGGGGATATGGAGGGGTCTGAGGGAAGCAGGGATGGGGACCCACCCAGACTCTGAAGTGTGGGAGACTGGAGTGCTCCTGGTGCTGGTCCTGTCCTGCCCTGGACAGGACGAGTGCCCTGGAAGCTCAGCCCCTTGGCAAGGGTCAACCCCCACAAGCTCCCCACTCCCCCTTCCCCCAGGACCTGGGACCTCAGGAATGAGCCTGGGGGTCATTGCAGGGGACATGTGGGCTGGACCACCCCACCAAGAGTCATGGGCTGATGTTGAGTCCCCCTGCCCCAGAGTGTCCCAGGCTCTGTGCAGAGAGGAGCAGGAGTCCAGCTGGCTTTGAGCAGCCTCAGGGGGTTTCTTGCTGCCCAGCCCTGGGATTGCCAGTCTCGCTGCTCCCTCCAAGCAAACCTGCCCCAGTTTGCCTTGGTGTCCGAGCTGCCATGCTGGGAGCAGCTTGGCTTGCTGCAGAGGAGTCGTGAGTTGGCTGAGGAGCTCAGCTTGCCCCAGATCCCTGGGCCTGACTGTGGGAGGCAGCAGAATGATTGAGGTTTGGCCCAGCTTTCCTGGGCACAGCCCTGCCCCTTTGGGGGTGTGTGTCACAGCAGGTGCAGTTCAGCAGGGCACAGAGGTGGGTCAGTCCCTCATGGTCTGTGCTTCCTTGCTCTCCCAGGTGCTGCCTCTGCCTATCAACAGTCACATCTCCTTGTCCCTGAGCCCAGGGGATGGTGGGGCTCTGCCTGCCCTTCCCTATGCCCTCCTCCCCAGTTTCCATCTGACTCTTCTTCTGTGTCTGTGCCATCTCCTCGTGTCACCACCCCTCTCTCCTTCCTGTCCTTCCTGCCTCCCTTCTGCTGACTCTCTTGTTCTCTTGACAGACTATTCTTGCACCCAGTGGTGGACTGTACTGCCTGGGCGGAGGCTGTGATGGCACTGTAAATATCAGCTGCATGTGCCTGCTGTGCCCCCTCACTGTCCTTGGACAGCGTGTGCATGTGCCCTGCATGTCACTGAGCCACACCTGGCCCCACTGCTCTCTCTGGGGTGTGACTCTGCCCTCACTGAGAGGGGTTTGGGGTGACACTCCCCACACAGACACCCCATCCCACCCTGAGAAGTGCAAGGGTGTTCCCCAGCCCTGCTGGGCCCATCTGAAAGCCCAGCCCAGCCCATCACCATCCCATCCCCTGGAACTGCTGTCCAGCTGTAGGGCAGGAAAGCTGGCCTTGGTCCTTGGCCCAAGGCAGCCTCTGGCAGCCAGAGAAATGCCTAAAGGGGCAATCCCTGCCCTGTGCCTTCCCCCAGACCAGAGGCGTCCCATGGGTGCAGCCCAGTGTCCTGGGGGGGGGCTGAGTGGGCCAAACCCTCCACTGGTGGCCAAGGGGGTGCAGTGGCCATGGAGTGTCCTGGGTTGGTATAAGAATGTGGAGGAAGCTGTCTGAGGGGTACCACGTGCCAGAGCCTCTTCCCAGGGATCACAGAACCCTGGTGCTGGGAACTGCAGAGTGCAAGCTGCTCTCCACAGGACACTGCCCACATCCCAGTGGTGAGGATGGGGTGCACTGGGGCTGATGGGCACGAGGCACTGGGAGAGTGAAAGGCAAAAGAAAGAGGTGGGAGGGGAGATGGAGCCTTGGGAACTTGGAAGTGTGGTACTGAGGAAAGTGGAGCTTCTGGGAGGGGTATTTACAAGTGGATTTTGATGCCCTGAAATGGCTGTCTGTGAATGGCCTGGGTGATGGGAGTGAGAGGGATCCAGTGGCAGCAGTGAAGCTCTGGTAGGCTAACGGGGCAGTGGGAAAAGCATCCCTAGCAGTGATAGAGGCCAGAGTCCAAGACAGTGCCAGGAGGGTCTGTTTGTGGCTCCTGGTGGCAGAGACTGCTGCTGAGGCTGTGCCATGCTGGAGCTGTCAAGGGTACAGGTGACCAAGCCCCAGCATTTCCAACCACCATTGTTAGGTGCTCCCAGAAAAAACCTGCTCCTTTCAGGCCAGGAGCTGTGTCTCTTGGCTCACCTCTTACCTGCCCATGCTACCCTGGACCCCTGGGAACACATCTGTTCACCATTCTGGGGGAATACCCTCAGAGAGCAGGCACCACTGCACAGCCAGGTGACACTGGGCAGCACCCCCAGAGACACCTCTCTTCAGTCCCTTCTTCGGTTAAAGTCCTGCTGGAACATTCTCAAAACAGCCCTTCTCTGCTTAAACAGCTTCACTAGCCCGTCCTGTGCCTGCTGCCCACCCTACACTTCACCCTACAAATACAGGACTGCTGGGCAAGAGCCTGGTGGTGCTGATGCCTTGGAGTGGCTCTCTAGAGCAGAGGCCAGACAAGATTAAGAGGATAAAAGTGGGTATTTATTAAAGGCCTTCAATAAATGCACCTTGGGCAGTCAGAGCCTCCCAGAGGGGCTTCATCCAACATAGACAAAGGTTTTTCAGACAGATATGGGTTTGGTCCATTTCCATATCAAGGGTTAATTCTCCAATTACAGCTTCAGGTAATCAAGTCATGCGCTCCCAGTTTGCTTCCCCCCCCCAGTTCACTTTTGTTTATAATTTTCGGGGCCCGAGGCTGGAGGGTGTCCTTGGATCTCAGGCCTAGAGGGATTGTTTTGTCTAACCAAAATTAACTAACACTTTGTATGGAGTTTAGAGTTCTACACTAATGCAGTATGGAATTTGAAAAATATAAAGGGCTAAAATCTTAAGACATCAGGACTAAGCCTGTCTGTGCTGGCCCTGTGACCCTCACAGCTCTCCCAGTCCATGTGGCAGCATGTGTTCCTGCACTGTCCTAGTGTTAAAGGTATGAGCATGGGGGCCTGGGGAGATGAGATCCCTGGGAAGGCTGGGGGGGAGACGTGCCAGGGGAAAAGTGCCAGCACATCTTTGCAGTCTGATCCTGTGTGCAGGCAAGGGCTGTGGGGGCCATGGCTGGTGTCTGGGGGTGGGATGTCGTTACCCTTCCTCACCTCAGGACCTGGATCCCTTGAAAGCCTGGAGGCTTCAGCACTCCCTGTCCTTCAGCTGTTGTGCTCTGCCTGCAGGACCCTGATGACAACTCCCGTGTCTCCATCACTTTCTTCCGGCTGTTCCGGGTGATGCGTCTGGTGAAGCTGCTGAGCCGGGGGGGAAGGTGTCAGGACCCTCCTGTGGACCTTCATCAAATCCTTTCAGGTCTGTCAGGAGCAGTGCTCCCTTCCCAAACACACACATGCCCGGGTCTGGCAGCAGCATGAGCAGCCTGTCCTCACCAGGCAGAAGAGAAGGCTCCAGTTCTGGAAGGCTGCTGCCCTCAGATTGGGTTGGGGGCTTGTGGTGTGTAGGACATTGGCCGTGTAGGGGGGAAGGTGTGTGGGACTCCCTGGCAGACAACTCTGTGTGTCACAGCTGGGCCAGGAGCTGGCAGTGCCTGCCTGGGCCCGTTTGTCCTGGTCCCAGCAGGCTGGGATGTGCACCAGGTGGGGAGACCTCAGGGCAGGCTGCAGCATCAGCTCCCAGCCCTGCCCTGGCCAGTTCCCCCAGCCCTGGGCAGCCCTGGGGTGTGCCTGGTCTCTATCGCAGCCACACAGACCTGTGCTCCCATGGGGGCTGACATCAGTCTGCCATGTGTGAGAAGCACAGAGAAGGGGCCAGCAGGAGGGTGGTGAGAGGAGCAGGTGAGCTGTCCCCTCCCCACACAGGGACCAGATCTGCCTCCTGCAGCACCTCCAGAGCCCACACCCTGTCCTGGGTTGTGTCTTACAAAGCCATGGTCCTTTTCTTATAGGCTCTGCCCTACGTGGCCCTGCTGATTGTGATGCTTTTCTTCATCTATGCTGTTATTGGGATGCAGGTGAGGCACAGGGGCAGGGGGTGGGAGTTGGCCTTCATCAGATGCCCTGAGCCTGGTGGCACCTGGGGAGGTGGGAAAGGACTGGTTCCTCTGCTAGGCCCTCTCTGGGACTCTCCCCATGATGGGACCTGTTTACCCTGGTCTGCAAGGATGTTTTTCACCCCAGCAGCCTCCTGTCCCTGGGCTTTAGCCAGGGCAGCTGAGGCAAATGGCACAGAGCACTTTGGGAGTCAATGGCACAGCCCAGACACACAGGCACCAGTGCCTGTGCTGGTTCAGCAGACCTTGTCTCCTTGCCCAGATGAAGTGCAGATGTAGTCAGGGGTGTTTGCAGCACTGGCAGGAATGTCCAAGTGGCTGCTAAGCACCAGAGTACCCACACCCCAATCTCGGTCTCATCTGGGGATGCCCAAAGCCAAATAAAGAAGAGGAAGTGGAGCTCAGGCACCAAAGGTGCCACCCTCCAGAGCACCTTAGAAAGGATGGCACACTGGAGACCTCCCACTGTGATTTACAGATGTTTGGGAAGATCGCCATGGTGGATGGGACCCAGATCAACCGAAACAACAACTTCCAGACCTTTCCACAGGCTGTGCTGCTGCTCTTCAGGTCAGTCCTGTCCTGTCATGTACGGACAGGAGCTGGGCTCTGAGCCTGTGGGAATGCCCAGCCTGGAATGGGGGAGGACCAGCACTGCAGTAGCTGATTTATCTTTTGTCCCACAGAAAGATCTCCTGCGGCAGTGGGAGCATTTCAGGACAGGCTGTGGGTTTACCTGGTGTGGCTGGGCTGCCAGAGAGGGGCATTTTGGGGTTGCTATTCTGAATATTTCCTTCCCAAACTGGATTTTAATTTGTGAATTGTGAGGAAACTCATGGGAAGCAGGAAGTCAGGCCAAGGCTTTCCTTGACTCCAGACACTTTTTGAAGTTTTCACGGGCCCTACAGCAGCAAGCCCGGAATCCTGGCTGCTTCTTTCCCAGCAGCTTCCTATTCCCCTGTGTGCTGGACTGGCCTCAGTCCCCCCTGCATGCCCAGATGAGGCAGGGACCAGCAGGTCTCACTTCTTCCAGGTGTGCAACAGGGGAGGCGTGGCAGGAGATCCTGCTGGGCTGCAGCTACGGCCAGCGCTGTGACCCCGAGTCGGACTACGCCGAGGGCGAGGAGTACACCTGTGGCACTGGCTTTGCCTACTTCTATTTCATCAGCTTCTACATGCTCTGTGCCTTCCTGGTATGCTGGCTCCCTCAGGGCCCCTTTGGCACCCCGTCCTGTGTTGTTTGCCGTGTGTCTCATGGGGTGACCCACAGCACCTCCTCCTGGGGCCATCACTCCCAGCCCACCTACCCAGCCCTGCTGTAAACTGGCACTGCACTCCTGGGGGACCCAGGAACCCCTTGTAGCTTCTTCCCACAGCCTCTGTGTGATGTCTTCCAGATGTGTTTGTGTTGGCCTTGGCGAGGGTGGATAGGGACAAGATGCTGGTGTGCTTGTCCTTTCCCATGACCTGCTTGAGCAGGAGCTTCCTCTCTGCAAGGGGAGACCCTCACTCAGCAATCTCTGATTCCATCCAAGCCCCTGCTGCTCCAGAACACATCTGCCCATGGTTTCATGCTGCCTCTCCCCTAACTGGGTGCATTCCTCTGCCCTCAGATCATTAACCTCTTTGTGGCTGTCATCATGGACAACTTTGATTACCTGACACGGGACTGGTCCATCCTCGGGCCCCACCACCTGGATGAGTTCAAGCGGATCTGGGCTGAGTACGACCCCGAGGCTAAGTGAGTATTGGTGGTGAGCTGTGGCCCTGCCTAGGAGTCATGTTCTAGTGTCTCAGAGATGGATGTGGACTTGCCAGAGTTGATAAAAGCCACCAGAATATTTGGGAACTTTCAGTTCCCTCTTCATCCAGCTGTGTTGAGGCTGCCAACTCTTCCCATGCCACTGCACACCTTTATCTGCTCTCCAGTGCCATAGGGAGCAGCTGCTTTCCCCAGGAGGAGCACAGGGAAGGGCAGGGAATTGCCCAGCGCAGAAGTGTGGGGCAGATGCCAGGGATGAGCCCTAGAGCACATCCCCAAGCTTCATCAGGCAGGTGTGCTGCCTCACTGCTGAACTGGAGTGTGTCCTCTGCAGGGGCAGAATCAAACACTTGGATGTGGTGACTCTGCTGAGGCGTATCAACCCTCCCCTGGGCTTTGGGAAGTTCTGCCCACACCGTGTAGCCTGTAAGGTAAGGGACAAGGGGGTGACAAGGTGTGTGAGCACATGGACACCTTGCCCAAGCTGTCACTGTGTCCTCCTGAGAGGCTGAGAGTGACAGCCCAGCCAACTGCCAGTGCCATGGCTTACACTCTGCTCTGACCTCTTCTTTTCAATGAAGGGGTGTGTTTAGGGGGGAAGGAGAGGTGCTGGGGACCTGCACACAGCTGATGTGGTTCAGGCTCCTGAAGATCAGGAGTTTCCTGTGCTCACCTCCTCCCTGATGGGCTGGCTCTACCCAGAGCCCTCAGTGCAGGGGACACAGGCCACACTGTGGGGTGTCACTTCTGCAGCTGGTGCAGGAGGGCAGTGCAGGGTCTGAGCATGTGGCCATGTCAGCTGAGTTATAGAGCTTGTTTCAAAGAGCTGACAGGGCTTAGGGAGCAGGAAACCCCAACTTTCTTGGCAGAAATACACTTTTCCTGGCTTAGCTCAGTCTGAATAAACCCAGGGCCTGTGTGACACTCATGTGTAACGTGCATGGGCAGGAGCTCAGGCACTGCTGTAATCCCTCCTGGGTTTTGGGCAAACACATCAGGAGATTTGATCCCCAGATTCCTCACAGCAGCCTGGAATGTGTTTTGGGGTGGGGAGCACAATGCAAAATGACTTCTGAGTCTCTGAAAGCAGCTGGGGGAGAAGAGGGGATCGGGGGGACCTTCTTGCTCCCTGTCAGGATGCTGAAGCCAGGTGGGAGTTGCTCTCTTCTCCCAAGTAACAAGTGACAGTACGAGAAGAAACAGTCTCAAGTTGAATGATGAGAGGTTAAGGTGGATATCAGGGAAATTTTTTTCACCAAAAGATTGGTTAAGTCCTGGGACAGGCTGTCCAGGGCAGTCGTAGGTAACCACCCTGGAGGGATTTAAAAGCTGTGTGGATGTGGTGCTTGTGAGCATGGTTTTTCTGGTGGCCTTGGCAGTGCTGGGGGAATGGTTAGACCAAATGATCTTACAGATCTTTTCCTACCTAAACAATTCTGTGATTCCATGATCTTCTCCTGTGGCACCCCTTCCCGTGTGGGTTATTTCCCCCAGATCTGCCCATCACTTGCTCTGGTTCAGCTGGCTGGGACAGGGATGTCACTGTCCCTGGCAATTGTGGTACCAGGGGTGGTGCAGAGCCCCTGGGGCTGGGCAGGGCAGGTAGGGCTGGGAGGGCTCCATGCCCTGAGCAGAGCCTCTGGCCAGGGCAGGTGCTGAGCCTGGGGGCTGCCAGGCTGCTCTGCCCCCTGGGCTCACAGGTGTGGGTTTGCTGTGCAGCGCCTGGTGTGCATGAACATGCCCCTGAACAGTGATGGCACCGTCACCTTCAACGCCACCCTCTTTGCCCTGGTGAGGACAGCCCTCAAGATCAAGACAGAAGGTGAGCAGGGATCTTGTCTGCTTCTGCAGCCTGACAGGGGACATTCCTGGTGGTGCTGGCTGTGGGTTACACAGCATTCCCCTCTGGCTGGGGATCTCAGGGCACTTGTCTGTGGGATTGATGCCTTTTTCCTGGTGTTAGGAAAATGAAACTACACACGGTTAAAGGGGTTGGGGTCTTTACCTCAGTATTTTAATCAGGATCCTGTTTCATGCATCCACTTCACCCAGGTGACAGCGTGGCAAATGCACCCCCGTCAGTCACACACACCAGTTCTAGACTTTACACAGCACAGATCCAACAAGGGGGCCCAATAATGAGGTTGGGGTGGGCTCAGCTCGAGTTTACAGAATCCTCCTGTCAGGAGACCTTGGGTTCCTGAGCCAGTGGGAATGTTTGGTGTCCCTGGCTCTGCAGCTCTGGGCTGTTCAGTCTCAGGCCTGCAGAACACTTACAAAACACTGAGCACTAAACTAAGTAAAAGGTTGCAAGTGTGCATACTGCTAGTACTTGTGGATACAGAGAACTGTGTAAAAGGTATGTAAAAGAAAAGACAAAAATCATTCCAGCATCAGGATCAGACCCTCTGGACAAACCCTCAGCTCCGTGTTTATTGCCCATCTCCTTGGAGCAGAACCCCTGGGAGCCTGCATGGCACTGCGCAGGCTGAGCCTGGAGGATGTTGTAGCTGAAGGCCCACGTGTTGCAGTCCTGAGGAGTGAACCAGTGCCACCAGTGCCACCCTGAACAGCTTAGGCTGGTCCAGCTCACATCCTTTGAATTCATCTGTGGTGGGGAGGAGCTGCTTTCACCTCTTCCTTGGCAGCAGCACAGTTTGCTGAGCCTTGCTGTGGGAAGGTGCCCCACCTGCTGTTTCTGTGCCTGTGGGTGTTGCAGTGCTCTGAGCAGCTCAGAGCTGGGCTGGGCTGCTCCAGCTGTGGCAGGAGCCAAGGCCAGGCAGTGCTGGGCTGCTGGGATCAGTGCCTTCCAGCAGTGTGGCATGGTGCATCCCTCTGGCTGGGCTGGGAGCATGGGAACGTGATCTTGGGGATAGACTGGGATTTCAGGAATGATGAACCCTTGGGAGCACCAAAGGAGAAGTCAAAATCTGTAAAGTATTTTGGCTAAAATCAAAGCCTTGTTCTTACTAAGTCCATTTTTGTTGGATGGGGAGACAGAGAGGAGCTATCACACCCTCCAGGAGACTGGCCAGGTGTTCACATGCTTTGTCTTCACTCCTGTTCACATCCCTGGGAATGAACTGTCTTGTCCTGCTTGCTTTCCTCACAGGTAATTTTGAACAGGCCAATGAGGAGCTCAGAGCTATTATCAAAAAAATCTGGAAGCGAACGAGTATGAAGCTGTTGGACCAGGTCATCCCACCTATTGGAGGTATGTCACTGGGTGGCACTTCCAGAAGGACAGAGGGACTCACTTGGGAGCTTGTGACAGGCAGGATCATCATGTTGGTTTCCTCCCTCCAGATGATGAGGTGACAGTGGGCAAATTCTATGCTACTTTCCTGATCCAAGAACATTTCAGGAAGTTCATGAAGCGCCAGGAGGAATATTATGGGTACCGGCCCAAGAAAAACCCTGTGGAGATCCAGGTGGGTGTGTGGGTGGTGCTGGAGGGGAGATTCTTCCTGGAGGCAGGCAGGGAGTTCTGCAGGTCAGGGAAGAGGCTTCTTCCAGCCTGGGGAAGTCCAGGGGGACTCAGAGAGCTGAGGGACCCCTGTGCCTCAGGCCTCTGGAAATGAGGTGACCCCAAGTAAACCAGCACTGAACTGGCCATGAGACCCCAGTGCTGTGACCTTGGTGTCCAGGGTGATTCAGGAAGCAAAGGAGGATTTTGCCTCTTGGCTCCACTGACCCCAGCTGTGGAGAGGGATTGACAGGATTTGGTGCCTCAACTAAACTCTCACCACAGATCATTGTCTGTGCCAAATGCTGCTCATCCAAGCCCTTACCCACCTGCTCTGCTCCATCCCAGGGCCTTCTCCCTCTTCTCCCCTGGACAGTATCTGGATAGCTCCATGTGCCTGGTGTTCTCTGGGTTCTCTCAGCCTTAGAGAGCATCAGGTGGAGATGGCTCAACCTGGCTGACTTTGAGTGGCACCACCTCAGCCAGAGAAGCCTGCACAGCAGGGCTGAGGGGGGCTGGGGAAGGACTTCTGTCCCTGGCCAGAAGGCTGGGATGTCCCTAGCCTTTCCTGACTTTGAAATCACCTGTAGAGATTAAAGACTAGGCCCCAAAGGTGCAAAGCAAGGAAAAGAGCCAGGTCCCAGATCAGGGACAGCCCTTGGCTGTCACCAGCCTGACCCTCCATCAGGCTGCCCCTGGCATTCCCTTTTGTGGGACAGCCTGAGCCCAGAAACTGTGGGACAGCTGTGGGACAGCACGGGCTCAGGAGCAGTGTCACCAAGCACAGCCAACCAGCTGCAGGGTGTGACCCATGGCCTGTCCTTGGCAGGACACCTGGCAGGGTGACCGTGCCTCAATCGTGTTTCCCTCTCCAAAGAGCAAGGTGAGAGGGGTGGTGGGGCACGGCCAGGTCAGCCCTGCCCTCCTGTCCCCTCCAGGCTGGGCTGAGGAGCATTGAAGAAGAAGCTGCTCCCGAAATCCATCGGGCCATTTCTGGGGACTTGACTGCAGAGGAGGAGCTGGAAAGAGCCATGGTGGAGGCTGCCATGGAGGAAGGGATATACAGGGTGAGTTCAGCCCTCAGGGCACTGCTCAGTTTGGTGGTCCCACCCAGCCCTGATTTCAGAGTGGCGGTGGTGGGTCAGCTTGGCTGCTAGCACTGGGGGACAGTCTGCAGGGTGTGGGCCACAAGGATGATCGGCACTTCTTCCCTTTCTGTGAGCATCAGGACATCCTGATTGTGTCATCTTGGGCTCTCTGCCTCAGTTTCCCCTCTGTGAAAAGACCCAGCCCATGAGCCTGGCAGGGCTGTGCTGATGTTTCCCTGCTGGTTTGGAGGTTCCCACTCCCACCTTCTGCTGGACTAAGGCAGGACAGCTCTGGTGTCACAGGAACTGATTCACTTCCCAGTCCCTGGGAGCCTCAGAGACAGACTGGGCAGCTGTGGGGTTGCAGAATTGCACCTCCTTTGTGTCCAGAGGTGCCACTTCCTCAGGCTGTCCCACAGAGGTGACAGGATTTGTCATGGGCTGGCTTTTCCCAGTGCTGCTGCATAGCCAGCAACCCTCAGTGCCTCAGTTTCCCCACCTGGGCAGTGAGGCTCCTGGCATTGTGTGGTGTGCAAGGCCTGAGCAGAGCAATCACTGTTCAGACATGGGAATGGCCCCATAGCAGCACGGAGCTCCAAGCTCCCCCTGATGTCCTCCCTGTTGGTTGCAGAGGACAGGTGGCTTGTTTGGCCAGGTGGACAGCTTCATGGAGCCCAGCAGCCCCCTGCAGCCCCAGGTGGCCAGCCAGAGGCCCCTGCAGTTCACTGAGGTGGG
This sequence comes from Petroica traversi, assembly GCA_025920805.1. Classification (NCBI taxonomy): domain Eukaryota; kingdom Metazoa; phylum Chordata; class Aves; order Passeriformes; family Petroicidae; genus Petroica; species Petroica traversi. The sequence continues at coordinate 1,561,689 of JAHLSL010000083.1, read as the reverse complement.
CAGTGAAGACCTCGACTCTCCAGTGTTCCTTGATGACGTCCCCCAGGAAGGCAACACCAACATCAACAATGCCAACAGCAGCAGCTGGCTGGAGGGGTAAGGGTGGTCAGTGCACGAGCAGGGAGGGCAGTGCTGGCCATGCCACTGCCTGCCCTGGGGCTGTCCTGGCAGCTGCTGCACCCTGGCCCACCCAGGGCTCCCATCCCATCACTCTTCATCTCATTGCCATGAGCATGGAGGTGACAGCAGGGCTCCAGGGATTGCAGGAACCATCCCTCCCCCTCACCTGCCACTCTCTGAAGCCAAGGCTCAGATTGGGGCCACCAGCATGTGCCTGAGCACAGGGACAAAGATTTCCAGTGTAAGAGGGTGTGCTCAGTCCTACTTCTTGGGGTCTCCACCCTGTTCATCCATTCCAGTTGTCCCTACAGGACTTCCCCCTGGGGTGGGTGGGGAAGGTGGGGAGGGCTGCACCCCCAGGTGGAGCTGGTCCCCACTCAGACTGCCCCACCTGCCTCCCTTGCCAGGGTGCAGTATGAGGATGAGGTGCTGAGGAGGACGGTACCAGCAGCACGCAGGCGCCCAGCCAGGGGTGAGTCTCAACTTTGCAGTTCTTCTGGGGGACTGGGACCAGCCCAGGGGCCAGGGCAGGGGGAAGGGTCTGATGCTGGTGGCTGGAAGGAGGAGATGCAGGCCCCAGTAAGTTGGAGGTTTGCTGAGAGCACTGAGCACAGCAGGACCTCTCTGGAGAGCTCCATGAGACCTTTCTCCCTCCTACCCTGTGGGGTTATGAAACATCACCCTGAGGAGACAGTGCCTCAGGCTGGGGGAGCCTGGCCATCCCAGGACAGCAGGGCCACAAGACCAATTTTGTGTCCTCAAACAGGAACTTTGGGTGCTGCTGAACCCTGAAATCCTTTGTTTCCCCGAGTCTGGCGAGCCTGTTCCCATCTCTGTTTGGCACTGTGTCCTTGCTCTTGGGCCCATCTAATGTCCCTGCCTTTCCCTCCCACAGAGCACAACCGCCCCATACCCATGGAGAGGCTGAGCAGGAGGCGAGGGGCCCCCTCTGGGGGTCCCTCATCACCAGGGCCACTCCTCCTCCAGCAGGTAAAAGGGGCAGTGCATGTTCAGAGGGGATGCAGGTGAACCTCCCTCCCATCCTGGGAAAGGCTGTTCTGGGAAGGAGCCACTCTCCAGGGCTCATTGTGTGAATCCAGCCTTCCTGGAGCTTTTCTCTTGGATCAGCCTGGAGATGGAGCTGGGCTCCCACTCTGCTGCTGTAGCAGTTCTGGGGAGCTCCTGGAAGCTGGGACAGCTGGAAGCACATTCCTCTGGCTCCCCATCTGCCTCCAGAGCCAGGGCAGGCAGAAGGGGTGCATCAGATTTGCTCCCTTTGCTGCCCTTTGCTGGCCACAGTGCCTCATGCCCAGCACGTGCCAGGGCAGGGGGCCAGACTGGTTCCCAGCTCTCTGTTCACATGGCCCTGCTGGTCCCATTTTGGGGGTGCCCTGGACTCAGGAGCTCCGGCAGGATGGCATTGCCTGTCCAAGCACTGGACAGGGGTAGGGGACAGAACCTCCAGCCCCCACAGTAACATGGGAGGGGTCTCCCCTGGGCCATGTCCCAGCCCAGGTTGCAGCTCTGTGCTACTCTCACCCAGCTGCCCGCAGAGGACGGCACTGTGCCAGGAACAGCATCCAGCTCCAGGTTTCAGCAGAGAGAAACTGGTGAGCCAGGAACATCATCCACCCCAGCCATCACCTTCCTCATTCAGGAGGTAAGGCAAGGGCACAGCCTGGCAGAGGGAAGAGCAGGGATGGCAGGAAATTCCAGGGATACCATGCTGTGCCAGGATGGGAGTGTGGGGGGCAATGTGTAGCTACAAGGGTGAGCAGCAGGTGTGTGCCAGGGGGGGGGGGGGGGGGGGGGCCCCCCCCCCCCCCCCCCCCCCGCGTGGGTGCCTGCAGCCAGGGCAGCTCCCCAGGCTGAGCACCCAGGCTGTGCTCCCATCCCCTGCACAGGCTCTGATCTCCGGAGGCCTCGGGGCTCTGGCCCGTGACTCATCCTTCGTAGCAGTGACCAGGGATGAGATGGCAGCCAGCAGCCAGCTGGAGATGGATGAAGTGGAGAAAGCAGCCGTGGAGCTGCTGAAGGGAAGAGAAACACTGCAGGGCACAAAAACTGGCCCTGCCCCACTGGACACCTCAGCTGTGCCACCAGGCAGCTCCCCAGGGCTCGGTGCAGCCCTGTCCCAAATGACCATCACTGCCACTCGCCTGTGAGCTGCCTGCTGCAGTAGCCCAGGGTGCTGTCACAGGGGTGCTGGAGCTCAGCCACCCTGTTCCTGCTTCTGCCTGTGGTGCTGAGGTACTCTGGCCAGCTGTGGTATTACCTTTGGGACAGGTCTCTGGGATGCTGGTGCAGAACAGGACAATCTAACGGGGTCTTGCAAGAGCTGGGTTGTTCCAGTGGGGTCTTGCAAGAGAGCTGGACAGGTCATTAAAGTGTTCCTGCTGTGTGACTCTGGATGCCCCCCGTCCTTCCTCTGCCACCCTGCCTGCACAGCCAGTGGAGGGGGTTGCAAATGTGAGAGCACCCAGAGCTGGCAGTGATTCACGTGGCAGCCTCCAGTCCAGTCATTTTGAGATTGCCAGGTTCTGGGAGTCTCCTGATACCCCAACAGCTGGACCCAGCATCCTCATGTCTCTGCTGGAGCCTGCAGCCTCCTGCCTGCAGCCAAGTTTGGATTGTGAGATGTGCCAGGGGCTGGGTAGCCTGGGGGCTTCTTGGCTCCCTATCCCAGCTGCGTGTGAAGCTGGAGATGGGGCAGAGGTGTGAAAGCAGCCCTGGGACTGGCCAAGAGGAGAGTTGGGCACTGGGATGCCATTTCTGCCACTTCCACTATCCCTGCACTGTGCTCTTGGGGCCAGGCATCCATCCCAGTGAGTTCTGGGTCTTGTGCAGCCCACGACATCCACCCCACAGCTCAGTGGGGCATGGGCCAGGAGAGTGTGGAGCTGTTCCTGCAGCACTCCCTGCACTGCCTGCACTGGTGCTGAGCAGCAGCTGAGATTGTTCCTCTTGGGGCTGCCCAGGGCTCCACAGTGACCCCAAAGGATCTGGGTGCTGAGCACTGGGGCAGCTCCATCTCCCAGCCCAGCTCTTCAGTGGGATCTGGCTCCCGAGGGCCCCCAGCCCAGCCTAACTGGGATCTGAGGGGCTCTTGATCACCTAATGTATATTAAAATGCAGAGAATGGATGGGTCCCAGGGGAGGAGCAGATCAATGAGCCAGGCTGCTCCCCAGCATGGCTTTTATTAACTCAGTGAAGAGAACTGTCTGAGTTCCAGCTGCAGCCTGAGCACCAGAGCCAGTCTGGTGCCTGGCATGGCAGAGCAGCTTCCCCCACAGCACACAGCCAGCAGAGATGGATGGTGTGGGGGAAAGGGCTGCATCCCTTCCCACTCACACCCTCACACACACACTGCACAGGGGTTGGCACGTGGGCTCTGGCAGCTGCTCTGCCAGGGGATGTCCAGGACGGGTTACAGAGTTGTGGTTGTGGTCTCCTGGTGGTTTTAGGGAGATGCAGGACTGCACTTATCACTTGCCAAGACAGGTGGGTACTCACCGGAGACTCAAAACATGAAGGGTGACACAATGGTGGGGTCAATACCACTGTGGTGGGGCCTCTGCACCCTCTCATGGGGTCTAGGGCTGCACAGGGGATGATTTGCTCCATCTCAGGTATGTATTTGGGGTCTTTATTAAGTTGATTCTAGCTGAACTGGGGACAGATGTGATTTGTGGTACACATTTGTGGCTGGGAGTAGGAAAAGAGCAACATCAGGGCACAGGCACTGCCCCTCTCTGCCTGGAGCTTCAGTGGGGAAGAGTCCAGCCTCAGGAAAACCAGCAGCTCAGGGTGACAACTGCACCATGCACCAGGTGTCCTTGCAGACATGGGACAAAGAAAGAGGAATATCAGCTCCTCACATCCTTGCAGGAAGACAGAGAAGCCACGTCCTGCTCATCCCCATGACTTTGTACCAGCATACAGTGCCCTGGGACTGACCCATCCCTGGAGAGCTGAGGAGCTCCTGCAGGATGCAGAGTCCTGTGTGCACATGGCCCGTGGTCCTGGCACCTTGGGAGGGAGATGGGCTGAAGGGACAGTGCTGCTGAGGTGAAGGGACCCAGAGTCCAGAGCAGAGGTGCTGGGCTCTGTGCTGGCCCCAGTTCTGCCTCAGTAGCTGTTGGCCACCAGTGCTGGCATGTCCTGGCTATCCCTTTCCAGGATACAGCCTGGACTCCTCAAAAGGAACCTCCGTGTGCCTCAGTTTGCCCTCGTGCTCCATTGCTATTTGCCCTGGCATTGACACCAACCTGCAGAGGAGGATCCCCTGTAGATCCCACACCTGCTGGAAGATGCTTCTGCTGAGCCAGGGCCTGTGTCAGGCTGCCATCAGCCCCAGCAACACGAACACAACTCAGGAAAGCCATACGGGGATTTCTTCAGCCTCCCCAGTGCCTGACTGTCTCCAGTCCTGCTCTCTGATGGCCTCTGGGTGTGTCTCCCTCAGCAGCCTCCCAAAACCAGCTCCTAGGATGGAGCCAATGGCGCTGTGGGCACGGCTCTGTGGGCACTGCCCTCTGCTGCGTGGGTGCCCAGCTCGCTGAGCAGACCTCAGCCCCACAAAACAGACTGTGCACACTGGAGAGCTGTTCTGGCACCTGGACACCATCCTGTCGTGCCATCAGCCTCATGCCCTGTCCTTTTAGGACAGACTCTCAGCACAGCCTTGAGCAGCCCAAAGGTTTCCAGAGCCCAGTCCCAGTGGCTCTGTCAGGAGCGCTGAGCTCACCCCTGCCCTGCTTTGCATTCTGCTGCTCCATGGTGTCACCCCCAACACCAAAGAGGGGACGAATTCAGTGGAGCCACGGAGGGCTCTGAGTGATGCCAACCACATGGAATCCCGCCATTCGGTAAGGTCCGG
>JAHLSL010000083.1:1510285-1554342 GCA_025920805.1 Petroica traversi | reverse complement strand
GATGTGCCCCATGGCTCCAGCAGGGTCTGCCTTTGCTCACCCTTAGCCTGGATGTGCCCTGTGGCTCCCCGAGCTGTGGCAGCAGCCAGGCCGTGCCTGTGTGCCCTGTGCTGGGTAGTGGTGACAGCAGGAAGCTGCTCCTGCCACGATGGTGCTGAGCAGGGCCTGGGGGCCTCCTCTCCTCACTCAGCAGCCGCTGCTTCCTTCTTGGAGGTGACCTTCAAGCGGAAGGCTGCAATGCAGCCGGTGCAGCAGCTCCCCACTCCTGCCCTCTGTCTAGGAGCACGGCCTTGATTTGAGGCTTGGGCCAGAAATGTGAGTCCTGTGCCTTGAGGGCTCAGCACCCCTCTCCCCACAGCCCCCTCCAAGACTGCAGGCAGGTGCTGCAGCTCCTGCAGCCCCAGTGAGCTGGGGAGTGGGGCTTGCTGTGCTGCTTGCAGGAAGCGCAGCTCAGCCCAGTAGTTTTGCAGTGTCAGGAAGAGCTGATGGCATGTATTGACCCCCAAAGCCATTAAACTCCTTGGCTGGAGGCCTGAGTAGCCAGGCTGGCTGCAGAGCTGCTCCCCGAGGGCACCTCCAAACTGGCTGGCTCATTGGACAAAGTGGCATCCCCTGTGCCAGAGCTGCCCATGGCACTGAGCATGCCTGGCCTGCTGCGGAGACGCAGGAAACGGAGCTTGTGAAATTGGGGAAGGAAGTTGAGTCGTATTTCAAGTTTATTTAAACTCTGCAACCTCCAGTGCTCTGCTGCTCTCGCAGACACTCCTGCTGCGATGCTCTGGTCCACACCAACAGCCCCTTGCTGGCTGATGCCCCGGGAGTGACTCCCAGCTCCTCCTCTGAGTCCTCCCTCCTCATCATCGTGCACCCTTGGGGTGCTTCGGCCAAGTGGCTGAGCTGGCGAAGGCCTGGCAGAGGGATCAGCTGGGCTCCAGCCCTGCCAGGGTCCTGCATCTCTGCTGCCACATGGCCGGGGCTCTCTACTCCCTAGGATGCTTTCTGTGAATCCAAAGCGTCTGGAACCAGCCGGGGTCAGTCCCCGAGGAAGTGAAGTTGTAGCCCAACCACATTAGCTCTGCTGGGATGGATTTGGGTCCAGCTGGAAAGGCGGTGTGAACCCAACTCGTGCCTTTGTCAGTGCTGCCCGAGGGCTCCAGCGGGGAGAGGGAGGGTACAGCCCTGCCCACCATCACCTGCTGCTGCTGTAGCTGGGAGCCCCTTTGGTGGGGTCCTGGGGGGCACTGTCTCCTGCCAGCTTTGGCTGGTGTTGGGCTGGCTTTGCTCAGCTGTCACAGGGCCGTGCAGGGAGAGATAAGGCAATCAATTCCACCGCAAGGCATGGGATGTGACTGTCTCCTGGAGGGGGAGGGGAAGGGGGGAGGGGAGCAGCCCGTCGGTGCTGGGCACAGCCCTGGGGTGCAATCTCCCGTCTGCAGGGGCAGGGGCAGCCCCGATCTCCGGAAGGAAAGATTTGCCCTGTCCTCAGGGTGCTGGGCTGGCTGAGCACCGGTGTGGCCACCCCAGCCCCTTTCTCTCGTCCCTTTGCACCTTCTGAGGGCAGCTCAGCCGTGGCAGCGGCCCCCACCCTGCCCTGTGACTGTTTTGCTGCTGGGCCGAACCCACCCAGGCGTGCCCTGCTCTTTGCTTTCGCTTTGGGACACTCCCGCCTGCTGTGGCTCTGCTGTGGCAGGGGGGCAGCGCTCCCCAGCCTGGAGGGAGGTGCTGGGGACCAGGGTGGGCTCTGGGGCAGTGCTGAGCCCAGGTGTGTGGATGCAGGGGGTTCTGCACCTGGCTTCAATCAGCCTCTCAATCGGCTTTTACAGCGGAAATGTTCGAGCGGGGATGGAGCCGGTGAGAGGGGGGAGCAGGGCTGCACCCCACCGGATGAGCCGGAGCCCGCAGCAAACCAGCCCGAGGAGGTTTTGGTGCCTGCACACATCACCCATCGGCAGGGCATTTCACTGAGCGCCCTGGAGCCCCAGGAGCTTGGGCGGCCAGGGCCTCCCAAGGATCAGCCAGAGGACGGAGCCAGCTGCTGCCTCAGCAGTGAAATTGGAGGCAGGAGAAAATTGCAGATGAAGCCCCAAACAAAGCTGTGAGAAACATGGCTCTGGCCCCAAGGGAGGGAAGGCGATATCCCCTGCGAGCCCCGTGTGAACCGCGGAGCAGCCCTGGCCAGTGGCTGTTCTGCTGCTCCTGCTGGGGTGGGGGGCTGGCCCCGCCGGTCCCACAGGGCTGTTTCCTGCTGGAGGCTGTCAAAACACTCCGTGCCCCTGGTTAAACAGCCGGCAGATTTGGGATGTGCTGGATTGCGAGGGCATCTGCCACCGGGATCTGCTGCAGGAGATCAGGCTGCAGGGAGTGACTCTGCACCCCGATCAGAGGCTGATGGGTTTTACTTTGGCCTGGTGGAAGGGACAGTGAGTGGCCACCTGCCTGCCAACTCTTCCCTCTCTGGGCAGAGCAGGAGCCAGTCCAGAGCTGCCCTGGTGTGTGCTTGTGTCTCCACTGGCCCTGCCCTGCCGTGGGGCTGGAGGCTGCCTCATCCTGCTCGGAGTCTGCCCCACTGCCCTCTCCGTATGGATCCACACAGTCGTTACCCCATTTCCAAGGGAGGGCTCAGAGCTGGGCCTGAGGACTTGGGGATTCCAGGGCAATCCCTTTCCCTGCTCTGCAGCTCCTTGGAGCCTGACATGGGTGGGGAAGATTTCTTGTCACAGCTTGCTGTAGTGCTGCTGCCAAGCTCTCCTGTGCTATGGTTCTCCTGCCCCGCGGGGCCGTGTGGGGCTGTGGACCCCTCCCTGCCCACTGCCCCTGCCTGACTTTGGCAGAGTGAGATGTCTCCATCCCTGCTGTGGTGGGGGGTGCTGGCTGATGCTGGCAGGGAGCTGAGCTCCTGCTCCTCCTCTGCCTCTAGCCTTCAGACACTGAATTCCCTGGCCCAGTGTTGCAGGGTTGGAAAGCACAACCCATCCCCTCCAGCTGGGGGAGAGGGTCTCTCACAATGGTGCTGTGGTGTCTGCTCATCCTTTATGTCAGGCTGCACCTCCCTGAGGGAGACATCAGGCCAAAATGGTCCCTGTTCCTTGCCCAGGTGAGGGACAAGGTTTGCCCTGGGTCCTTTACAGCATCCCCCATCCTGCTGGCCAAGGGCTTGGCATTTGTTTGTATTTTGGGGAGGGGCTGGAGAGGCGCCTCTTTTGTGCCACCTGTTCCCATGTCTTCTGGGCAAGTTTGCTCTGGTGTTCCCGGGGGGCTCTGGGGCTGCAGAATCTTCTGCCAAGGTCGGATTGTTGTTTCCCCTGTGGCAGTCGGAGGGCATGTGGAGGCTGCCAGCATCTGGCTCCAGGGAAGCCTGATCTCCAGTACGGGCACACCACACTGCGTTTGGGGTGGCAGGGGGACATGGGGACCTTGTGGGGACACCTGGGAAAGGCAGAGAGCCTGTGGGTTTGATTCACTGATGGGGAGGAATTGGGAGCCTCAGTACTGGGTTGGAATTGGGTCGAGAAGGGTGTCTGTCTGTCTCCATCAGACCTGTGGGTTCCTGTGCTTTGCAGGATCAGGCTGATGGCCTGTCAGGCCCTGGGTCTACTGGTGAATGATGCTTTCCTTTAACTCCCTATTAATTGCTGATACTGCTGCTGAGGCAGTGGTTTTGGGGCTGCTCCTGCATAGCTGGAGGGGAGTGGGGGCCCTGCTGGGGCATGTGTCACATGGTGTGTGCTGTCACATGTGTTTCCCACCCCTCCCAGGGTTTTGTGACACTGCACCCCTTTAAAGGTGACTGCCCTGGGTCTGTTTGCAAACATCCTTGTGGTGTTCCCCTTGGGCAGATCCCAGGAGGAACTGAAGATATCACCAGTCACTGGCAGGCTGAAGGTGGAGCCCAGAGAGATCCCATGCTGGGTCCTGGTCCCCTCTGGGCTGAGCAGAGCACGGTCCCATGTCTCCTCTGGGCCCTGCTGGTCTCTGCTGTGCCACGGGCTGGGTGTCCCTGGTGCTGCCCTGTGCAGGCAGCCTGTCCCTCATCCCTTCTCCATGATGGGCTCAGCACAGAGCAGATGGTGCAGCTCAGAGCCTCGTGCTCCTGCCAGAGCTAATGAGCAGCACATGGTGCTTGCCACGGCCTGATTTAAAGGTTTCCCTAAGCCTGGGAAAGCCTGGAGTGGTGGGATTAGGGGGAGCCCAGGGGGCTCTGGGGTGCAAGGCAATGGGCTTGCCCTGCAGGGGAGCAGGCTGGGTGGTATTTGGGTTCCTTGGGGGATGGATGTGGTGTAGAGGATGTCCTCACTTTGAGCTGTGCCCAGCTGGCCTCTGGGTGCAGCCCAGCTCTGAGGGGTCTCCCCAGGCTGCCCAGGAGCTCTGTCTTGCCCCAGTGCTGATCCAGTTGTGCTGGCTGTGGCACCTGCTGCCTTGGCAGGGTTTGACTGGGGCACAGTGGCATGGAGGGCTCTGTGCTGTACTTGCTTCTGCTGGAAGGTGCCTGGCTATATCTCTTAATTGGACTGTTTGCTGACCAGACCTGGCAGTCTCCGGGGAGCCTGATTCAATTTTCTCTGATTGCTGAGCCACTTCCCTGCCGTGGTAATTAAATGCTGAACTTTGTCTTGGTTTGTGTCCAATATAACCTGTGTGCAGACAGCCAGCCTTTGGCAGCCTGCACTCTCCCAGGCCCCCATGCTCAGGGAGAATGGGGCTGGGACATCCTTTCCCAGGCAAGGGGGCAGATTCCCCCATGGGATCTGGGCTTGGGGAGCCAGTGGTGAGGGTGGGCAGCCCCATCCATGCTTGCAGTGTTGGCCTGGAGATGTGGGAAAACCTGAAGTACTTTGTTCTGATCCTACTCTGGGGAGCTGCTTGGCCAAGCTGAGTGCCCGGCACACAGCCAGGCCACCCCATGTGCCACACCACCTCACCTGTTGGGTCTGTGATGCCTGCGCTGTCCAAGACCCATGAGATGGCCTGGAAGAGCATTGGAGGATGTGAGAGCTGCTCCTCCTGGCTGACATGGGCTGCTCGGTGGGATTCTGGGGCAGCAGCAAAGCAGGCTTGGGGCAGAGCAGAATGAAGTAGGGAGGGAGCAGAGAGGACACTGAGGCTCTCGGGCTGTGTGCAGGGCTGGGCTGTGAGACACTGAGGCTGGCAGGGGCTGTGTGTGGGACAGCACACTGAGGCTGGCAGGGGGGCTGTAGGACACTGAGGCTGGCAGGGGCTGTGTGCAGGGCTGGGCTGCTTGGGCTGAGCTGCAGCTCTGGTGCTGAGGATGCCGGAGGGAGCTGGGGACACTGAGGGAGCAGAGATGGGGCCATGAGAGGAGTGGGGATGGGAGCAGGGCAGGCACAGGGGATTGGGGGTGAGAGTGGGGAGGGGAAGTGGGGTGAATGCAGATGATGGGGGTGTGGGATGAACACCGGTGGTGTGGGAACAGAGACAGGAGCAGAATGAGCGCAGGCAGGTGGGGAGAAGAGCCAGGTGCTGTCTGGGCTCGCCCAGCCCACCTGTCCTGACAGGCTCACAGGGTTGGGCTGTGCCCATGGTGGGGTCTGCCAGCTCCAGCCTCTGCCAGCCCTGTTGTGGGGTGAGAAGGGCAGTGCCTCCCCAGTGTTGCAGTGGGCAGCCTTGCCCCTCTGCAGACCAGGTGGACGTGAGGTAGTGGCTGTGAGAGTCTGGGACCTGGCACAGAGAGGGAAAATCTCTTCCACCCATCACTCTCCAGTTCTCTGGCTCTGCTCCCTGGGCAGACAGCCCTTCCTGGCTGGGCAGCCTCCTTCCCTTGGGAGGGAAGAGGAACAGCTCTTTGTAGGGTCTGTGGCCAGCTTGCAGAGAGGTCTTGGAAGGACAGGCACTCTTTGTGACCCCCCCCCCCCCAGTCTGTGAGCAGCTGCCCTACAGCCCCCTGACAGTGCTGAGAAGTGTTGGAGGGTGTGTGTGCTCAGGCTGCCTGGGAGGTAGAACTGCTCCTGAGCAGTGTGGGTGATCCTGGGTGATGGATCTGGGTCCCTCTGCCCCTGTGCCAGGGCAGCTGTGTCTCAGCAGGATGGTGTGGCCTGGCATGTGCCCTCAGGCACTTTGGTGGGGTGGGACTGTCCTGGCTCTGGCTCTGAGCTGCAGGGCTGTGGGAGTGTGCTGCCATGGCTTTGGCAAAGTGCTGGGGGCTAAAGGAGGCTCTGAGCCCCTGGGGCTGCCGTGGTGCTGGGCTGGGAGACAGGAAACTGAGACAGGTGGGTGAGGAGGACATGAACCCAGCAGTCCCCGTCAGCCAAGCTGTGCCTTCCCGTGCAAGGAGACAGCCTCCCTTCGGAGTGCAGGAGGCTGGTGGTACCAGTGGTGTGTGCAGCCCTGACAGGGGATACGGGCTGTGCCCATTGTGCTCAACCCCATCCCCTTGGCTCTTGTAGGGCTCGAGATGCCGGGATGGGCAGATCCCTCCCTGGGAGGCTGGGATCAGGGACCCCCAGGCTGACCCTGCCTTGCAGTCCCCACCTGGCACTTGGCTCCCAGCCCCTCCTCCACTCCCCCAAGCCTGGCATCGGGCAGCAGTGCAGAACAGCTCACCCTTTGTGCCTGCTGAAGCTCCTGCCCCTCAGCCCCTGCCCCTCGGGTGCAGGACCCGCTCCCCGCCCCCTTCCCAGATGCTCGGTCTCCCTGGCAGCTCAGCCATGGAGACAGCGCTTTCAGAGCCTGCCAGCCTGGCAGGGATGGGAAGGGGAGCAATGGAGACGCTCCAGCCGAGCTCCCCTTTGTGTGTGTCCCCGTGTGGCTCTCCTGGCACGCCTGCTGCTCGTGCTGATGCTTTGGATGCTGGTGCTGGATCAGGCTCCTGCTGCGACGCCGTCACCGCTCCAGCGGGAGCTGCCGGCTGGGGAGGGATGTCCTGCACCCCTGCCTGCTCCTCTCTGTGTTCATCATCCACCTCCTGCCTGCTCTACTGGCTGCCTGGGAAGGTTTTCTTGGCAGGAGCGTTTGGCTGGGGCCATGCAGCTCTGTCCTGGCTCTCCATCCTTGTCACTGTCCCTTTGCAGGGAGCTGAGGGGATGGTGGCTGGTGTGGCTGTGGTCCTGCTGGCTCTCTCTTTCCCGGGGTGCTGCTGGTGCATTCACATGGGAGATGAGCCCTGAGCACCCTGCTGGCCTCAGGACAGGCTGTGTCCCCCCCCACGCTGGCTCTGGCCAGTGTGGGGCTGGCTGGGCACAGACGGCAGGAAGAGCTGGGGCTTTGTTCACTCCTGCCAAGCTGGAGGGTGGAAGGCACCACCCCACTGGTGAACTGCTGGTTAATTTTGGCAGCCACTTAGCAGGTAGGTGGCTAGCTGTCACATAGCCACAGGAACCTGTGTCATGGCTCTCAGGAGGGCAGCAAGGCTCTTAGTGAGTGTCCTGGTCCTGTAGGCCAGGACACCCCAGTGTGTTTGGCTCTGCTGTGGTTCCTGCTGGTTGGCCCAAGCTGTCCTCAGAGCTGGTAGCTCATGACCAGGTGTGGAGCAGGCTGGCTGACAGTGGAAGGAGCATCTCCCTCATTCACAGGTTTGACCCTGACAGCATCACACCCAGGTCTTCTGGACCTGTGAACAGACAGTGTGTGGCCAGGATCTTTTTTGGTAGTGATTGGGATAAGGAGTGCCAGAACACACTCAGATGGTGACTTTATGGCCACCAAAGTTGCTCGTCTCTGTTGGAGAACATGGGGAACTCAGGCAGAGTTGCAAGCACTGCAACCTCCCCCAGCATTACCAGCAGGGGTTGAGAGCAGGGGAGAGAGCCCGGACTGGCTCTACAGGTGATTGTCGTGTTTGACTGGAAAGCTGCTGGGAAAGAACCTGGGGGATGCTGGTCAGTGGTGGCTGACCTTGAGCCCAGGTGTGCCCAGGTGGCCAAGAAGGTCAGTGGCACCTGGCTTGTACCAGCCATAGGACCAGGACAGTGCCCATCCCTCTGCGCTTGGCACTGCTGAGGCACCTCCAGTCCTGAGGGCAGTCCTGGAACCCTCACAAGAAAGACATTGAGGGGCTGGAGCGTGTCCAGAGAAGGGAATAGAGCTGGGGAAGGGAATGAAGCCCCAGGAGTGTCTGAGGGAGCTGGGAAAGGGGCTCAGCCTGGAGAAAAGGAGGCTCAGAGGGACCTTCTGGCTCTGCACAACTTCCTGACAGAGGGGGCAGCCAGGGAGGTTTGGCTCTGCTCCCTAGGGACAGGGACAGGAAATGGCCTCAAGTTGTCTTGGGTTGGATATTGGGAAAAATTTCTTCTCTGAAATTGTGGTCAGGCACAGCTGCCCAGGGCAGTGGTGGAGTTGCCATCCCTGAGAGTGTTCAGAAGATGTGTGGGTGTGGCACTTGGGGACATGGCATGTGGTGAACATGGCAGAGCTGGGGGAATGGTTGTACTTGGTGATCTTAGAGGGTATTTCCAACCTAAACAATTCTCTGGTTCTGTGTTTGGATGAGGTGTCACGGTGCCTGGGCATGACTTGGAACTGCATGTGAACACCTCCCTAACCCAGCCAGGGTCTCATGTTGCCCAGTGCCCTGGTGGGCTTCCTGAGAGGGCAGAGCTGTGACACTGGTGCAGGAGAGCTGGGACAGTTGGACACGAGGGAGCAGGAGGAATGGTTGCACTAAACCATCTGAGATGTCTCCTGGTGGCCACATAAGATCCCCATGATGCTTTGTGATGTCTCTGTGCTTTCCACGTGAGTTTTGGCAGCTGGAGCCTGTCCTTGCCCTCTTGCTCCACTCATCCCACTCTCATAGCAGAGTCTGTAGTATTTGTGCACCAGCTGGCAGCAGCTCCCAGGGACATCCCAATTTCCTGAAGAGCAGGACCTTCCTGGGGGATTCCTGCATCTCCTGTTTCTCTTGCACTGGGGAGACAGAACAGGATGGCATGGGGGAGCACTCTGGGGAGTGGCACCTGGGTCCTCTCCAGCCCCACAGATCCCCTGGCTGGGAGAGCCGGGGTGAGGGATGGGTCTCTTGGGTGCTTGGAGCTGGCTGGTCAGTGAGGTTTGGGGAGTGGGGCAGGTATTGGTGTATGGACACTGGAACAGCCTGGCATGGCTGGGCTCAAAGTGAGTTCCTCAATGCCCTGTGGAAAATTCATGTGCTCACCCCTCCAGCACTGCTGCTCATGCTGTTGTAAATCCCCCCTGCAGGTATTTAATCCCCTGGGAGGAGTGGAGAGACAAAGAAATATTTTGCTGCAAACCTGCTCTGATTTTTCCTGAGAGGAAAAAGAATTCCCAAATGTACTGTGGCTCCAGTTTGCTCCTCTGCCCATTCCCTGGGGCTGCAGTTGCTGTTCATGTCTAGGGTGGGGATGGGGGAAGCACATCATCTTGTTCCAAAAGTAATTAAAGTCAGGGATAATTTTTCTGGAGGAGGGTGGAACCCTGGGAAGGCGACAGGAACGAGTCTGGGACTGAGCACATCAGAAGCTGCTTTTTATTGTGGCTGCTGAGCTAAATATATCCACAGGGGCACAGGGCGTTCCTGGCAGGGCAGGGAGTGCACAAGCACCCCTGCACCCCTCACCCCACGCAGCAGATGCATGGGAACAGCTCTGTGCCTCCAACACAGCCAGGGTTTGGCCCTCCTGGGCTTTGTTTGCTCCTGGGTGGGTGGGTGAGGAATAGAGACTCATGAAGCTGTGCCAGAAAAGGGTCAGGCTGGAGATCAGGAAAGGTTCATCCCCCAGAGGGTGCTCAGGCTCCCCAGGGAATGGGCACAGCCCCGAGGCTGCCAGAGCTCCAAGAGTGTTTGGACACTGCTCTCAGGGATGCCCAGGGTGGGATTGTTGGGGTGTCTGTGCAGGGCCAGGGGTTGGACTGGGTGATCCTGGTGGTTCCCTTCCAGCTCAGGAGGTTCCATGATTCTGAGTCCCAATCCACGCAGAGGCTGCTCAGGTCTCGATGTGGCTTGCCAGGGATGTGGTTTGAAGGAATTAATAGCTGTGTTTATGGAGCACCCGGGGACGGGAGCTGTGCAGTCATTAGCACTAATGAGAGCTATTTGCATGGCTCTTGGCTCCAAGCTCCTTTCTCCATGAGTCCCCTGGGAGCCCCCGGCTTCCTGCAGCCGGTGCATCCACCACAGCCGGAGCTGTGCAGCCTGGGGAGGAGCAGTGTCTGTGCAGGTCCAGCTGCTCTGCTCCCACCTTTCTCGCGCAGGGCTGAGTGCAGTGGGTGGGATGCAATGGGTGGGTCACACTCCCTGCCCAAGCCAGGAGCCAGCACAGCCTCGCCTGTCCCGCTCCCATCATTGACTCCACGGTAGGGGACAGCTGCTGGGCTGGGCGGAGGTTTGGTTCAAACGGTGGGGACTGTCTTTTCATGTGTTTGCACTTTGCATTTCAAGCCTTTGTCGCTTGGTTTGATGTGTCTCTGTTGGCAGTGAGTGGGGCTGTGCTGTGGCCTGGCTGCTGACCCTGCCCCAGTCCCTGGCGGGGCTGCTGTGGTGCCATGGCCGTGTCTGTGCCCAGCCCTGTTGGGGACACGGGGCTGAGTGAGCCAGCACAGGTGAGGGCTGCCTGGCCAGGCTGCTGCTCCGGGGGCAGTTCTAGGTGCAGGCTGTGTGATGTTACCAGCTCTGTGCCCAGCCCTGGCTGTCACCTCTGTCTGGTGGGCTGGAGGTGTCTGGCTGTGTTCCTGGATGTGTCTCTGCTCTCAGCTACAAACAGCTCAGGGTTGTGGCTGGCTGCAGGAGCTGAAGCATCCCCTGTGCTGTGTGCTACAGGCAGAGGTGCTGCCTGTGCCCTGCCTGCATGAGCCACACTTCTAGCAGGGATTGTAGAATGTCCTGAGCTGGAAGGGACCCACAGGTTCGCTGACTCCGACTCTTGGTCCTGCACAGATCATCCCAGTGTCCCATCCCATGCCTGAGAGTGTTGTCCAAACACTCCTGGAGCTCTGGCAGCCTTGGGGCCATGACCATTTCCTGGTGACCCTGTTCAGTGCCCCACCACCCTCTGGGGGAAGAACCTTTTTCTAATATCCCACTTAAATCTCCCCTGGCACAGCTCCAGCTGCTACACTGGGTCCTGTCACTGTCACAGAGATCAGAGCTGCTCCTTGTGGGGAAGCTGCAGACCTCGATAAGGTCTGACCTCAGGGTGCTTTTATCCAGTGTGAACAAGCTGAGTGACCTCAACTGCTTCTGATATGGTTCCTCAAGGCCCTTTACCTCTCTCATGTCACTCCTTTGGACACTCCCTTATACTTTCATGTCCTTCTTACACCATGGTGCCCAAAACTGCACACAGCACTCAAGATGAGGCTGCACCAGTGCAGAGCAGTGGGGAACAGTCTTTTCCCTCCACTGTGCTGGACTAGACACACTCTCGGACATGGTGCACAGCATGGGCTGTGCTCACATCCTCAGGATCAGACTGGTGTCCCCCAAGACTGGTCGCCCTCAGCCTGGTTCTCTTCCCATAGGATCCGTCCTCAGCTGCCCAAAGAGAAGATAGAGGGATGTCACATCTGTACCTCGGTGACACCTGGCGAGCCCCAGGTGCTGCTGGGGAAGGACAAGGCCTTCACCTATGACTTTGTCTTCGACCTGGACACGTGGCAGGAGCGGATCTACACAACATGCATGGGGAAGCTCATCGAGGGATGCTTTGAGGGCTACAATGCCACTGTGCTGGCCTATGGACAGGTACGGGCCCTGCCCACTCTGAGGGATCTCCAGCAGCTCTGGGGGGTGCTGAGAGGGCACCTGCAGAGGTTAAGGAAGATGGAGGGTGTGTGACATCCTGGGTATGGAGAGAACAAAGCTGGGTGAGATCTGGGGGCAGGGGTGGCCTTGGATGGGAAGTGGGGGGGGCAGGGGGGGGGTGGGAGTGTGGGAGCTGATGTTGCTGAGGGGTCACAGTAGCTCAGCAAGGGTGTTTGGGGAGCCTAAAGTAGCAGGGAGTGAATGTGGGGTGCACTGGGCAGAGCTGGGGCTGGGAGGGCCCAGCCAGCTCCCCTCTCCCTGTCTCTGCACAGACTGGTGCAGGGAAGACCTACACCATGGGCACGGGCTTCGACATGAACATCTCTGAGGAGGAGCAGGGCATCATCCCCAGGGCCATCACCCACCTCTTCAGCGGCATCGAGGAGCGCAAGCGGGCGGCCCAGAGCCAGGGCGTGGCTGCACCCGAGTTCAAAGTCAGCGCCCAGTTCCTGGAGGTGGGTGCTGGGAGGTCTGGGGGACACCATGGCCCTATCCTTGCTCCCTTCCCATGCCTTGGACTCCTCGAGTTCTCCGTGCCCTGGCTGGTTCCTGACAGAGCTGGACCCCATGGCAGGCGTGGTGCTGGGGATGTGTGCTGGTGCTGTGCAGACTCGAAGCACCCAGATGTTGCTGACCTCATGATGGCTACAAACTGGGTGGAGGGAGCTGCCACCATAGGGAAGGGGCCTATGCCTTGGTCCCCTGGGGATCCAGGGGCTCTGGGCTGTTTTACCCCTGTTTGAGGTCAAGGATAGCAGGATACCTCCTACCTTGGACCAGAGTTCCCAGTGAAACAGAAGGAGAAGAAATTGCCACTCTTGATGGGGTTTAGGAAGGACTGTGCTATTTTCCGTGTCCTTTGTTGCATCTCTGATCTTGAGAATGTATCCTCTCCTGCCTCTGTCCTGGCTTCTCCTACTCAAAATCCTGTTGTATTAACCACTGCATTTCCTGGAGAAGTTTGTCTGAGGAAGCCCATGGACCTCATGTGTTGGCAGTGATTTTGCTGGGGGTTGTTCTGGGGCTGAAAGAGCAAAGAGGTGCAAGTGGGAACTGGCTAAAGGCCTCAGTGAAAAAGCACAGGGTGGTGTTGAGCAAAGCTGAGCTCCCAAGCAGGCTTCAGGTTGAGGTTGTAACTTGGGATGCACCCAGAGGAGATGGGCAGGAAGGGACCCTATGTTGTGGTCTGGCCTCTGGGTGGCTTTGTTGGCCATCACATCTGGGTCTTCAGATGTTAATGGCTCAGAGAGGGCCCAAAGCCACCTCCTTGCTGGAGAAATCCTTCCCACTTATGTCTCCATAAGCCCTTGTTGGCTCCTGTGGTGCTGTTGTGTCCTCCCACTCCCATCACTTGGTCTTTCCAAGCCCCTGGTTGCCTTCCCAATTGTGCTTAGTTTGTGGGACTTCTCTTTAGTGATCCTTTGTGCTGGGATGGAAATGGGGACAGTTTCCTGCCTGTCCTGAAGTCCTGTGTGGATAAAAGTGGCACATGGCCACACCAAGCACTGGTCGCCAACCCTACTGTCCTGGCAGGGGCACAGGACTTGTTCTGGTTGATCCCTGTCTTGTGACTCCCAGCAGGGTCTGTGAGCAGGTTTAAACCCTTGAGGAGCCTGGTAGCACCTGGGGCAGCCAGGGATTAGCCTGATCTGTTCTGCTGGCCAGGAGCCTGCAATCCTTAGGTGACCTTGGGTTCTGTGCTGGGATGTGGGTACAAGAGGTGACATTGAATGGGGGTAGCAGGGGGACAGATTGGCAGGGGAGTCCCTACACCCCAGACTGAGAGGGGATGGTGCAGATGTAAGATATGAATGGAGTCAGCTCTGGGCCAGCAGGGTTTTCCTGTTTGTTCAGCACTCCCTGGTCCCCCTTATTCCCTTTCCTCCTGACAGATGACCTTGAGCTGTGATGAGAGGGGTATTTCACTGAGGCCAGGTGAGCCAGGAAGGTCAGGGAGATGTGTAGCTCCTCCTGGGTGTCAGCTCAGGGGGCCAGGACTGGACAGGGTTGGGCAGTGGAAACCAACCCAGACTGCAGCTCAGAGCTTTGCTTGGCAGGTTCTGGAGCACCAGTCTGATGAGGAGTGGCTGAGAGAACTGGGGGGGCTCAGCCTGGAGAAAAGGAGGCTCAGGGGGACCTTCTGGTTCTGCACAACTCCCTGACAGGAAGGGGCAGCCAGGGGGGGGTTGGGCTCTGCTCCCAGGGAACAGGGACAGGACAAGTGGAAATGGCATAAAGTTGTGCCAGTTGAGGTTTAGATTGGATATGAGGAAAAATTCCTTCCCTGAAATCGTGGTCTGGCATTGGCACAGGCTGCCCAGGGCACCAGTGGAGTCACCATCCCTGGAAATGTTCAAAAGATGTGTGGGTGTGGCACTTGGGGACATGGTTTAGTGATTAACACGACAGTGCTGGACTTGGACTTGATTGTCTGAGAGGGCTTTTCCAGTCTGAAGGATTCCACAATTCTGTGGATCATCTCCTCTCTGCAGGCACATGCTTGTGCCTCCTGTCCTACCCTTGCACACACCCCAGCTCCCCTTCAGATGTGTGTGAGCAGTGGGGGAGTGGCAGCAGAGCCAGAGGGCAGCTCCTGCCAGTCCTGCAGTGCCAGGCTTGAGCCGCCTCGTGCTTCCTCTGCTCACCCCATGCCCACTGCTGCCCTGCTCAGCTCTACAACGAGGAGATCCTGGACCTGTTCGACAGCACCCGCGACCCTGAGGCACGGCACCGCAAATCCAACATCAAAATCCATGAGGATGCCAGTGGCAGCATCTACACCACGGGGGTCACATCACGCCTCATCAGCTCACAGGATGAGGTGGGTGCAGGATGTGGCAGGCACAGAGCAGGGGTGGCAGCTGGGTGCCACTGGCCAGGGAGGTGCTACCTGGGGACAGCTTGGTGGGGGCAGATCTCGCCCAGGATGGGACGGTGCAGTCCTGGGGGTGTTCTGGAAAAGGTGAGTGTGCCCACTGAGCTGCACAGGGTCTGTCCTGACTCTCTAGAAGGGTGCTTTAAGGTTTCCTTCCCTGCCTGGTGTCATTGCAGCTGATCCAGTGCCTGAAACAAGGAGCTCTTTCCCGCACCACTGCCAGCACCCAGATGAACGTGCAGAGCTCCCGTTCCCATGCCATCTTCACCATTCACCTGTGCCAGACCAGAGTGTGTGCCCGCCCAGAGCTGGTGAGATGTGGTCTTGCCTCATGGCCAGGCTGTTCCTGGGTTCCATACCCAGGTGATGCAGGAAGTTCCCTTGGGAAGGGGAGAGGGTTTGAAGTCTGGCAAAGAGAAGCAGGGATTTCTCTGTCTTCTTTCCAGTCACAGCCAGCATTAGGATTCAATGGGAGCTGAGGGTGAGGTGATCCAAGGCAGGATGGCTCAGAGCAAGCTGCTCTTGGAATCCTGTCCCCATCTCTGAGGGGCTGGATACGGAGGGTGAACACTCAGACTCCGTCTGGCATCTGGGAGAAGCCAAGGGAGCTCTGCCTGCTCCAGTCTGGGGTGGTGACCCTTCATGTGTCCCTGGCTGCAGGTGAATGGGGAGGTGTCCAGCCTTCTAGATGGAACCCAGCCTGCTGCTGAGTACGAGACCCTGACAGCCAAGTTTCACTTTGTGGATCTGGCAGGCTCGGAGAGGCTGAAGCGGACGGGTGCCACTGGCGAGAGAGCCAAGGAAGGGATCTCCATCAACTGCGGGCTGGTACGACACTGGGCAGTGCTGGGGGGCATGGGGACTGCCAAGGCCTGCCAGGGAAAGCCTGTGACACTTCTGGGTCTTGTTCAGAGCTACCCTGGGCTGTTGGGGGCTGCTGTCTTGGCTGGGGTTTGTGCTGCCCGTGCCTGATGGCCAGAACATGCACAGTGCCAGTGGTGAGAGCACAACTCTGCTGTGCACAGCACAGGAGACTTGTGCTGTGGGGAGGGGTGCAGCTGGGCATGGTGGTGCATGTCCCAAAAGGCTGAGATCTGCTTATCAGAGCTAAAAAACTTACTCTTGGTGCAGCATGGGAGAGAGGCACAGCCCAGGCTAAGGGAAGCCTCATGCCTGCCCCGTGTGCAGCCCAAACCTGTGCTACAGTGCATGGCCCAGGCCTGACGTGCTGCCTGCATGGCAGCTGCATGCTCAGCCAGGGCTGAATCCGGGGGGGGCTTCCCTTTGTGTTGGTAGCTGGCCTTGGGGAATGTCATCAGTGCCCTTGGGGACCAGAGCAAGAAAGTTGTGCACGTGCCCTACCGTGACTCCAAGCTCACCCGCCTGCTGCAGGATTCCCTTGGGGGCAACAGGTAAGGGGATCTCAGGTGGGGGCTGAACTTGGGGTGAGGGCTGCTGGGGCTGTTCCCCTGCAGATGGGGGTGAGGGGCTCTGGAGCTACGTAGGAGCTATGTCAGGACTCCAGTGGCTGCCTGGTGGGGAAGGGATGCCCTCTTCCAGGCATGGCATGACTTTGTAGATGTAAGGAGCAGGGCTCCTCATCAGCCTCAGCACGATTAGCAGCTTTGGCAGAATCAACTGCTGCAAAGCCCTCCTGAGTCCTCGTGGATCTGGGACTTGGCAAGTGGGTGCCCAGCATGGGACTGAATTCCCTGCCTCTTCTCCAAAGAGAGAGGCATTGAGGGAGGGCTGCCTTTGCCCAGTGCTTTGTGATGGGCTTGAGGGGTCTTGTGGGTGCTCTGGCTCTGGGAGGGATGACCCCAATTCATGCCTTGTTTTAAAACACAGAAGGGCCCAGGATGGGCTTCCATCCAGGATGGGTGTCCTGGGCATGTGGGCTGTGCTGAGCTTGGCTTTCCACTTGCTGGGTTGCCGAAGGGTGCAGGGATTGTCTTTCACCTGCCCTTGCATCCCCCAGCCAAACCATCATGATTGCCTGTGTGAGCCCCTCTGACCGGGATTTCATGGAGACCCTGAACACGCTCAAGTACGCGAACAGGGCCCGCAACATCAAGAACAAGGTGGTGGTGAACCAGGACAAGACGAGCCAGCAGATCAGCGCCCTGCGGGCCGAGATCGCCCGGCTGCAGATGGAGCTCATGGAGTACAAGGCAGTGAGTGGCCCCATGTCCTGCTGTCACCCTGGCCAGCAAGGGAACCACATGCAGCCAGGTGTTCACTGCCCCCCCAGTGGGATGGGGGAGAGAACTGGAAGTGCAGCAGTGAGAAAACTTGGTTTAGATACAGTTTAAGAAGTAAAGCAAGCCGAGGAAATTATTCTCCATGTTCCATCACTGGGATGTGTTCAGCCATCCCCAGGCCAGCAGGGCTCTGTCAACTCTAACAGTGACTTGGGACAACAATCCAGGCATCCCTTATTTCTCTTTCCTTCCCCCAGCTTTATATGCTGAGCACAACAGAACATGGTTTGGGATTTCCCTGCAGTGAGTGGGGGACAGCTGTCCTGGCTGTGTCCCCCCCAGCTCCTTGTGCACCCCTGGCCCAGTGCTGGTGGGTCAGGATGAGGGGCAGAACAGCCCTTGGTGCTGTGCAAGCTCTATCCATCAGGACCTAAATCACCCCTGTGGGATCAGTGCTCATTTCAGCACAGATCCCAAACACAGCACCACAAACAGCTGCTGTGAGGAAAACTAGCTCCACCAAACGCAAACCCAGCTGATGAAGTGACCCTGGTCAGGAGGCAGAAAGAGATGCAGAAAGCCCTGTCCTTGTGTTTGAATTGGGGTGGGGTTAGTGGGACAGACCCTCCTGCCTCCCATCCCCTGCCCGTATGGATAGGGGTAACTGCTAGGAGGCGTCAGGAGGCTTAAGAAACAGGGGCTCAGCTCCTGCCTGTCAAGGCAGGACCTTGACCAGGTTTTGGGGGTGATGAGGCGGGGAGAAGCCCTGAAGCATCTCTCACCCTCTGCATGTTCAGCTCAGACTTTCCTGGTCCCTAGATTTGTCCCTGCTCTCTTGTCTGGGGTTGCCCCCAGGGATGGGTCTCTGTGTCCCAGCCTGCCCTGCACTCAGGGCTTTCCTGCTGTCCCCACAGGGCAAGCGTGTGATCGGGGAGGATGGCACAGAGGGCTACAGTGACCTGTTCCGTGAGAACGCCATGCTGCAGAAGGAGAACAGCGCCCTGCGCATGAGGGTGAAGGCCATGCAGGAGGCCATCGATGCCATCAACAGCAGGGTCACCTACCTCATGAGCCAGGAGGCCAACCTGATGCTGGCCAAAGCAGGTGAGGCTGGGCTGGTACAGGGCGTGGTGGGGCAGTCACAGCTGGACTGGGCTGTGACACAGCCTGTGTCTGCCTGGCTCCACCTGTGCCTCTGCTGCTGCAGGTGATGGGAACGAAGCCATTGGCACCCTCATCCAGAACTACATCCGGGAGATCGAGGAGCTGAGGTGAGTGGGCGCACAGCTGGGAGTCACTGGGGTCCTGCTGCCAGTGTCTGAGTCTGGGTGGTCACACAGCTCAGTGCCTGCAGCGTTGCTGGATGAGCTGTAAGCCTTGTGGAACAGCAGCTGGTGGCACTGCTGCTACACAGGGTTGAAGGAGGCCCAGCCTTGGTGCCAGGCAATGCTTTGGCCATTGTTGTCCTTGGTGTGGGCATTAATGGAGGGGGAGGTCCTGTTTGGAGTGCCTGGGGTGTTACAGGGACTGCTGCCTCCCACAGGTGGGTCCATCTCAGTGTTTTGCACAATCCTGGTACCCCCTCTGGCAGCATTGTGGCCTTCTGGCCCATCACTTGGGGGAATGGCTTAGTAGTGGCTCTGTCCCTGGCTCACATCATCCGAGACCATCATGTTCAATCTATAGAAGACTCTGGGGAATCCTTAAGCCCTTCCACTGCTTGAAGGAAGCTTATAAGAAAGAGGAAGAGTGCTGGTTTGTTATTTTTTTACAGTGAGAGATAGTGATAGGACAAGGGGGAATGGCTTTAAGCTAAAAGTGGAGAGATTTCAATTAGAAGTTAGGAAGAAATTCTTCCTTGTGAGGATGGGGAGGCAGGGGCCCAGTTTGCCCAAAGCAGCTTTGGTTATCCCATCCCTGCAAGTGGATGGAGCTTGGAGCAACCTGTCCTAGTGGAAGGTGTCCCTGCCCACAGCAAGGCTGTGGCACAAGACAAGGTTTAAAGTCCTTTCCAGCCCAAACCATTGTGTGATTCTAAACCCAGCAAGATCCCCCTGTGTAGGGGCAGTGGGGTGGCCCCTCCTTGACTGTGCCCTGTCTGCACTCCTAGGACGAAGCTCCTGGAGAGCGAGTCCATGAACGAGTCCCTGCGCCGCAGCCTCTCGCGGGTCTCTGCTCGGGCCCCCTTCTCCATGGGCTCCTCGCCGGCCGCCGGCCTGGCCGGGCTCTGCAGCCCCGCGGCTCCCGTGGACACCGAGGCCTCTGACGTCCTGCGAAGGGCCAAGCAGGACCTGGAGCGCCTCAAGAAGAAAGAGCGGCGGCAGCAGAGGAAGAGGTGAAGGGAGCTGCAGGGCCAGGTTGGGAGGGGTGATGCCTTTTTCCTGGAGTTAGGAAAATGAAGCCAGACACGGTTAAAGGGGTTGGGGTCTTTACCTCAGTATTTTAATCAGGATCCTGTTTGATGCATCCACTTCACCCAGGTGACAGCGTGGCAAATGCACCCCCATCAATCACACACACCAGTTCTAGACTTTACACAGCACAGATCCAACAAGGGGGGCCAATAATGGGGCTGGGCTGGGCTAACCCCTGGTTTACAGAATCCTCCTGTCAGGAGACCTTGGGTTCCTGAGACAGTGGGAATGTTTGGTGTCCCTGGCTCTGCAGCTCTGGGCTGTTCAGTCTCAGGCCTGCAGAACACTTACAAAACACTGAGCACTAAACTAAGTAAAAGGTTGCAAGTGTGCATACTGCTGATACTTGTGGATACAGAGAACTGTGTAAAAGGGATATAAAAGAAAAGACAAAAATCATTCCGGCATCGGGGGAAGGCTGTGTGCTGGTCTGTCCCTCTGCGGTTGGGTATTCTGCTTCCCCCGTGTGTGCTACAGCCAGAGCCTGGACCCTGGGTTCCCCTCCCTGCCCTGCCCTTGGTCTCCTTTTCACCCATCACCTAATTCCAGAGGTTTTCCCTAAAGGGTGCAAAAGCAGGAGGGAGGGTGGTCCTGGCAGAAGCTTTTTCTGGCCTCTCTCGTCCTGAAACTCACCAGCCCCTCTCTGTTCCCCCCAGCCCAGAGAAGGAGGCATTTAAGAAGCGGCAGAAACTGCAGCAGGACAATGGGGAGGAGACGGATGAGAACGAGGTGGAAGAGGTGAGCAGGCATGGTGCTTACACTGTGGGGGTGTCTGAGTGTGTAGCACTGTAATTGCCACATGTGGGACACTGAAGCAGACTGGAAGGGTGGTTTTGCTGCGGACTCCATGCTGGAGCTGGGGGGGAAGCTGAGTACTCCCCAGTCAGCCCTGCTACAGAACGAGGAGTCCACATTTTTGGGGTATTGGTTTCAATCAGCATAGATGAAGAGGGGTCAGGCTGCTCAGCTGGGAAAGGAACAAGAATGGATGGGTCACATTGCTGTTCCTCTCAACAGTGTGTGCTGGGGATCCAGAAATGGTGCTGCAGCCCCTGGGCCTCCTGTGTGGGAGGCTGAGTCCCACCTGGGTGGCTGTGGCCCGTTGCTGTAGGGTGAGCTCAGGTTTGGAGTGAGAAGCTGTGGGGAGAAGGACAGACCATCCTGCTGGCTAAGATTAAGCACTCATCTCTTAGGAGGAGGAAGAACAGGATGAGAGTGGCTGTGAGGAAGAGGATGGGCGTGATGATGAAGATGAGGACTCCGGCAGTGAAGAGAGCCTGGTGGACTCGGACTCGGATGCAGAGGAGAAGGGTAAAGCAGAGATCTGCATGCGTGATGGGCATAGGGGGCACTTGCTGGTATCTCTGGCAATGAGCTCTGCTCTTGGGAAGGCAGAGCTCACCAGAACACCCAACCATGGCAATTCTCATCAGCCCCTCTGTCCTCTCCTTGTGTTGTGACTCGGTGGGGCCATGGAAGTGATGCTCCCCCATCCCTCCCAGCCTGACTTTCTCCTCTGCCTCCAGCTGTGAATTTCCAGGCTGACCTGGCAGATCTGACCTGTGAGATTGAGATCAAGCAGAAGCTGATTGATGAGCTGGAGAACAGCCAGCGGCGTTTGCAGACCCTCAAGCACCAGTATGAGGAGAAGCTGATCCTGCTGCAGAACAAGATTCGGGACACGCAGCTGGAGCGGGACCGGGTCCTGCAAAACCTCAGTGAGAACCCCCTGACCTGTGGGATCCCATCCCTGCAGCATCAGGCCCCAGTTCCAGCTCAAGCCCAGCTAACTCTAAGTCAAAGCATCCACCCCTGGGTCTGGTAGAACTTTGTCATCCCCTGCCTCTACTTGAATCCCTGGCTCCCCCAAGACTCTGCTTGTCTTGCCATGGGAGCAGCATCAGCCACTGCACAGCTCTGGACCCTGCTGGTGCTGGAGAAGGATGGCAAGGCAAAGCCTCTTCCAGCCTTGAGCACCACTTCTTGAGCTGTGGGGACTCCTGGGGAAACTGAGGGGCTGAGGGGCAGAAGACCCAGTGGTGTCTCCAGGCTTTAATAGGGCAGAGTCACCCCTATATGTGGCTGTAGGTGTCAGTCTGCAGCTCTGCTCAGCCCAGCCACTGTATCTCCACTTTGTGCTGAGCTCTTCCAGCAGATATTCCCAGACAGACCCCAGTTCATGATAGGGTGAAGGGGGGCTCTGATGGGCTGGGGAGGGACACAGTGCCTGGTGCCTCCAGGCAGGGTGTGTGGGTGCAGAAGGATCCCGGGGTGCGTGGCCATTGCGAGCCCTCTCCTCACCCACCAGGCACCATGGAGTGTTACACGGAGGAGAAAGCCAACAAGATCAAAGCAGACTATGAGAAGCGACTGAAGGAGATGAACCGGGACCTGCAGAAGCTGCAGGCAGCCCAGAAGGAGCACGCTCGCCTGCTCAAGAACCAGTCCCGCTATGAGCGGGAGCTGCGCAAGCTGCAGGCTGAAGTGGCCGAGATGAAGAAGGCAAAGGTACCTGGGTGTGCCAGGGCAGGGAGGAATCACCTGGATGAGCCTGGCTCCCTATTTGAAGCAATGTTTTCCACTCTGGTGGGGAGCACCACCATCTGTGTGCTGGATGGGTGGGTGGGTGGCTGTCCCAGGGCAGGGGCACACGCGAGACCCTCTGCTGCAGGTGGCACTGATGAAGCAGATGCGGGAGGAGCAGCAGCGGCGGCGGCTGGCGGAGACCAAGAGGAACCGGGAGATCGCGCAGCTCAAGAAGGAGCAGCGCCGGCAGGAGGTGAGAGCCTGGCTTGCCACATGCTGCCAGTGGCCCTGTGCAGGGACTGGCCTGCCTGGGGAGGTGGTGTTTGTCCTGCTCTGGCACTCCAGGAGCTCACAGATACCTCGAGTCGGTGGAGCTTGGTGCCCTGCTGCACTCATGGCCTCACTGGAGCCTGCACAGGCCCAGCAGAGCACAGCTGGAATGAACAGTTCCCAAAGGCTTCCCACAGCTCCTGCTGTAGTTGTGGGGGATGCTGTGGGAGGGGGAATGTGCAACCAGAGCCAGCTCAAGGCTGGGAGCCTGCTTGTTGTTAGAATCAGGAGTGAGACTGTGCCAGAGGGAGCACTGGGACTGACCACCACTGGGGTGGCTGGGCTGGACCTCACGGGTGTCTTTTTCTTTCTCACTCATGCAGTTCCAGATCAGGGCTCTGGAATCCCAGAAACGGCAGCAGGAAATAGTGCTGCGGAGGAAAACCCAGGAGGTGAGAAAAGGGGTTTTCCTCCACATAGCCCCCAGCTCCCATGGAGGTTTGGGCCCCAGTGCTTGGCTCAGAGAAATCCCACACTTCAGACATGACTGGCTTTGGGAATGGAGCTCCTAAAAGGAAGGGAGGCGTTTTGTACCTCAGGAACCAGGTGGGAAATGGTTGTAGGCAGCAGCAGAATTCCCTATCCCAAGCAGCAGAACCTGGTGGCAGGAGTGGGCTGTGAGGGAGGAGAGGGAAGGCCACGAGACACAAATGTCCCTGGGCTTTGGGTCTACAGACCTGCCACTCTCAGACCTGTGGGGACCTGGGGGTGATGCCAGCAGGTTTAGGCTGGCTGGGGCTGCCCAGCTGACAGCCTTTCCTGTGTCCTTCCTGCGGGCAGGTGTCAGCGCTGCGCCGTCTGGCCAAGCCCATGTCAGACCGGGTGGCCGGCAGGATGGGCCAGAAGCCGGCCATGCTGGACTCGGGCGCCGAGGTCTCGGCCAGCACCACCTCCTCCGAGCCCGAGTCTGGCGCTCGCTCCGTCTCCAGCATCGTGCGCCAGTGGAACAGGAAAATCAACAACTTCCTGGGAGACCCCTCGTCCTCCATGAATGGGGCTCGGCCTGCCAGGTCAGGGGAGGGGCTGGGTGTAGAGGGTGAAACATCCAGGGACCCCCATGCCTGGCTTTTGGCTGGTGGCGGAGGTTGAAGGGTGGCTTCTTAATGTCACTTGACCCATATTAAATCAGTGACAGTGTGGTAAAATGTGCTGACAGAGTGTGACTGTCATCTGGACTTGAGCCCAAAGCTGGCCTTCCATGAGGAATAAATACCGTGGCACAAACTTTTGTCCCACTTTGCTAGGAGGAAATGAAAAAGTTGGGCAATGCAGAAACAACACAGATGTATCCTCTGTTTCTGGCCTGTCAGATCCCAGCCATCTTCCTGGGGCAAGCCTAGCTCTCCAGCATGGTGTGGCCGTCTGCCCATATGCCTCTTCTTCCCTCTGGCTGTAGGAAGAAGTTCCCCAAGAAGGGGACGAGCCAGACCTTCAGCAAAGCTGCCCGCCTCAAGTGGCAGTCGCTGGAGCGGCGCATCTTCGACATCGTCATGCAGAGAATGACCATCGTCAACCTGGAGGCAGACATGGAGAGGCTCATCAAGGTGGCCGTGGCACTGGGGACAGACAGGGAGATGGCCATGTGGACAGTGCTAATCCCCTTTCCCTTTCCCCACAGAAACGTGAGGAGCTCTCACTGCTGCAGGAGGCATTGCTGGGCAAGCGGGCAAAGCTGCAGGCAGAGAGCCCCATGGAGCAGAAGGGGCTGCAGGAGCTGAATGAGGAGATTGAGGTGCTGGGGGCCAACATTGACTACATCAACGACAGCATTTCAGACTGCCAGGCCACTATCATGCAGATTGAGGAGACCAAGGTGGGCAGTAGAATTGGGTCTGGCTGGCAGGGAGAAAGGGAGAGCATCCCTCTGTGGAAAGAGCATCCTTGGGCACAGCCAGCTGGGGCTGGGTTCTGGTCAGAGGACCCAGAGTCCTCTGAGCTGTGTCACACTTGGTGGGGCTTAACTCACAGTCACTTCTCATTAGGTGATTAATTACAGAGAGGAGTGTGGCAGGTCCTTGCATGGACAGGCTGATGGTGTCCCACTGCCCTGGAATTGTAGGCAAGCTGTGGCCCCCATTTGCCCATGGTGCTGGTGGTCACTTCTCCATGGTTACTTCCTGTGCTGGAAACATCTCAGGAGGACTGGCTTTTTCCCAGCAGAAACCATCTAGGTTTTGTGTCCAGTTGTGATATGGGGCAAGCCACTGTGCAGCTCCCAACTCCCCTCAATGCCTGCAGCCTGAAATGGAGGCTGTGTGCTGTCTCTGGCTTGTCCCCAGCTGTCACCTTGATTAGTGGGAAAGGAGTGCAGCTGTTAATTTACACTAGACTTTGGGATGCGGATTTGGGTGAGCCTGGTGTCTGTTCAGTGTCTAGTTCAGTGTTGAAACCAGAATTCTGTAGCAGTGCATAAGCCCTTCAGATTGTGCTGGACAGTCCTGTGGCCGGATTTCCCCAGTAGCCACTGGGCTGACTGGGGAGGGCCAGTGTTGGACTGGGCAGTGCTGGCAGGGTGATGGCAGTGCTGTGCTGCCCATGGAGGCCCTTCCACCTATCCCACATCCAGCAGCAAAGCTGCCCTGCTGCATCCAGCACTGTCTCTCCACATTTCAGGAGGAGCTGGACTCCACGGACACCTCAGTGGTGATCAGCTCCTGCTCCCTGGCCGAAGCCCGGCTGCTGCTGGACAACTTCCTGAAAGCCTCCATCGACAAGGTCTGGGGCTGGGCTGGGGCATGGATGTGTGGCAGGGTTTCCTGCTGGGTGCCAGGGTGGGGAGCTGGTGGCAAGGACCTGTGGCACCTGCCTGAGTGCCAGCTTTTCATCCCCAGGGGCTGCAGGTGGCCCAGAAGGAGGCCCAGATCCGGCTGCTGGAGGGGCGGCTGCGGCAGACGGACGTGGCCAGCTCCTCACAGAACCACGCCCTCCTGGATGCCCTGAGGGAGAAGGCAGAGTCACACCCTGAGCTGCAGGCACTGATCCACAACGTCCAGCAAGGTGGGGCCTGAGGCAGGGGCATCTTCAGGACAGCTGTGCTGCCTGTGGGATGGGTACTCACCTGTACTGGCCCTCCAGAAAGCAGCTGGAGGTGCTGTGGCTCTCCAAGGACCATGTGGGGTGGGAGCACGTGCCCTGGCCATGGGTAACAGGACAGGGTGTAACCTCACACCTGCAGGGTTTGGATGGGGCTGGTGGAGTCCCCTCTGCTCTGCTGATGCGTTTTCTCCCTTTCACAGAGAACGGCTACACCAGCACAGACGAGGAGGTTTCAGAGTTCAGCCTGGCCTCAGATGGGAGGTGAGCACCCAGCCTGGCGCTGCCTGAGGTGATGGTGGCTGTGGCACAATGCCTGGTGCCATTCATGGGACTTCAAAGAGGGGAATGGATGAACAAAGCCCCACGTGAGCTGTTCTGTGGTGCCCAGCCCTCGGTGGGGGGAGCAGGATATCTCCTGGACACAAGCAGGGAGTGAAGACTTGGTCATTCCTTGGAGGAAGGGTGCTGGGGAGCTTAGGGTGGCCCAAGGAGTCTGGTGGACCAAGGACACCAACGTTCTGAAGAGACTTTGGCACTAAAGATCCATCTTTGCTCCTTTCTTCTTGCAGCATCTCCCAGTCTTTCACCATGAAGGGCTCAGCAAGTCAGGATGACTTCAAGTTCAAGGTTAGTTGGCCTTTTTGTGTGGCGTTGCCTCAGAGACTGGGAGGAGGGATGGAGGGATGTTCAGCATTGCTTCAGGCCTCCACTCTGCAGTCTGAAGCTTGAGGAACCAGGCTTGGCATGAGGCAGGATGGCTGCTCTCTGGATGGGCAGAACCAAGGTCTCCTGGTACAGTGGGCCTGTCCTGACACACCAGAGGCTTGGGAAACACCCACCACACCAGCCAGTACCTTCCAAATCTGAGTGGCACCAAGGAGGTCCCTGTGGAGGGCAGAGGTGGACGGAAGCAGCCATTATTCTGTACATGACATTGTTCTGTCACGTTTGCATGGAGAGCTGGCTGTGAGGGGCATCCTGTGGGGCACAGGGGAGCTGGTTTGTGGCCAGAGAGCACAAACTCTTCCAACCCACAGCTCTGGCTGCTCCCACTGCCCCCCCATGCTGCCCCCCCCTGAGCCCTCTGCCCTGCTCTAGGGAGAGCCCAAGCTTTCGGGGCAGATGAAGGCAGTGTCAGCTGAGTGCCTGGGACCCACGCTGGACGTCTCCACCAAGAACATCACCAAGTCCTTGGCATCCCTCATGGAGATCAAGGAGGATGGGATTGGCTTCTCCATCCGAGACCCCTACTACAAGGAGAAGGTGTCGCGCACCATCAGCCTGCCCACGCGAGGAAGCACCTTGTGAGCACGGGGTGATGGTGTCTGGGCCCTGGGGGGCTCATGGAGGCCTGGGCCTCTGGGAGGCTGTGCCTGGCCTGTGGAGGGGCAGAGGGGGGAAGGTGAGCCCAGTCCCTGCATCTGTCCCTGCCTGGCTGCAGCATGCAGTGGTGAATTTCTACAGCGGGGCTTGGAGATTGTGTAGGAGTGTGTTGGTATCCTTTGCAGGTGGAGAGGAGGGTACTTCAGGAGGAGGGGGTGTGAGGGTCCCCAAGTCCCTGTTCAGCCTTTTTGGAGGTTTCTTGGGTTGCCAAAAGCCTCTGCTCTCATGGGCTGCCTTGAGATTGTGACTCCAGAGTAGCCCAAACTCTCATTCGCTCTGCTGGGGGAGGACACAGGTGTTCATTGTGGAGGGCTCCTGGTGCAGGGGCAGGCACCCACTGTGCTTTGGTCACTTGCTTCAGTCCCAGGCAGTCTCGGGGCTCGGACACTTCACCTCTGACCAGGCGGAAATCTTACGACCGTGGGCAGCCTGCCAGGTGAGCCTGGGGGAGATGGTGACATGGGCAGGGAGGCTGTGTGGCACAGACCAGCCTGGAAGGATGCTGTCTGGGCAGCTCTTCTGGGCCCTGGTGTGCCAGTGAGGAGTTCCCCAGTCACGCGTCCCTCTGCTCCTTTTGGCTCAGGCCTGCAGACATTGGCTTCACACCTCCCTCATCCCCTCCCACCCGGCCGCGCAATGACCGCAACGTCTTCTCCCGGCTCACGAGCACCCAGAGCCAGGGATCCGCCTTGGACAAGTAAGTCCTGGTGGAGTGAGAGTGTCTGAGAGAGGGGGACCCAGACCATGATAGCACACGGCATGCACTGAGTCCTGTGGGGGTGTATAGGAGCACCAGGACCTGGGTTGGCTCCAGCCAGTGTCCTGTCACCACTTTATCTCCCTGCTTCTCTCTGTGATGGAGCAGCTGCTATGCCAAGGCTGTGCTCCTGCCCCCTGTGCCTCCTCTGAGCTCACAGTCCTGGCCTCTGCCTGGAGACAGGGTGGTGCCAGACTTGGACCCCTTGAAAGGCGAGGGAGCAGGATGGGGCGATGGGATGAGGGCTCAGAGGAACTGATGGACTGGCATCCACCCACAAATGCTGCTCCAGCCTCTCCAGGCTGCAGGTCAGGTGCTGCTCTGGGCTTGGGTGCTGCTAGCAGCGCTGGTGTTCCCTGATGGAGACCTGCTGTCTGATCCTCAAATGCCCTCCTGCTCTTCTGCTCTCCCCTGGTTCTCCATGTGTGCTTCTCCTTCTCCCTCCCTCCACTCCTTCTCTCTGTCCTACACTGGCTTGGATGCAATAACAATCTTCCACCTCTTACTCCACTGCTGCCTTCTCTAGTCTGGGTTTTCTCTCCCATAATCCTGCTAATTTTCTGCCCCTAGGTCTGATGACAGCGATTCCTCTGTCTCGGAGGTGCTGAGGTATAGACAACTTTCTATTTATTATCCCTTTCTCCGCTCCTCCTTCTCTCTGTCAGATGCCTGCTCTCCCTGTCCCCACATGGTCTGCCTGCAGCTTGCTGCTCTACCCCCCTCCCAGCCTGTGTGTCTGTCCCCTCCTGGCATGCCACCTCTGGTGCCTGATGCTGTCCCTCAGCTGCAAGTTCAAAGAGTTCCTGCTTGGATTAGCCCTTGGTACGTGGTGCTGGGCTCACTAATGGCTGCTGGCTGGTTTGGGTTGGCAGCATGTTCGCCTCCATCCCTGATGGTTTCTCGCCAGCATGAGGCCACCACGTCCCACCCCTTGCCCAGCTCTCCAGCAGGATGTTGAGGTGACGGGGAAGGGTGCTTGCAGTACGTCCTTTGTGCAAGCTTCCTCCAGGCAAATAGCTCAGGTTCACTTCGTGCCTGGTTGTGCTTCCCTGGTGCTGAGCTGGAAAAAGTCAGTCTCTTCCTAAAGAAATCTAGTCAGATTGTGGTGCAGAGCTCAGCTTTGGGGTTCTCCCTGGGCACTCACCTGACTAGAGAGGTTTCCCAACACAAGAGCCACCTTTCCCCCATCCTTTAGGAACATTGCAGCCTTCCAGTGCCTAAAGACACATATAGAAAAGAGGGAGATAAAGTTTTTACATGGGCAAATAGTGACAGGACAAGGGGGAACAGTTTTAAACTGAAAGATGAGAGACTTAGACTACATGTTAAGTAGAAATTCTCCCCTGTGAGGGTGGAGAGGCCCTGGCACAGGTTTTCCAGAGAAGCTGTGGCTGCCCCATCCCTAAAAGTGTCCAAGGCCAGGCTGGATGGGGCTTGGAGCCACCTGGTCTAGTGGAAGGTGTCCTTGATAGTCTGCTTGTCCCTAGAAAGTCTCCATTGTAGGGGCATTGAATGAGATGGTGTCTAAAGTCCCTTCACACCAAAACCATTCCATTATGCTGTGATCAGCCCTGCAGCACCCAGGTGTCCCCTCACTCTGTGCCCTGAGCTCCTGCAGGCCCCAGTCACTGGGGAGGTGACACCAGACCAGTCTGAGCTGAGTCACCCTGGGAAGTTGTAGTCAGGCAACCACTCAAAGTCCATGGAAGATGCCTCATGCTGTGGCACAGGGATTTCCCTTGGATTTAGTGTTGCTTTGAGACTGATGGGAGCACTAGGGCTGAGGGGAAGGCTGTTGGCTTGGCACTGGTAAGTGCAGAGCTGAGGAACATCATGTGCATGCAATTTCCAAACCCCAATTAATGAGCCTGTGCTTGTCCTCATGACTAATGCAAACCTTGCCCTTCTCTAGCCCCATGCATCAGTTTCCCTGCCTGTTAGAAAGAACCAGCACAGCCTGGGGTGCTGTGGCTGTGCTTGATGACCAGGGGCCCGTGAAGGGTCACACACAGGAGGTCCTCAGCACCCTGAGCATGTCTAAAGTGGAGGGGATTGGCAGATGATGTGTCCCCCACGACGGACAGTAGTGTCCCTTAGAAGCAGGGTTGGCAGGGGTAGGTCCTCTCCTGCCCAGAGCCAGTGGTGGGAGCAGGAGCAGCTATTGCAGCAGGGACAGGGGGTGCAGATGCTGGTGCTGCCCTCTGTCACCCTTGTGGTCTGTGTAAAGCAGCGAGGCCCTGTCTCCAAATGTCACCAGCCAAAGGGTGACAGCCTCCAAGGGATAGGGGTGCTGATATTGGTGCCCTGAAACATTTATCCCAGCAGAGCTCCAGCTTCAGGCTGGAGAGGGCACAGTTTGTCCCAAAGTGGACCTCAGGGCCAATGAGCTGAGATTCATGAGCTGTCTTGAACTGTGCTGGTGAAGCACGAGAGGTTTTGGGGTAGAGCAGAGGTCACTGGGCAGCCTCCCCCTTTCCCTGTGTGTAATCCTGGGGCAGAGGCAGGCAGGGGCTGTTCATGGGGAGTTTCCTGGGGTTCCCACAAAGACCTTGGCTCAGACCATGTTCAGGTGGAGGAGCCCATCTCACTGCTGGGCTGGTATGAGACAGCTCATGTTCTTCCATGCCCTGGGGCTGTGGGCACAGTTCCTCTCCACCCCTGCACTGTACCTGTTCTCTCTCTCCTGTGAAGGGGCATCATCAACCCAGTGGGTGGCACCAAGAATGCCCGGACAGCCCCTCTGCAGTGTGTCTCAGTGGCAGAGGGACACACTAAACCTGTGCTCTGCCTGGATGCCACTGATGAGCTGCTCTTCACTGGGTCCAAAGGTGGGTGATGGGCAGAGGGGGCAGGGAGGATGTGGGAGCAGGTTGGCACTGGGGACGTGGGAAGTGTTGGGCATTACAGGGATGGTCCATGTTTTCAGTGCTGAGCCCTGTCCTACTCTGTCCTGCCCCAGTGCTGGGGCTGGCTGGCTCCTTTCCTCTGGCCCTGTGGGTGGGGGAGATGCTCTGAAGGCATATTGTCCACAGGCCACCGTGCCCCTGGAGGAGACACCCCCAACCCTCCTGGGCATGTTCTTCCTCCCACAGACCGGAGCTGCAAAATGTGGAACCTGGTGACAGGCCAGGAAATCGCTTCTCTCAAGGGTCACCCAAACAACGTGGTTTCCATCAAGTACTGCAGCCACACGGGGCTGGTGTTCACTGTGTCCACGTCGTACATCAAAGTGTGGGACATCCGCGACTCGGCCCGCTGCATCCGCACCCTCACGTACGTGCAGCTCTGGGGCCTGGGGTGCTCTGGGCATCTCTGGCTCTGCAGAAGCCATTTCCAGAACCTGCAGGGGCTGGGGACACAGCCAGATACCAGCTCCTTTAGTGCCAGTTTGCAGTGCTGCTTCCGTGGGGAACAGGGAGGTTGGGAGAGAGTTTGGGGTGAGGGAACTCATGGGGGCCTCCTGCAGCAAAGACTCAGGGTCATAAAATCATAGAATATGCTGAGTTGGAAGGGACCTGTCAGGATCATCAAGTCCACCTCCCGGCCTTGTGCAGGGCACACCAACAATCCCACCCTGTGCCTGGGAGTGTTGTCCAAATGCTTCCTGAACTCAGACAAGCTTGGAGATGTGGCCATTCCCTGGGGAGTCTGTTCAGTATCCAGCCACCCATTAGGGGAAGAACCTTTTCGTGATATCCCAAACATCTCCCAGCTCAGCTCCAGCCATTGCCTTGAGTCCTCTCACTTGTCATGAGAGGGAACAGATCAGTGCCTGTCCCTCGGCTGCCCCTCATGAGGATCCAGAAGACCCCAGTGAGATCTCCCCTCAATCTCCTCTAGGCTGAACAAACTCAGCTGCCCCTCATGAGGCTTCCCTTCCCGACCCTTCACCATTCTCATGGCCCTCCTTGGGATGCTCTCCAATGTCTTCATGTCTTTTTTATTTTGTGGTGCTCAAAACTGCACCAAGGACTTGAGGTGAGGCTACCTCAGTGCAGAGCAGGGTGAGACAATCCCCTCCCTTGACCAGCTGGCAATGCAGGACATGCCTCCTGGACATGGATGTCCCTCCAGGCTACCAGGGCACTGCTGGCTCACATTCAACATTTCATTGACCAGGATCCCCTGGTCCCTTTCCACACTGCTCTCCAGCCTGTTCCCTACTGAATACACACAGCCAGAGTTGCTGTGTCCCAGGTGCAGAATCCATCACTTGCACTTGTTAAGGGTCAGGAGCTTTGAAGAGATTTTGAAGCTGTTCTGGGGATGGCCAGGAGAGCTGGCAGCTCCAGCAGGGGTGCACAGCCCCAAACAGCATCATGGCTGGGTAGATCACAGGCTCTCAGTGTGAAACTTGGATCCCTGTGAGGAATTTGAGGACCAGAAAGGAGCATGGATCAGACTGTAGCTGTGTCTGCCAGTCTAGAGTAGGGCTCAAAGGTTAGGACAGTATGGTAGGTCAGAATTACCCACTTTCTCCATCCAGCCTCAGCTCATCTGCCTTGGCCTGAAGGTACAAAGGCC
Organism: Petroica traversi; assembly: GCA_025920805.1. Lineage (NCBI taxonomy): Eukaryota > Metazoa > Chordata > Aves > Passeriformes > Petroicidae > Petroica > Petroica traversi. Next base: position 1,522,583 of record JAHLSL010000083.1, on the reverse strand, counting down.
AAGATCTCTGCTTCCCTGTGCTGGATGCCAGCACTCACCAGCTCTTCCTGTGGGAAGCAGAGGGGCACAGGAGGAGAGCAGAGCAGCCCTCAGCTGGAAACCTGGGCAGGATGCTCTGAGTCCTGCACAGACCCTGCATCCTTGGCTGCCTGTGCAGGCCGGGCACTGGCCTGAGGGACAGAGCTCTTGGTGCCATTGTGGCCAGGAGGACAGGGGCACTGCCAGGCCCTTTCCTCAGTGTGGGACCCAGCCTGGAGCCAACAGCCCCCTGTGGTTCCTCGGTGCCTCTGGTCTCACCCTCCCCCTTTGCACTCTCCCTCCTTTAGATCTTCTGGGCAGGTGATCTCTGGGGACGCGTGTGCTGGCACCACCACCCGCACTGTCGCCAGCGTGCAGGGGGAGCACCAGATCAACCAGATTGCTCTGAACCCCACGGGCACCACGCTCTACGCGGCCGCCGGCAACTCCGTCCGTGTCTGGGAGCTCAGCAGGTGAGGGGACTGCTGGCCTGGCCAGGACATCCCATGGTGGTGTCACCCCCACTGGCTGCTCAGAGGGGGCTGAAATGATCCCCCTGGGGAAAAGGAAAGCCTTTTTCACAGCGCAAGTTGCCTGGAATTAGGATTTTCAGGGCCCAAGGGGGATGGGGGCCATTGGAGCTGTGTTGGGTGGGGGATTTGTCTGCTTTGTGCAGAGCTTAGCAGAAGGGAAAAGACAAGTGGAATGAGCAGCAGGGCCCTATTTTCCCTTGTCTTCAGATCTGCCCAGTGGGCATTGGGCTGTGAACCCTGTGCTGCAGCCTGGGCTGTGCAGCCAGATGTTGCCACACTCAGGCTGTGCAGCCAGATGTTGGCACACTCTCAGGCTGCCTTTCTCCCCCAGAATCATGGGGAATGGGGTCTCCCTGCCCACTCTCACCCAAAAGGAACAACCCCTGCCGGGGCTTTCCAGGGTTGGGGATGCTCTGTGTGGGGGGATGCTTTGGATGAGCTCCAGCTCGCAGCAGGGGCTGACCTGTGCCCTTGACCCCAGGCTGCAGCCCGTGGGGAAGCTGAGTGGCCACATCGGGCCTGTGATGTGTCTCACGGTGAACCAGACGGCGAGCAACCACGACCTGGTGGTCACAGGCTCCAAAGATCACTACGTCAAGGTACTCTCCTCCTTGGGGAGCAGCACCCTGAGACCTGTGGGGAAGCCCAGATGTTGGCAACCCCTGACTCTTCTCTCCTCCTGAAAGCTGAGCCCAGATTCTGTTTTCACCTTTGCATGTCAGGTTTTCACTTGTTTCCTCTCCCCAAATCTTGCCTTTTTGCTTGGTCCCCCATGCAACATGGAGAAGTTGCATTTTTCTCAAGCATCAGACCCTGTGGCTGGGACTTGCATGTGAGGGCTGACCCAGATGAGCAACTCACCCTGTTCTGTTCAATAATACCCCCTGACAAAGGTGCCTTGTGCCTACTCCACACAGCTCTAGCACAGCAAGAGCCTGTCCCTTCCTTTCAGATTTTAGCTGGTTGAGTTAGAGCTGTCACCAGGGAAATGAGGTGGGGTGGTGAGCTGGTGAGTGAGACAGGATGCCATTCAGCTGTCAGCTTGGCTCCTGAGGGTTGTGAAGTCTCAGCATGAGTAAAATGCAGCAGAATGGGGCTGCCCCTGGTGGCAGATCTCCTCTGCTTGTGGCAGGACCCTCAGCCCCAAAAAGCCTCCAGGACCAATGCCCAATGCCCTTTCCAGCATCACTCTAGGTGCCTTGAGCCTAGAACACAGAGGGAGGTGGCCAAGCTCCCCAGGAGAGAGCCAGCTCTGTCCCCAGTGCCGTCTGTGGTCTGTCACCCACTGCTCTTCCTCAGGTGTTTGAGATCACGGAGGGCATGGTGGGCAATATTGGCCCCACTCACAACTTCGAGCCCCCTCACTACGACGGCATCGAGTGCCTGGCCATCCAGGGAGACATCCTCTTCAGTGGCTCCAGGGACAATGGCATCAAGAAGTGGGATCTGGAGCAGCAGGAACTTATCCAGGTCTGGAGGGGAGCAGAGCATTGCTCTGTGGTGACACAGGGCTGAGGGGTGTTGCTGCTGGGGCCTGGGGGTTTGTCCAGGAACCTCGTGCCAGTGTCCTGCATGGAGCTCACCAGGGAGGGCACTCCCAGTCCTGGGCCATGTGTGGGTGATGGTGTGCTGTGCCCCCGTAATTTGTCCAGCAGGGTGCTTGGGATCATCAGCTCTCCCTCAGACAGGCTGTGGCATCAGCTGCAGTGTGCGGGCTTGTGTTCCACCCAGAATTCTGGGTTGTTGTCTCCTGCCCAGGGGAGAAACCAAGCCATGACTTTGGAGTCCATACCTTGGCTCCTAACTGGGCATCAGCAGTCCCAGGGTGTCAGTGAGGACCTGGGCTCCCTGACTCAGTGAGGACCCAGCTGCCCAGGCTGGGTGCATGAGGCTGCCCGTGGTGCTGCAGCTGAGGTTGCTCATGACCTCTGCTCTGTGCCCACAGCAAATCCCCAATGCCCACAAGGACTGGGTCTGTGCCCTGGCCTTCATCCCCGGCCGCCCCATGGTGCTGAGTGCCTGCCGAGGAGGCGTCATCAAAGTCTGGAACGTGGACAACTTCACCCCAGTGGGGGAGATCAAGGGGCACGACAGCCCCATCAATGCCATCTGCACCAATTCCAAGCACATCTTCACTGCCTCCAGGTGAGCCTGGGACGTTCTACCCCCACGGCCCCTGGGAAGGGGGAGACCCTGGGTTTGAGCCGTCACCCCTGGGCCTGGGTGGGTGTGTGCTGGGTGACCAGGGAGTGGGGAGGGAGCCTTGCAGCTTTTCAGTCCCTCTGCTCCTTCATCTCCTTTTGCCCACAGTGGCCTGCCCACCGCAGTGCCAAGAGCTGTCCCTGGCCATCCCCTGCCCACGCTCTGGTGATGCCCTGGGTTACTCCCCACGCAGGGACCCCCTCCCTCGGGGCTGGGCATTGTCTGCTGCTCTCGGGGAGCTCTTCAGCAGCAAGACTCTGATATCCTCTTTTCGACCCTGTCCCTTTTCTCCCTTCCTTTTTCTCTGTCTCTCTCTGCCTCTCCTTCTCCCCCCCTCCCATCTGTGCCACAGCGACTGCCGGGTAAAGTTATGGAATTACGTGCCTGGGCTCACCCCTTGCCTTCCACGACGCGTCCTTGCCATAAAGGGCCGTGCTACTAGTCTGCCTTGACCCTCCTGCTCTTTGACTCTCTTGCTCATATGCTCTTCCTCTGTCTCTCCTTCCCTTCTCTCTCCATCTCTCCTTCCCTCTGTCCCTCTCACTGTTGCTTTTGCTCCTCTCTCTCTTCCCCACCTTTTTTTCTCTCTGGTCTGAGCTGCTTCTTCACGGTATGAAACTATTCTGCGTTTTTCCTCACTTGATAAGTCTTTGTTAGAATGGACTCGCCCCCTTGTCCCAGTCACGCCCCTGCCTTGGTTTCACTTGCTTTTTGGTTTTTTTTTTTCCTTGCCAAGTGCCCACATCTACTTTGGCAACTCTGTGGGAAGCCATGGCCCGCCCGTGCCTTTGCATGGATAGTGGGTTGGGAGTCAGCAGCCCTCCCCCAAATCAGCCCATGCCCCAGGAGCAAAGCAGCTCCCTGGATGTCACTGCTGGGACCTAGTTGGAGCTCGTTCAAGGCGGGTAGGAGTCCTGGTGTGGGGTCAGCCCTGGAGGTCACCATTTCCCTTTGCCCCCAAGTGCTGCCAGTGGGGTGAGCTGGAGGCTGAGCCCCATTGGGTTTGCCTTCTCCCCAGAGTGCATCAGACAACCTCCTGCTGAGGGAAAAGGGCCTGGAGGTTTGGGGGGCTGCATGCTGCCATGGTGGGGACAGGGGGTGAGCACCCTTGGGGTGCCTCTGGGGCTCTTGCCCCGACCCCTGGGTCATGCTGTCCCTCTCACCTTTGTTCCTCAGCGACTTGACAGTGAAGCTCTGGAGTGGGAGGAGGTTGCCTGCGGGGTCAAACTAGGAACTGCAGAAAGACTGGAAGGCGTGGGGGCAGGGTGAAGGTCAGGGTGCCTCCCCTGCTATCAGGACTCAGCCATCTACAGGAGCTCAGCCCAGGACAGGGATTTCTTTGTGCCTGACCCAACGGGGAGGACAATGCTGCATCTGGTACTTTGAGCACTGTCAGCTCCTGTGAGGAAGCAGCTCTGTGGGGCACCAGCAGCTCCACTTGGTCCTGCTGAGGTTTCTCGATGGTTCTCCAGTGAACAGGAAATGTTTCACCTCTCCTCTCACCCATCCTGCTGAAAGGACTTCTGGGGGTCAGAGATCCCTGATCCTTCTCAGAGACCCCCAGTTCCCTCCTGCCACTGTGGGTTCCTGTGGCCTCTGCCATGCTCTGCTGCTCCCGGGCTGGTTCCTGCAGGAGTCTTTCTCCACTCCACGAGGACATTCGGTGTCTGCTGGCCAGGACCACAACACAGAGGGTTCTTCTCTGCAGCCATTACTCGTGGGACACCTCTGCTGTGGGGGTACAGAAGGATTTCCTGGTACTCCTAACCTTCCCTATCCTCTGTGGAGCTGTCCCCAGAGCTCAGAGGTGTGCACTTCTGAGCTCCTCTGCCATGTCCCATCTGGTGAGGCTCGGCGATCCTGGGAAGATCTCTGTTGAGCAACTTCCAGACAGACCTGCTGCATTTCCCTTCAGCGTTCTCCAGACCTCAGTTCTAAACTCAACTGCCCCGTGGCTCTGGGTTCTTGCCCACATGCCCAGCCTGCTCTGCAGTGGGAAGGGCTGCTCAGCCCTGCTCTGGACGTTGTGACCCCCATCAGGGGTTTGTGGTGGGTTCCTGCAGTGGATTAACCCCCTTGAGATGGAGAAATTAATCAAGACTGGAGTTACAGGGCAAAAAAGCCCAGGCTGGATTTGTCACCCCACTGCTGTGGCTCTATCTGTTTTTCCCTTATGTTCTGCCCTCAGACCTGTGCCTGGATTGGAGCTTGCTCAGGCTGGGCCTGCTGGCCCCCAAGGATCCAAGGATGGAGAGGAGCCAGCAAGGCACAGAGAAGGCAGAGTCTCCACTGAGGCAGGAGCAGAGGGAGGAGGGGGTTGCACACACGGATCTCGCACAAGTCCCCTGATTCCCCCTGTGCTCGAAGGACAACCCTGCAGTGGATGATCTTGCACAGTCTCATCTCCTTGAGGGTCTGGGGGCTCCACCCAGGAGTGTTTCCCCAAGGATGCACATTCTGCAGGCTCCTTCTCTCTCTCTCCTGTTCAACGGGGCTGATAAGGCCCTGGTCTCACACTGGAGTTTCCCTCCATCTCTCCTGTGGCCCATTGGATCATCCCCTGCTCTGTCCTGCCCTGGGCCACCCAGGGTTCTTGTGGGATGGCCAAGGAGACCCCAGGATGGGTGTTCTTGCCTCACACACTCTTCTTTCCCCTTTGTCACAGAAGAAGCAGCACTTGAACTCAAATTTAAGGATTTCTCCATGTGATCCCACCAGCACTGAACTGGGATCATGGAGGCCAGGGGCTACAGGACCTGCCCCATAAAGCACAGACCATTCCCCTCTGCTCTCTCCAACCACGGTGATACCTTGACCAGCCCCAGCTCATTTGCCACCAGCCCTGGTTCTAAGAATTCTGGCTGGAGTGTGGGGTTTCCTCTGCATCATGGAAGACAGGAGCATCTCTATTGATTTGATGGGGGAGGGGGGTTGCCTTTTTTGGGAAAAATTTCATCCTGCTGGCTTGGCTTGTTGGAAGGTAAATGGTACATGGTGTGTGTGTCTGTCTGTCTGTCTGTCACTCACTCTGCCCAGGACAGTCACTGCTCCCTTTGATTGTGGCTGAGCCCTGCACAGCCAGGACTGCTGACTCTGTGAGGGGAGGATCCTGTCCATCCTGTGTGAGCTGTGGGACTGAGGGTGCTGCCAGCAATGCACAGGGACCTGCCCTCCCAGCAGCACACAGACATGGGGGTGTGGACGGGGTGTCTTGGAGAGGGTTTCTGCACTCACTCCTGGCTGGGCTGGAGGGGCTGTGTGTGCTGGGGTGTCTCTGGTAGAGTTTGTGTGGCTGTGGCCAGGTGTCCTGTGGGAATCTCTGTCTGCTCTGAGCTCTCCAGTGCCTGCCCTGGAGCCTTCACTGCTGCCATGGGTGAGGAGGGCTCTGGGGAGCCCAGGTCAGACCTGCCTTGCCTTTTGCCACCAACACCTTGCTGTGTGCAGGCTGGGAGTGCCTGTTGAGTACTCCAGGCTCAGTGACCTGTCCTGGATGCTGAGCCTCTCCTGCTGCTGTGTCCAGCAGTGAGCTGAGGGCTTGAAGGCTCTCACAGCCTGAGGAGGAAGCTGATGCTGGGACACTGCTGTCCTGAGGCAGGGAGGGTTGAAGTGAGGGTGGCCTGATTTAGGAACAGTATTCTCCAATTCAGGGCTCCCACTAAAACCATGCACCACTCACAGCCCCTTCCACATCCCCAGCAGGGTGGAGAGGGGAATCGGAAGCACAAAAGATGAAGGTTGAGATAATAACAATTTACAGGAAACAGCAGTGAGATAAAAACCAGTAAAACAGCAACAATGTTAATAACAAAAGTATACAGAAGAGAGAAGGATTCACATACAGAATGCTCAGCGTGGAGCCCATGTTTTCCTGACCAGAGTACAACCCTTCTCCCCAGAAGAGAAGGAATGGATTCTGTCCCCTTGTATCCCAAAGGCATCAGGGTACCTTGTGCACCAGTGTCACTAAAGCCTTATGCTCTCATGGGTCTGCTGTGCCAGCCCTTGCATCCACACAGTCCAAGAGATCCAATTGCTGCTCTCCCCACCTGGCTGGAGGCAGGGCCCCTCTAGCTTTTGTCACAGAGAACTTGTCTTGTTCATCTTGTGATGGTACTCATTGCTCCCTTCTTGTGGATGTGAACTGAAGCTGCACTCAGGAGGATCAAAAGTGACATTAGCCTTTTTATTCAGTCTGAGCATGTGCCCACTGGAAACTGGAGCTGCTTTTATCCTTGAAGAATTTCCTGCAGTTGTTTTTTCCTCTCAACTCACACTCCTATGCTGCAGGATTTTCCATCCCACTTGTTCTTGTCCTCTCTGTGATCATGCAGGGAACACCATAGGTTGCCTTGTGATGTGTCCCCTCCCTCTCAGGAGGGGGACAGTTGTTACCAAGAGCAGAGTCTCTGGTCCATACCAGTGTGACATGGGACATTGTTTCAGTCCACAGCCTTAGACAGTCTGTTTACACAGATGAGGCACGGGTTGGTAGGAGAATAAAAGATGATCTTTATCATCTGAGTTGGGGAGTCACCTTTAACAGTGACATCACACCTTTAACCATTGATATCAGTACCCATGAGTGAAAAAGGCATCACTGTACAACCTCCTGCCACGTGGATTGTGTGCACTGGACTCATCTGCATCTATAGGGCACTGCTGGTTATTTGATCCCTAGGGACTGCCTCTAGCCCAGGAATTCCCTCAGGTACTGGGTGCCTTCTCCATGCTGTTCCATCTGTTTGGGTGCACTACTGGATCATCCTAGAGGGAATACCTTTCCCTCATACTTAACAGGAGTCACCTCCAGAGGCTGGGAGTTTCTGTCCTCTTGTCAGTGCCCACGTTCCAGGACAGGGATCCCACTCACTTGGCTTCACCTCCATCCAGTTCCCTACTGTGGGTTGCAGTATCCCAGAACTGGAGCAGTTGGGTCACCAGGGGCTCAGCCCAACTGGCAGCTGGAATCTTCTCCCATCTCAGCTCACCTGGTGATAGGGATTAGGTGATTCTCTCTCTCCAGACCTGCCTCTTCCTCTATGCAAACTGATTTGGTCTTGGATTTCTTCTTCTCTATAGGGGTGATCCTACCAGCATGGGTTGTTCCTGTGGTTCAGCTGCAGTTTGAGTGGCCAGGGTGCCTGTTGCTCTGCTTTCCTCCTCATCCCCTGAGGGTGCTGTCCAGTGAAAAGCAGTGCCTGAGAATGCTGCCCAGAGCCCAGCACAGCGGAATTGCCACAGTATTCTCCTTGCAAATGATCTGTCACTTTTACAGGGTCTTGTACTTGTTCAGGGGGGAGCCTTCCAAACCTTTGGAGGAGAGAATGTCTTTCCAAAAGTGGCCCATTTTCTCCCACGTTCCATGCCAGTCATGACTATTCCCCATCAGGGTAGATCTCTGAATAACCTCTCTAGAAATCTCTTTCTTGACTCCAAAGATGGTGTGGACCATACTAAGGAGACCTGGCAAGAATATGATTTCCTTAACATCCAAAGGGAATTCAGAACTTCAAAAGCTGTTTTAACAGGCCTCAAGGACAAAAAGTAGGTGAAAGACTGGGGAAAATCATCCTCCCCTGTTTCCCCCACAGGCTGGTTACAATTGTTAATGGACTCCCAAAGGCAGTGCCCAAGATAAGGGCAGAACAGCAACACTCAAGACCTGTCCCAAATGACCCTCACTGCCCTTGATGTTACCATGTCATAAACTAATATCCCACAGTACATCAACAGAGCAATTCTGATCCCTCTTCCTGCTCTGAAAAAGAGCCCCGTGATGGGAATGTACAGAAATATGTACAGCGTGAGGTACTCACATGGGCAGACCAGGCACCATTGTGATCAGTGGCCCAGTACCTAATACAGAAAATGTTTAGATCAAATTTGTTTCCTACCCACTCTGGGTAGATTTGTTGTTATCTCAACCGTTCAAGCCCTACCTTGGATGCCAAAGAAAATGCTATTGTGGTTTAGGAATGGTATTCCCCAATTTAGTGTTCCCACTACAACCATGTGCTGCCACAACCCCACCTCCTTCCTTCCCTGTGGTGGAATGGAGAGGAGAATTGGAGGCACAAAAGGTAAAAATCACAGGATGAGTTAGGAATAGTTTACTGGAAACAGCAATGAGATAAGAAAACAAATTATCAGCAACAATATTAATAATAGGAGTGTACAAGAGAGGGAGTGGATCATGTGCAGAATGCTCACTGCAGTGCACACTACCCTGATTGGAAGAAATCCCTTCTCGATGTAAGAGACTCCCTTCCCCTGCTCCAGCAATGGTGTGAGGTGGTACAGAAGAACTTTTGGGTTCTGGCCATGTCCCTCCTGGCTACTGCAAAAATTAACTCTGTCCTGGCTGGAACCAGGATAGCAGTGACTGTGATCCCATAGCTCTGTGTGTGTGTGTGTGTGTGTGTGCGTGCAGGTCTTAGTACCTGTGTGGGTTGATGTTTCTCATGCAGAAGAGCATTTCTTGGGTGTTGATCTGGTTTAGCTACCTCACGGTGCAAGCTGGGTGTTGTCATTGGGTTTTGTATTGGGGATGGGATGGGGAGTTTGTGGTGTACAACTTTTTGGTTTTTTTCCTCTTAATTATTGTTATTGTTATGGTTTTGACACTTGAATTCATGCTGGGGACAGGTGGCCTCATTCCCACCTTACTGCATGTCTGAGCCACCCTCTGTGATCCCCTCCCTGCCTCCTCCTGGGCAGGGCAGCAGGGCTGGAGTCCCCTGCACTGCCAGCTCCCACCTGGGCAGTGGGATCCCCCAGCACAGCTGCAACACTGAGGTTTTGCTCCCATTTCTAGTGGGATTCTTGGTCTGAGGATCTGTGGTGTTGCCATGGGTTATTTGGTTGATTGGCAGCCTGGATGTTGTTCCCATGTTGTCCCGTGGAAGGGTGGAAAGGGAACTCTGAAAGGCTCAGTTCAGCCCATGTTTCTTCCTCTGCTGTCATAGATATTCTCTGTGAAGTTCTTGACTGGGAAATGTCTGTGCAAAGCACATTGCTGCAATGGGCTGGTTCCAGACACCATTTCCCAGAGCCTTCTGCAGCTGCAGGGCAGCAGGGACTTGGTGCTGTAAAAGCCTCTGCTCAGGCTGGGCATGGTCTGTGAGAAGCTGATTCGGGTGTGTGATGTTTGATTTTTCACTCCCAAAAATCTAGTTGTGTCTAGATTCAGTCCAGGCACTGAACATAAGCAGGGGTTCCCCTGGAGCCCCCAGCTCATCCCTGCTCGAGCTGAGCTGGGCCAGCCCTCACTGCCCTGGCACGGGGAGCTCTGGGCTACTTTGGGGTGCAGGTCCTCCCAAAAAGTAAAGCACAAGGTGGGGCGAGGAGGGGTGGCCCCTTGGGCTCTGGCCCTTCAGCGCTCAGGCTGGGACCATGGGCTGAGGCAGCTGAGGAGGAGGAGGGCTGGGATGAGGGCTCTTTGCCTGCCAGGGGCCGTGGGTGAGCTGTTCCATCCCTTTGCACTGTGCTGGCTGCTCCCTGGGGCTCAGGGGCCCTGCTGCACAACTGAAGGTCCCTCTGGAGGTCTCAGAGTCCCTCTGACAGCCCCTCCAGGGCAAGCACAGTTTGGAGCTGCCTTCGTAGCACTCACCTCATTTCTCTTGATTTGTGACAAGGGTATGATCATACCTGCAGTCCTTCCTCAAATTGCTGGGTTATCCTTTTTTCCCCAGGGCCAACTCTTGCTCTGGGGGTCTCCTCACCCCCAGCACACAGGGGCCAGCTCCAGGGTCTGCAGAGGGTGCAGGGCTGCCCTAGAGCTGAGCTTTGCACAACAGGGGTGGGCAAGTTTGGAGCCTAAAAGCACTGGATCCCCAAACCACTGTGAGTCCCCCGAGCAGCGTCCCCTCCCTGTCACCTACAGCTCTGATGGCACAGGATGGGCTGGCCAGCTGTGAGGAATGGCAGCTCCAGGGTCCCATCCTGTCTCCCCCAGGTGCATTGTTCCACCCCACACCTCTGAGCACAGCTGCTTTGGGGGCTCAGATGCTGCCTCCTGCCTTGGTGCTGCAAAACCAGTGCCTGCCTCCCACGGTGCTGCCCCACACCAGTCCTTCCCCTGCCCCATGCTGAAGAATCCAGGTACAATTCCTGTGCAGCACAGGGTTCCAGATTGCTTTCCACAGGCTCCCTGGAGCTTCACTGAGTCCTGCAGACTGCACGCCCTTCTGAGCCCCCCTCACCCTTCTGGGAAGGGTCGAGGACCCCCAGCCCCTCCAGGTACCGCATGGTGCTCCAGCTGTAACTGGGACAGACCCAGCTCCCAGAAAAGTACAGCCCTGCACCTTCCTCCTGCCCCAGGGCTTGTCCCCTTATCCATCACAGCTCTGCCCTGGTTCCTACCAATTGCTCCTCCTGGCCTGGGATGCCCAGGTCCAGCCCCACACAAGGCTGGGGCAGCTGCAGCACTGTGTCACCTGCTCCATCACTGCTTTCTGCACAAGGAGCACAATAGCAGATGCCTTTTCACACTCAGAGCTTTTTACAGAGGCCAGCTGCTCTGAAGGCTGTGCTGTCTCTGTGGGGGTTGTGCAGCCCAGCCCTGGGCTGGGTTTGTCAGAGCACGAGGTGTGTGCGTGTGTTTTATACCTTGGTGTGTTCCTGTAAATAGTGTAAGTTATTGTGGTCTCCTGCTGTACGTTTTTCAATGGATGTGTTTGTTTCTTGCCTTTTTGTCTTTGCAAATAAAATGTTCTTGACATGAAGGGATGGAGCAGAGAGGTGGCTTTGAGGAGGGGAAGGGCACAGCCAGGAGCCTCCCATCCCCTCCTTGTTCCCATGTGCTTGGCCCAGGGGCTGGGGGAGAGGTGGGGAGGGGGCTGCAGCCCTTCTGGCCCTGCCCGATGGAGTAGCAAATCCACATGACAGGGGATTAAACTTGGTGGCTCGTACAGGTCCCTTCCACCCCAAACCATCCTGTGATTCTATAATCCTGTTGGCTGGGAGAAGATTGGATAAGAGGAAAGTCTCAAGTTGTTCCAGGGGAGGTTCCGGTTGGATACTGGGGGAAATTTCTGTACCAAAAGGGTGGTCAGGCCCTGGCACAGCTGCCAAGGGCAGTGGTGGAGTCACCATCCCTGGAAGTGTTCAAAAGACTGTGATTGTGGCACCTCGGGACACGGGTTAGTGGTGAACATGAATGGTTGGACTTGAGGATCTTAGAGGGCTTTTCCAAAGTAACAATTCCATTATTCTAAGGTGACCTGGATCCCTGTAGGCAGCAGATCCTCAGGCAGATGTGGCAGAACTGATCTGAGTGGGGGAACATTGAAGGACTGAGGTGGAGAAGCCCGGCCTCAGCTCGGCTGGGCTGCCCCTCTCATGGCGAGGAGGAGGAGGAGGAGGGTTCCAACCAGGCAGCGCCAACCCCTGCAGGAGTCAGGGCATCCCCGAGCCCTCAGCATCGCAGCAATGCCCCCACTGAGGGGCCCGCAGGAGCCAGGGCGGAACGGAGGAAGGAGCTTGTGGGCCACGGGGCCCATGGGGGGAAGGGAAGGGAAGGGAAGGGAAGGGAAGGGAAGGGAAGG
>JAHLSL010000083.1:1487038-1509885 GCA_025920805.1 Petroica traversi | reverse complement strand
CTGGGGCAGTGCAGGGTCCTGCTGGGGAGGGGGCGAGGCTGGGGGGTGCAGGGTCCTGCTGAGGAGGGGGCGAGGCTGGGGGGTGCAGGGTCCTGCTGGTGGGAGATTTTGGGAGAGATGCTGGGCGGTGGGGCCGGCAGGGGCCTCGCCAGTGCGGGTTGCGGTGAGGGGATGTGCGACACCGTGCCCGTGTGTGGTGCCTGCTGAGCCCCCCGGCCTCCTCCAGTGTGGGGAGGGGGACAGCGACCTGTACCTACCCCTCTCAGGGCCGGGCTCAGCTCCTGCAGCTCCCATTTTCTCTCTTCCAGCCAGTCAGCACTGGTTGAACTGGTTAGACAGAGCAGCGGAGCGGGAGCTGCGGCCTCGGGGCTGTGCCCACACTGACCCACGGACACAGTCCCAGCCTCGGGGCTGTGCCCACGCTGACCCCCGGACACGGTCCCAGCCTCGGGGCTGTGCCCACACTGACCCCCGGACACGGTCCCAGCCTCGGGGCTGTGCCCACGCTGACCCCTGGACACGGTCCCTCCCACAACACATCCTGCCCCCTGCGTGGGCACCCCTTCCCTGAGAACCTGGGCTGCAGCCCGGGTTTCAAACACCCCTGCAGTGCTGGTCCTGAGCAATGCCACGCCAGCTCTAAGCAGTCTCTGGGGGCTGGCAGTGCCCAAAGGTGTCCCAGCCCCCAGCACTATGCCCTGCATCACCCTCAGCCTGTGACAGCCACCACGTCTCTCCAACAGCCACCACGGTGCTGCCAGGGAAGTGGCAGCCCTGGGGTAAAGATGTGGGGGTGTCGTGGTCCCAACTCCCCCTGGCAGGGCAGGTGCCATCACAGCATCCTGCTCCCACCTGGTGCCTCAGCCATTCGTGGCACCACAGACACTTTTTCCTGCCAGTCATCACATCAGGTCACTCCACACTCACGGCCACCTCTTTCTTGCTGCAGCAAGATGCCAAGCCTAGGCTGCCAGCACCCTGAGCCATGCACCCCACGTGCCTAAAGGTGCACTGGGACCTTGGGCTGGCAGCAGGGGGACAGCAGGGACACAGCCCTGGGAGCTCAGGCAATGAGATGCTGGCAGCCCTGTGCCACCCATGCTCAGGCTCCAGGAGCTGCTGTGATCCCATCAGGGCTGTGGCTGCTTCTGGGCAGGAGAGGGTGCCAAGGGCACCATTCTGCACCTTGCTGTGCCCCATGGCTCCGGGGGGGGCCATGGGGACACCTGAGGGGAGGCTTCTGCCCTCCCAAGCTCCCAGCACAGTGTTTCAGCATCTCCAGGGAGTGTTGCCCACAGTGCTCTCCCCAGGGCCCATTATAGGGGCCGTATCAGTGGACAAGGGGCAGGAAGGGCAGTCCTGCAGGCAGGAAAGCTGGAGGTACCTGCAGGGGTTTGGGGAGGATTGCTCAGATCCATGGCCTCCTGATCCCCAAACCCAGGGGGAAGGAAAGGGCAAGCTGAGTCTCAGAAGGACCTGGAGGGCTCCCGTTGTGCCAGGCACACATCCAAGGCCGAGGGGGGCACCCATGGGAGCACCTCTGCCATGGTGGCATTGCCTGGGAGCATCCCTGCTCTGGTGCATCCCTGAGGTCAGTCTGCAGGGAAGGGAGACCTGGAAAGGGGGGGCTCAGGGAGGTCTGTGCCAGGCAGCCACCTGATTCTCAGGCACGGGAAGAGCTGTGGGTGGGCTGCACATGGCTTGGGCAGGAGACTTCCAAACACCACATGGCCACCTTATCACCCCTTGGCTTGTGGCCCAGAGGATGGCGCAATGCTGGCAGGTCCCACTCTGCTCCAGGGACACCTGTGTTGTAGTGGTGTGTGCAAAAACCTTCCCCAGGGGCAGCTTTGCAGCCACAGGCACTGGCAGCCAGGTCTCCAGGCACGGGGGAGCCCTGGGCTCAGTCCCTGGCTGGATGCATGGCCAGGCTCTGTGGCTGCTCTCCCTCGTGGCCCTGGCTTGCCCTGTGGCAGTGCAGGACGGGGCTGCTCCCTGGCATGGGGATGTCCCTGTGGGATGCTGTGTCCAGGAAGCAGAAGGGCCTGGCAGCACCCAGCACTGGTGACTGTGCTGCAGAGGAATGAAGCTGGGGTAGGTGATCAGCTGGTGGGACCCAGGGCCTCCTGGCTGGCACGCTGGGCCTGCCTTGGGCTGGGGGATGTGACACGGGACACAGAACATGAGCCACCCTGCCTCTGCTGGTCCATGTGCCAAGATGGAGATTCCATGTTTGCAGCAGTCTGTCACCATTGTGTCCCAGGAGATGGTTTGCTGCCAGGTTTGAGGTGGCAAGGCCCCTGCAGTGGCTGTGTGGTGCCAGGGTCTGCTCTGCTCGCTGGTGCCCAGGATTGCCTCAGTCCATGGCACGGACATGGCTGGCTCAGCAAAGTACCAGAACCAGGCAGAGGTGGCCCAGCTTTGGCTGGGACTGGCCTGGGGCTCTCTCGCCAGCACAGGGCTAAACCCAGCAGGAAAACACCTCAAAAGGGCCCCAGGTACCCCTGCCCAAGGCCAGAGGGCATGAGCCACCAAAGGTAATTCCCCAGATGCATCCCACATCCCTGCCTTGTCCCTTGGCACACGCCTGGTGAGTGTGCATGTCTGCCACTGCCAGGCATGTGTGACATGGCAGGGAATGGGCTGTCACAGCTCTGCAGCCCATCCCAGACATCCCCCAGGCAAAAATCGACCCTTCTGACAGAGCAGCAATTCTCAGGCCACTGCCTGGTCTCTGATCCACCCCCAAAAAGACCACAGTCCCCACCTGAGTCCTGCTCCCAGCACGCGTCCTGTCCCCAGCATTTGTCCTGCTTGGTCCCTGAGGTCCCTGGCTCTGCTCTGGGAAAAGCTGTGCCTGTGCCATCCCAGGCTGTGCTCCAGGCATGGCCAGGGCACCCACACAGGCACCTGCTGGCTCCCAGGGCTGGGCTGCCCCGGGCCAGGTGGGTGCCTGGGGCAGTGTCCTGGCTCCTTGGCTGTGGGCAAACCCCAGGGCCCACTCCAGCCCCACTGATGGTTTTGGCTGCAGGAGCTGAGTGAACCTGTGAGCAAACAAACATGAGCCTGGCAAATGGCAGCAAAGAAAACAGCCTGTGAAGCCAGTGTGGGTGAAACTCTGGGCACCGGTGGGGCACGGGCTCTGACAATGATTAAACTGGCCAACCCAGATTTCCCGGCAAGGCAGTGCAGGGCTGGGACCCGGTGGTTCATATTATGCAAATCACCTGGATCTGGGAGCATGAACGTTCGGGGCTGGAATTCCCCTCGGGCTGCCAGATTGTTACGCCGCCCAAGCTATAAAAGCAGAGACACGGGCAGGGCTTGCCCATCGGCAGCAGCCTCCCGGGGCCCATGAGCAGTGGCTAGCGGCCAGCCCGGGCTCCGTCTCCCCTTGCTCCTCTCTGGATTACCCTCTGCTCCTGGACTTGCCACCACAGAAGGTACCAAAGCTTTTTTTGCCGAGGCCTGCTGACGTCCCTGAGCCCAGGACAGCTGCTTTGCTCTCCTCCCCGTACACCTTCGCTCTCGCCGGGGGATGCGCTTGGGTCTTTTCTTCTTCCACGTTTGCTCTCCCACCGCAGCTGACGGCCCCTGGGGGGCCAGTGGGACAGCAGCTCCCTCCAGCCCCCAGGGTTTGTGAAGTGGACAGCACGATTTGGCTTTTTGAGGCCCGGGCAGGGGCTTGGTCCCCTCCTGGCTGCAGTTATTGGGATGTGCTTATTGCGACTGGTGGAGAGGACTGGAGTTGCTGCCGTCCAGCGGTGGCAGCAGGGCAGCGGCTGTGCCAGGGGTTCAGGAGTGGCCGAGTGCCCAAACCCCCACCCACGGAGGGGCTGTGTGACACTGTTCTCTGCCAGCCACCTTGCTGTCATCTCTTGCTGGCTGCCAGCAGGGTGAGGCCAGGCTGCTGGGGACAGGGCTCTTCACAAGCAGAGTGACGCCACGTCCCCAGTTCACTCTGGCTCAGCCTCCCTCTCTCCTGGCCCCTGAGGAGGTGGTGAGTCAGGCCCCAGCCCCAGCCAGCAGGTGCTGGGTGCATATTTCTGCAGAAGTGACCTGAGAGGTGACGATGGGTGGAGGGAGGGACAGCCCAACCTCACCCAGCCTGGCTCTGGGGTGCTGTGGGTTCTGCGGGCCTGGGTCCCTCTGCCTCCACAGGGCTGGGCCTCACTGTCATCTCTTGGCACAGAGCTCGATGGCAGGATCTTGTGAGATCAGCAACATCTTCTCTAACTACATCAGCGCCATGTACCAGCCGGACGAGGTGCAGCCAGCCTTGGACATGCTGGGACACCTTGGGGATGACAACAACCTGGGGCTCAGCCTCCCCGCCAGCCAGGCCCCAGCACAGAGCACAGGTAGGACCAGGGGAGTGGCAGTGGTGGCACTGGGGAGTCGGCACATGGGGCAGTTGTGAGGCAGTGCCACTGTCTGGGAAGAGCACTGCGAGGTTCTTGTCCCACTGGGACAGGTCAGCAGCTTCCACCATGCCTCAGTTTCCCCAGTAAAGGCCAAAAGGCTGTGGGAGGAGACCCTGGGTGGCCCAAGGTATGGCCGCTGCAAGCACATCTGATTTATACAGGAGATGGGGGAATCATTGTCCTCCTCCCACAGCACAGCACAGGGGACAGGCTGCCAGGGCTCACCAGGAGCAGTTTGGAAGTACAGTCCTGGTGATCGGAGGCCATGGCGTGAAGGTGCTCAGGGAGGCATGAGAAACACACCAGCAGAGCAGGGTGGATCTCAGCACAAACAGGACAAATGGCACCAAAACCAGCGGTGGGGGGAGTGTGGGGTCATTGCTGCCTGCAGAGCAGGGTGCTGGGACTCTTTAGTCCCATAGCTCTGGACCAGCCCAGGTGTCCAGTGGCCCCAGCAGCCCAGACAAGACACACGGTGCTGGCACAGCCCCCCCGTGCTGAGCCCTGTTCTCCATCCTTGCAGACAAGCCCGAGTGGTTCAGCGAGCTCCCGTACTTCTGGACTAAGGTGCAGGTGCTGGAGTGGATCAGTTACCATGTGGAGAAGAACAAGTATGATGCCAGCTCCATCGACTTCTCCTGCTGCAACATGGACGGGCACACGCTGTGCCACTGCAGCAGGGACCAGATGCGCCTCATCTTCGGGCCCCTGGGGGACGAGCTCTACGACCGCCTGCATGAGATCAGTGAGTGCAGAAAGGTCTCCTTCACCTGCAGGCCTGGCAGCTTGAGGAATGAGTTTGAGAGCCCTGCACTAGCCCAGGATCCTCTGCTGCCCGGGCACTGCAGAGGCTGTGGGAGGGTGTGGGGGCACAGACCAGAGTCCAGGCATGGCTGATCAGCTCCCAGTATGCACTATTCCCCCTCGTATGGAACAGGCATTGCTAATCCCAGTCCTTCACCCCTGTAGCCTCTGATGAGCTGAACTGGATCATTGATTTGCTGGAAAAAGAGGATGCGAGTTCCCAGACCTTTCTGAACTCCAGCCACCTGGGTAAGAGGGGGGCCATGGCCAAGCCTTTTCTCCAGGGATCACATACATGGCAGCAAGGCTAACCCCTTCTTCCCTTCTCTCCCCCTTCCAGAGCTGGGAAATCCCTGTGCCAAGGACTCCCTGGAGGACTTAAAGCCCACAAACCCTTTCACAGACTTCACCTGCTTGCCGGGTGCCATGTCCCCAGGCAGCTCTGATGTCTCAGGTCAGTATTTTGCCATGGGTGGGTCTGGGTCTTGCTGCAGTTTGGTGGTAGGTGAAGCAGTGGGAACCAGGGGGAAAAGCCTCCAACTGCTCAGCAGTCTGAGTCCTGATCTGTTGCCTCTCAGGGCCTGTGATGTCCCACAGCCCCAACTCTCAGGACTCCGGTGGAAGTGACCTCGACCTCGACCCTGCAGAATCAAAGCTCTTCCCTGATGGTGAGTTGTTTGCTTCCAGACATGAGCTGGGAAGGGAGGGCTGGCTCCTGGGCACTTCTGGCAATGATTTAGGGACAACACCTGAACACCCATCCTCACACTGGGAAGGAGGGGAAGGTCTGTTTCCCTGAGTGGCTCGCTTCTGTTTCTCTCCACTGAACAGGGTGATGGGCAGGGCTGGCATAGCTGGGCACTGGTGATGCTGGGGTAAGGGGGTGGCAGATAGGTGAACACTGCAGCCAGAGATCCTGGGCACAGAAATCAGTGATCAGTATTGCTCCCAGCCGGTGATGATACTGGGAATACCAGGGATGCAGTAGGGTTTGGGGAAGGAGCAGCATGCTGCCCTAAGAAGGGTGTCAGGGATGAGGGTGGAATGGAGCTGGAATGATTGGGGTGACCTTGCTCTCAGGGGATATTTCCCTCGTACCTGGGCCTGGAAAGAAGGTCCCTCTGGTGCCCAGGAAGACAGGGATGGGGCTGCAGCCCAGCATGTGCTGCCCAGCCTGACGTGTGTCCCCCTCTGTGTGCACAGAGCACTTTTCAGGCAGCAAAAAAGGGGACAGCAAACACGGCAAGCGGAAACGGGGACGGCCCCGAAAACTCAGCAAGGAGAGCAGAGACTGCCTGGAGAACCGGAAGAGTAAGCACTGTACGTGAACCCTTCAGCCCAGGAGCCTGGACTGCCCCTCTTGCCTTCATGGGGTGATGGCAGGAACGGCCACAGGCCTTGGCAGGGGGGGGTTAGGGAGATCCAAAGTGCAAGGACCTGCAGGAGCTTCCCTCCCTCACAGCTCAATCTCCTCTTTCAGCCCCAAGAGGAACCCATCTGTGGGAGTTCATCCGGGACATCCTGATCCACCCCGAGCTGAACGAGGGGCTAATGAAGTGGGAGGACCGGCGGGAGGGCGTCTTCAAGTTTCTGCGCTCGGAAGCGGTGGCTCAGCTCTGGGGCCAGAAAAAGAAGAACAGCAGCATGACCTACGAGAAGCTGAGCAGAGCCATGCGGTAAGTGCTCTCCCCTGTCCTGGGGGGACCTGCCCCACAGAGCCGGCTCAGCCCCACTGGGGCTCAGCCTGAGCCCTCCAGCAGCTCCTTAAGGTGTGGGGCTGCATCCAGAGCCCTGATTGCACTTCCATCTCCTGCAGATATTACTACAAACGAGAGATCTTGGAGAGAGTCGATGGGCGACGGCTGGTGTACAAATTCGGGAAGAACTCCAGCGGCTGGAAGGAAGAGGAGGTGCTCAACAGGAACAAGGAGCTGTAGGAGTCCTGGATGAGCCAGGGTCTGATAAGCCCCTCAGGGCCAGCCCTGAGCTGGGCTCCTTGCAGGAAACTTTGCCTGCAGCTGTATCTGGAAGCTGCTGCCCCATGCGGTGTGTGGAACTCGGAGCCTTGCAGGGGCACGCTCGTGTGTGCGGGTGCTGCCAGCACCGAGGGGTTCAGAGCCAGTGTTTTGGCTCCAGTAGGTTTTTGCAAACTGTGACTTCCCTTGCTGGATCCATACCTCCAGTTGGAGCCGCGTGGCTGTTTCAAAGCCTGAACAGATGCAAAGGGGAAGAGAAGTTCAAGCCCCACTGTGAGAGCCCAGCAGGTCTCCTGCTGTCACCCACCTCCTGCCTGGGCAGAGGAGCAGCACATCTGTGTCACCTGTGACTGGACAGAGCTTGTCCCAGCTCTGGGGTCTTCTCTCTCACTGCATGAACTGTGCCAAAGGTCCCCCTGTCCTGTTGGCTGCATGTGGGTTGGGTGAGACCCCTTTGTGTAGCAGCTTCTCAGTGTGGCACCTGCTGAGAGAAGATGGCACCATTGTGGAGCTTCACCTGGCCACAGAAAGCCCTCAGTGAGAAGAGGACGTGGGACAGCAGGGCCACGCTGCATTCCCAGCCCAGCTGCTGTCTAGAGACAGGCCTTTTCCCCAAAAATAGCTTCTAATTTATGTAAGACCCCAAAAAAGCACAGAGTGAATGTACAGATATATTTTTTCATGAGCAAGTCGTTCCTGTGTGAGAGTGTGCGCTGTGGGGCACACAGGTGTGTGGTGGCAGGTGGTGATGCTCAGCTGGACTGAAGTGATGTCACAGGGCACAGACTGGTGCTGTGCCAGCCACGGGAGGGGACCCCAACCCAGCCAGGCACCCACCAGGTGCATGTGGTTTCCTCCTTTTCAAATGGGAATATAAGAATAATAAAGTGTTGGTTTGTTGGGTTTTTTGTACCTACCTGTAATTTTTCTTGTTTTTCTTAAACACATGGTGAGGACTAGGCTCGTGTTACTTGGGATGTCCCATGGCATGAACCTCATCTGCCACCATCTCCTGCCTGCTGTGGCCTGGACGTGCCTGGTCATCCTGGCACAGGTCACAGGGTCTTCCTCAGGGTGAGGTGGGCTCAAAGCCACCCATGGAGGGGCATCTTGCACCTGCTCCCAAACCTTGGCCCCTCTGAGAACCCTTTGGAATTCTAGCCCTGGCACTCGCCTTTCCTGCAGCACTGGCTCCAAGCCAGAGTTCCCCAGCTGCAGGCTGGTGGGCAGCAAAGCCCTGGGTGATGTGGGAAGGGGTATCTCAACATCCTCCACACTGATATCCCAGCCTGTCTGGGAGTCACAGCCCGTGGGAGGACCTTTAGCCTCTCTCTGGCCAGGGAGACATGAAGGGATATCACAAAGCAACACAGGCACTACAATATGATTAATGCTTGCTCATCTTCCAGCCTGGCTGTTTTCTGGGCTCTTCCAAGACCTGGGTGGCACAAGGACCGCATCTCAGGAAGGAAGGGCTGCAATGACCTGGCAGTGTGAGCAGCCAAACACATCACGTTCTCCTTCTTGCCCAATGCCACCTTCCCACCCAGCCAGGAGGCCAGGAGGTTGTCTCAGGGTGCTCAGATGATCTCCAACCCACAGGATATACCCTGGGGTGGCAAGAAGAAATTCTGGGTATTGGAGGCCAAGCAGACTCTCAGATTCGTTTCTGCCACGAACGTGGCAAACAGCAGTGGCTGCTGGCTGGCACACACAGCATTTCACAGTGAGCCTCTCTGAACTCTGCTGGGCACCAGAGGATCTTGGTGCCACCCTGGCCTTCTCCTGGTGCCCAGGACCTGCTGAATGAGGGCACATAGGGCACTGGGTCCTGCTCAGGTCTTGCTCACCCCCAGAGAGAAAAGCCTTAGGACCTGTCCTCTGAGCTTGGAGCTGGACCACGTCTGGGATGGCCAGGGAAAAGCTATGCCACATCCTTCTGAATGGTTTCAGCCACTGCCTGGAGGGACTAAGGACAGAAGCCAGACCTCCAGCAGGAGGGTGAGTGGAGGTTTTGCTGCCTACATAGTAAAGGTGCTTTGTAGAGCTTGAGATGCATTTTTGGCAGGGGGACCCAGCCATTATCATAGAATCCTGGAACACTTTGGGTTGGTAGGGGCTATAAAGTTCATATCATTCCACACCCCTGCCATGGGCATTGACACTTTCACTATCCCAGGTTGCTGCAAGCCCCATCCAACCTGGCCTTGAACACTTCCAGGGATGGGGCAGTCACAACTTCTCTGGGCACCCTGTGCCAGGGCCTCACCACACCCATAGGGAAGAATTTTTTCCCAATATCTAATCTAAATCTCTATTAATCTAAAACCATTCTTCCTGTCCTATCTGCCCATGTTCCCCTACTGCCCTTCATTACTGGCAGAGACATGGTACTGTTCAACATCCCCCCTCCAGCACTTGCAGGAGTGGCACACATTGCAAAAGAGAGCAGTAAACCCTTCAAAGCAAGGTCTCACACAGACCATCTGGGCTGTTCCCCTTGAGCTGTGCTGGCTGAAGCAGCTGGAATTGCTCCCAGTCTGCCTGGCCTCAGCTTGAGTGTGAGGTTGGTGGCTTGAGCATCCTCCTGGAGATGCTGCAGCAACATCAAGGGCATGACCCACCTGCTTTGCAGGGGCAGAAGGTGCCCATGGGCCCAACCCAACTTCTTTTTTTGGGTTTGGCTGCTGTTTATGTGTGGAGTTGCCCTGCTGGTCCACGTGGGATGCCTGCTCTCACACGGAAGGCCTCTTTTCCTTGCCTTCCAGTATGCTGGGCTGAAGTTGCAATGCTCCCAGATACGCACTGGGATGAGGTGATCAGGGCTGCCCCGTGGTGCAAGAAGAGGGCCCAGTCCCTGGGTGTGAACCTGGAGGCAGTCCATGGTCTGGGCTACAGCCAGACCTCCGTCAGGTTCCTTGCGTAACCCTCCCCAGGGAACAGGTTTTCCTGGCTGGTGTCTGCTGGCTTCAGTGAGTGAAGGGTGCTCCAGGTCCATCCCTGACCTCATGGAGCGTTGCAGAGAGCGGGCTGGAGGGCTGGCAGCAGGGACAGTGTCCATCTCGCTGTGGCACACGTGGGAGGGGGCCAGGCCAGCACGTGGTGGCCATCGGTGAGTCCACGAGCAGACACGGGGAGCAGGGCAGGCCCAACCCCAGGCTGGGTCTCACCAGAGCTGCCTGTGCTCCTGGCTGCTGTCCCTCAAGTTTGGGGTTGTGGGCGAGGTGTTTATTCTCCGTAAATAGATAACCCCAGCAGGTTGGCAGTGAGAGGGGAGCACTTTGTCACGCAGGCTGGTGCCCTGCCAAGTGCGCCTTGTTTGCTCAAGCAGTTTCATTTCTTTGCCGCTGCAGTTTGTGTTACCTAACTGGCCTGGGACAATGTTTAACCAGCTCCAACAGCAGCAGGGAACCCGGCTGCCTCGCCTCCTGTGCCCCCCCGTGTCCCCACTGCCCATCAGTGCCACCCCACTGCCATCGTTGGGTGGGTGGCACACCAGGCAGGGGGCTTGGGTAGAGGCAGGGTCTGTGGGTCATAAAGTCTGAAAATGGTTTTGAAGGGAATTTACAGACCATCATGATCCACTCCCTTCCACTGCCCCAGGTTGCTCCAAGCCCTGTCCAACCTGGCCCTGAACATTTCCAGGGATGGGGCAGCCACAGCTCCTCTGAGCATCCTATGCCAGGACCTCCCCACCCTCACAGGAAGGAATGCCCTCCTAAAATATGATCTAATCCTACCTTCTGTCAGTGAGAAGCCATTCCCCCTTGTCCCCTGAGGTTCCCCTGCTGCAGGGGTACCTTGTGAGAGAGAAGGAGGAGGGACAGACAGGGGGACCAGATCCTGCAGCCTCTCACAAAATCTGTGTGGGTCGGTGGGGTGAAGAGGCAGGAAGGGCTGGAGAGAGAGCAAGGCTAGAGATGCACACACACACCCCCCCAAGATGTGCCCAACCAGCACACACTCAGGGTAACCTCTACAGTGACCTCCAAGCCCATACTGTGCCACCCTAGCAGAGCCTCCCAGCACACTGGCATGAAAAACAGATGACTTGTTTATTTTTTTACTCTTTGGAGGTGCCTGGATTTTATGGCTGTGGCAAGCCATGACAAGAACTAAAGAAAAAGAGGATTTTCCTCCAAGACAGCCTCCCCTCACACTTTTACCCTGGGGTCTCTTGGGAGACTTTTCCCATCAGGTGGTCCCAAGTTGAATATGCTTCTGGCACACATTTCCCGTGGAAATACTTTGGGCACCCTTCAAGTCTCAGAATTAAGGTGTGTTTTGTCTCCCTCAAGACTTCCAAAGGGACACAGGGGCCATTGCTCAGCCCTGGTACCAGGTAGGGAAAAGAACAGTTTGCCCTGGCCACTGCTTCCCTAGGAGCTGTGGCCAAAAGCAGGTTGCTGTGGCTGAAATGTGCTGAGTGGGAACAGAGAAATTGGGTGAGGGGAGAGGTGTCATCTGGACCAGCAAGAAGGTGTCCAATATCCCACATGCCAGACCATGAACTGCCCCTGAGCACAACAGCATGACCTGATTTTCCAGCCAAGCCAGACTGTGGCCATCCTTGAGCAGATCAGAGCAGATGGGAATGCAGTGGGGATGGGGACAGCTGGTGGAGGCAGGGACCATCCTTCTGGTTCCCACTGCTCCCACTGCCTTCAAGCTCCCAGCAGACCCTCCTGACTTTCACCTTTCTGCCTTTGCAGCCGAGGGCAGAGCTCAGGAATGGCAGAGCAGGGAAGCCACCATGGGAACCATGCACACTTTGGGGACTGTGGAGGGGAATTGCTGCACAGCAAGGGAGAAGAGGGCGTGGAGCAGGTGGAACCACTGCTGAAGGGTCTTGTGGATGGAGCTTTAGGGGCTGTGCTGGAGGCAGGAAGGTGAATGTTTGGGGGGGTGTGCTGTGAGGGATGGGAGTGTTACACCCACGGAATGGAATTGCAGTGTGGCTGTTGCTCAGGTCAGAGCTGTTGCCCAGGGGACCAATATCACACAGGAGCTGGGCAGGACAACACTGCCAGGGGTTTGCAGCAGAGTGCTGCTGCAGGCTCCGACCCTGCCTGCTTTCAGGGCTGGGCAGACCCCCTGGGCTGCATCCCTGTCCCCCGGGGTAGGGGCAGTTCCCTGGGCTCCCAGAACAGCCTCCCCCTGCCTCGCAGCCTGAGGGTTTCTTTGATAATCACTTCCAGCAGCAGCTGCCAGGGGTGCCTACTTGGCCAGGGCAGCTGCCTGCTGCCAGGAGCTCGTCTGGCAACCCTGGGCTGTTTAATTGTTTAACAAGAGATTGGCTGTTCCCACTGGAGGAATGGGGAAGCTGGTGCAGTTGCCTGGAACCAGAGGCAGCAGGTAGCACCCCCAGAACATGAGGATACCACCCTGGGGAGGCAGGGTCCCACTCTGGGACACACTACAGCCTCTGCCTGTTCATGCCCATCTTCCCCTCTCCCTGTGCTCAGCACTGCACTTCAGCTCATGCATCCCACCTATCCTTGCCTCTAGCCAGAGCTCCAGGGGTCTGCACCAGGACATCCTTTGCTTGTACATCCAGGATGGGACTGGAGGGTTCAAGCTCCCAAATGGTTGGCTCCTGGTTTCCCACTTGGTGATTCTCCACCAGGCATTTTCCCTGCAGCCTGAGAGCAAAGCAGAAGCTGCCCTATCACCCCTGGGGAACTGTCCCAGCCTCAGGGCCCCACGCTGTGCTTTGCTGCTTCTCTGGGACCAGAGCTCTGCTTGCACTCTGGCTCCTGCTGACCACCCGTGGCTGGTCCCTGCTCCTCAGAGACAGACTTGAGCAGTTTGCCCAAAAAGGGGGCTGCCCCATCCCTGGAAGTGTCCAAGGCCAGGCTGGATGAGGCTTGGAGCAATCTGGTCCAGTGGAAGGTGTCTCTGGCCACGGCAGGGGGGTGCAACTATATGGCCTTTAAGATCCTTTACAACACAAACAATTCTATGACTGATTCCAGCCCAAAGCTTTAGTCTCACACAAGTTTGACAAAGCTGCATCTCTGCATCCTCCACAGGTCCTATTTCTGCTCAGATGCTTCCCCTCCTACAGAAAATACAAGAATCTCAGACTGCCCAGGTTCAGCGCTTGGTTTCAGGCCTCCTGAAAAGGATCTTCTAGGCGGATGTCTCCCAGCTTGCTTCATTCCCCTCTCTCCCTCACTGCCACCAAGAACTCCAGGCCTGCTTCATTGTGGAAGAAAAAGTTCATTGCATTCTTGTTTCCTGGCCAGCCCTGCCCTTTGTTATCCACCAAACCTGATATGGAGCCTGGCACTCTACCAGCTTGAAATGGAGTCGCTGGGCAGAGAGCACGAGCTGGGGAGTCCAGGAATGTGGAAGCACAAACTGAAGGTCCCAGCCCAGCTCATGGCATCCCTGGTGGGCTGGCAGATGCCAAAGAGGCTGTCAAGGGCTGCTGCAGCTTCCATCACACAGACATTTCACTTACACAGACCAATGCCTCCTGAGAACTCCTACCTTCCCACAGGCACCACTGGCTCTTCTCTCTGCTTCCTGAGGAGCAGGCCACTTGCAAGCAAGCCCAGATGCCCTTTGCCAAGCCATCATGATATGTGGTTCTCAAAGTCCTGTGTCCTGGAGAGGCTTGGGATTGGAACCTGGGGCTTGGTGATGAGAGCCCATGGGGATGGGGGGGAGCTGCAGATGCTGTGGCTGTGTGAGGGGGGACAGACCTGGGTGAACTCACAGGCTGCAGCTCCCAGCTGGTATTTTCTTTGCTCTAGTCTGTGCAGATTCATTTCACAGTGAGGTCACCAGGAGCCCTGATCTCCTCCACTTGCTGCTCACCTTCCCACCCAGTCATGGCCACATGCTCATCTGCCAAGTTTTCACTGAGAAATCACACAGCAAATTAAGGTGTTTGAGCCCACCCTACCATTTTGGGTACATTCTGGCCCCAGTTCAGCAAGGCACTAAGTTACTCTTCAAAAGTCAGAATGCTGAAAGCCAATGTGGCCAGGACACTGCACCTTGCCTCACCTGCCCTGCTCCAGGTGTGAGCATCCCAGCTCCCTTCCTTCCCCTGCTGCAGTATCCCAGCACAGGAGCACGTGCAGTCAGACAGGAAGGAGAGCAGAATGTTGTGCTGGGGAGAGAGGGAAGATAAGGAGCAGTGGTATCAGAAATGCCTGAGAGAAGATTCAAGGGAGTGATGAGAACTGGAACACAGGAACTACCACCCTGCTGCATTGCAATGATGTCCAGTGAAGCCAGAGATGTGGGGAACCCCTTGCTGAGCACTGCACTGTGTCCATTGATCCTGAACAGAAAGGGAAATGTCTGTCTCTGGATGCTGAACAAAGGATTCTGGGGCTCCTCACCTGCAGCACTGGGTATGTTGTGAAGGCTGCCAACAGCAAGAGATGTTACAGGAGCACACAGGGAGGAAATGGGAACTGTCACACAGTCACTGTCACCTGTGGCAGGCCAGGGAGGTCAGCATCACCATGGCCATGGCCAGGAGCATCACAGCCCTCCTGTGTCTTTTCCTAGCAGGATTCCAAGGGTCAGTGAGCAGAGATAGGAGTCAGATATAATAAAATATTGAGCCTGCTGTGCCATGCAGTGTATTGTGCTGTGGTGTTTGCTATATTTCCCTGCCTGTCTGCCCCTGAATCATAAAATCATTGGGTTGGAAGGGAGCTTAGAGACCATCTTGTTCAAACCCCTGCCATGGGCAGGGACACCTTCCACTAGCCCAGGTTGCTCAAAGATCCATCCAACCTGGTATTGAACATTCCTAGGGATTCAGCAGCCACAGCTGCTCTGGGCACCCTGTGCCAGGGCCTCACCACCCTCACAGTCAAGAATTTCTCCCCAATATCCCACCTATCCTTGCCCTCTGCCAGTGGGAAACCATTTTCCCTTGGGCTGGCACTTCAGGTCCTTTCCAAAAATTCCTCTCCAGCTCTCTTGGATGCCCTTTAGGCACTGGAAGGGGCTCTAAGGTTTCCCTAGAGCCTTCTCTTCTCCAGACTATTCCCTTAGCCTTTCCTGTCACCATCCACAAACACCAGAGGTTTCCATCTGCCCGGCGTGCCCGTTGGGCAGGAAGGGCTGGTGGTGCCCTGGGAGCTGCGGGCACACCCGCTGAGCACAAGACAGGCTTGCGTGTCTCTTGCGTCAGCCCTGCTCCCTGCCAGAGCCCCAGGGCAAAGGTCTGCTTGGGGCTGAGGTGTCAGAGCCCCTCCATCTCTAAAGGATGGGGTGAGCCAGGGAGATGAAGAGCTGAAATCTAGTCCTGGTCATTCCAACACAACACCTTGGAAGATAACAATTTACACTGATCTAACTGGGGACAGATCCCCCTGCCTGGGCTTTCCTCATGCAGGGAACTCACCTCCTGGCTGGTGGGATCTCTGCTGCTAAAACACCCCAGGACAAAGGGACTGTGGACAACTCTGGTGGCCACAGTGTCCAGATTGTGGATGCCAGCCTCAGCTGGGGCACATCCAGCTGGCCGAGGGGCTCCCATTGTGTGGCTGCCAGGTGGCAGCTCCTGTGTGATCCACAGGCTCCCTGGAGAGCTGGCACTCCTCCAGTCTTTGCCTTCAGGACTGCAGGTGAGCAAGTCCAGACCTGAGCCTGCTCTTGGGCAAAGGGTGGGTCTGACAAGATCTCATCGCTCCAGGCCTTTCTAAAAGGAGCGAGTTTTAGAGCACTCTTTGTGGGAGTCACAAACATCAGTGCCATTACATAAGGCATGTTTGTGGGGTGGGCAGCAGGGTGAACTGAGAAGAAGCCCAGTTCCTGGGCCACAGCGGTGGTGCAAAAAACGGGACTTTGGGGCAAGGTCCTGAGGGATGAGACAGCAGTGTTTTCCCCATGTGATCTGCATTATTCCAGCCCCAGGAGGATGAGAGCCTTCTGAGCTTGAGGAGCACCTGATACAGTGGGCACAGTGTGGCCTGTGCCATTGGGAGGTCTGCACAAGCTCCCGGGAGTGGAGATGCCTATCCCAGTTTTCTTCCTTGCATATTCCCAGTGTACCCAGTTGAGCACAGCAAGACCTGGCTCTGCCTGACACTGGGCTCCAACTGGTGGCATCTGAGTTGCTGGCCTTGTCAGGAATGAGGCCAGGTCCACCAGGATGCACAGAAAGTGTCTGGCCCCAGGTCTGCTTCTGGCAGTAGCCAGGATGTTCTTCGTAGGATCTATAGGGGCAGATGGACACCAAGTCCCTCGGGGTTTACCTGGGGAGAAGCCTTTCATCTCCTCCACCCCAACAGGTTGGTGGAATCCATGTGCAGGAAACCCTTCTCCAATAACAGGGCTGAGAGGGAGGGTGCCCTGGCATGTGCCTCAAAGGTTCTTTGAGCACAGCAGGAGAGGAGACTGGCACATGGAGGAGCTGATTGTCTGGCCCCTCTCCCCGGGCTCAAGCAGGGAAGCCTTGAGGCTTCCAAGGGCCTCTGGTACTGGGAGCCCTTCCAGAGCCATCCCAGGGAGCAGGTCCCAAGGGTCACTTTGCTTGTGGGCAGGTCCTCAGCCTTTGTGCAGACCCATCCCTCCCGCATCCTCCCTTCCCAGAAGTGACGGTGGCAGGCGGTGGCAGGTGGCCAGCTCCACCTGTCTGACAGGTAGAGCAAGGGTGGGGGCAGTGCCTGGCACCCGCTGCCTGTCCCAACCTGCCAGGGTCCTGCCAAGAGTCACCTGCTGCAGGGGCAGGAGGAGTGGTACCCCCAGCCCCAGTGCCACCATGCAGGGACAGCTCTGCCCCACCACAGAGGGAAATCAGGAGTGATGCACTGGTGGGTGAGGGTATCATGAGAAAGGGAGTTGGGGTTGCTCATCCTGGAAAAGGGAAAGCTCCAGGGAGACCTTGGAACCCCTTTCAGTAGCTAAAAGAGGCTTATAAAAAAGAGGGAGAGCAACTTTTACACAGGAAGATAGTGACAGGACAAGGGGGAACAGTTTTCAACTGAAACAGGAGAGACTTAGATGTCAGGAAGACATTCTTCCCTGTGAGAGTGCTGAGCCCTGGCCCAGGTTGCCCAGAGAAGCTGTGGCTGCCCCATCCCTGGAAGTGTCCAAGCCCAGGTTGGATGGGGTTAGGAGCCACCTGGTCTAGTGGAAGGTGTCCCTGCCTGTGGCAGAGGGGTGGAACTGGATGACCTTAAAGGCCCCTTCCAACCCAGGCCTTGCCTTGATTGTATGCCTCAGTGACTCTGTGGTCCTGCTCCATGTCTGGTTGCCCACACGCACACTCAGCTGCACACACCTGACCACACACGTGGGGAGTCAGGAAGGTCAGACACTGCAGACACACAGACAGTGTGTGTGACACTGGAAACACAGAGAGACACAACTGATCCAGGCAGAATGTGAAGGTTATAGACACAGTCACACACAGACAGTGTGCAGTGCACATTCATGGGTACAAGCAGAGTGTGTGAGCTGTAGGTGTAAACACAGACACACACAGACATGTACTCTGCATCACTCGGGTGTGCCAGCTGTTACACACAGGGTTACTCACAAGCAGTTACTCACACACAACTCCTCACCCATGGGCATACACAGTCCCTCAGGCAGGTTGTACCCAATATGGTGGTGGCCCAAGCCACACATATGTCCCACCTCCATCACCCAGGTGTCCCCTCACCCTCAACCAGCCATTCACACCCCAGACTGTCTCTTTGCTCCCAGCTCCCTGGACTGAGAAGGGCTTTGGGATGGGCAGAAATCCCTGAGGGGTGCTGATGGGACCAAGGAATCACAGCAGTGTGTCATGTCCTGATCCAGCCCAGCTGGAGGCAACAGGGAAGGGCAGCTGATGATGCAGGGCAAGTGCTCCCTGTTTTGTGGCAGCAGAACCCCCAGCTGTCAGGAGCTGACCCCCAGCCTTGCCTGGTGAAGGTGCAAGCAGACCATGGGTGGACTCTTGCCCATCCCTGTCATTTTATCAGGATATGGCAAGGACAGGCTTGTAGCTGCTAGCCAGCACTGTGCCTGCTCTGGCACCCATACACCCAAGTGTGTCCCCAGCAGGGGCTGTGAGGGCACAGCTTGGGGCACAGCTGGGCAGTGTCCAATGGCCGAGTGACCTCACACTGTACATTTTCCTGGTTTCAGTCCCCACAGACTGGTGTCCTCAGAGATTCAGGGATAGGCTCACCAGGGGTCAGAGACCTCCAGCATTCACAGCACCTCAGCGTTAACTGAGAGTCACAAACACCCTCCCGGATCTGGCTGGGCCATTCCAGCCCTGAGTGACAACCAGCAGCATCTTGTCCAGCCACTTCCAAACAAGCCAAACAGCTTGAGGTCTTGCAAAGGCACTGTGGATATCTCACCCCCCTCACAAACCCAGCTGAGATCTGGGCTGTGCCTCTCTCCTCCAGGCAGGGGTGAGAGAGCCATGCAGCTGCCCAGATGCAGAGGGAGGGGGGCACCTCTCTACCCTGGCAAGCCAACCACAGTGGGTCACATGCACCAGCCCAACTGACTGGTATCTATCTCAGTTTGCCCAGGCAAAAGCCACCAAGCGTCCCTGGGGTGTGGAGGACACGAGTCCCAGAACACAGGGGTAGGGTGATGGGGCTCACTGGGATGAAAGCAGCAATCAGGTCTCCGTGAGGCAGACACGCTGGCCAGGGTTCAAAGCAAACTTCTGCAGTGAGGGAGGACAGGAGGGCTGAGGGTGCAGCACAGCAAGGGGTGACTTGGCACTGTGCAAAACTCCTGCTGCACAGGGTTCTGGGGAGACCAGTTCTTCCTCCTGGATCTACAACAGCATGTTGGGAATTTCAGTGCAGAGCCTACAGCAGTCTTTAGCCTGGTTTCCTCCCTGACTCCAAACAGTAAGCAAATCCCATTTATCCTCAGGAAACAGGCACCTAACACGGGGTGTGCCACAGGGAAAGCTGGATGGGGAAAGGGCCATCGGCTGCAGCTTCGATGACCCTGTGACTGTCCCACAGTGCCCCCGGGGTGACGATGAGCTCATTCCGCTGTGGTTACCCTCGCACTGCATGCCAGGTGCTTTGTCATGAGGCAAGAGGAGGAGGGAGAACAGGTTAATCAAGGTCTGCGGGGCCCATGGCACGAACAGGGTGAGGGCAGGGGTTGGGGGTGGGACAGCCGGGCCGGCAGGCAGGGTACAGCCCCCTCCCCTTCCCAAAGAGCTCCAGGAATGGTGGGCTCAGATGGGAGCCAGCGCCAGGCACTGCGGGAGAGCCACAGGGCAGGAACGGAGGGAGCAGCAGACTTTGCCCCCGCCTACAAGGTGTGGCACAGAGACTGAACAGTCTGCAGGGCATAATTATCATCAAAGCCGGAACAGGTGGGTTGGGATCAGGAGGGGTCATATTTGGGTCAGGTCAGGAGACCTGACCTCCACGGGATCAACAGAACACCCCTGTGATGGGTTTTGCAGCATGACAGCCCCCTCCATGCCTGGGGTTCCTCAATAGTCAGTGTCTCCCCCACTGTCACATTCTCAGCCTGAGAACCAGCAGGTTCAATGTGCCCAGATGGACCAGAACAGTTCTACAGCCCTGGAGAACTCTCCTGCCCTCCCCAGGTTCTTCATTGCCACCTGTTCATCAAACTGGCCAAACTCCTTTCGGGGAGGCCATGACCCCACAGGGCACAGGGACCAGGCATAGGAGCCCTTCTGCTCTGCCATCCCAGGGCAATGGACCCTCTGGGCACCTTGGAGACCTTCACAGAATACTGTTCCTTCTCTTCTGCTCCAAACACTGCTTTTCCTGCTGACAGATGCCACAGCCAGAGCCTCTGAGCCCCACGTGCCTTTGGGGAGGCTGTAGTGCTGTGCCCCTTTACCCTACACTGTACCCCCTCCACACACACACAGATCCTCCTCTCGTGCACATCCCAACCCTGCACACACTCACACTCACCATCCTTGCCCCCCTTCTTTCCACCCATGCATGTCCATCCCTGCTCTACCCCTTGGGCTGGTGGTTGGGGTCTTGGAGGGGCTCATGGCTGCTGACACAGAGGGCTGTCTTGGAGAGCTCAGGGCTGGAACCTTGGTACCACACGTGGTCTGTACAAAGATCTGGCTTCTGCCAAGGTCTCCAGAAAAACAGGAGGGGCTGTGGAAGCACTGTGAGAGGCGAGGATGCTCCCAAATCTGCCAAGCCCATGCTGTCCCAGAGCCAGCCCTGTCACTGGCAGTCACACACTGGCAAGGGGCTGGTGGGGCTCCATTCCTAGTCCAGGGCAAGAACCAGCAGGGACCCCAGGGCTGAGGGACTACAAGAGTCCCCCTTCTAGAGGACAGGTCAAACATTGCCCCAGGAGTGCATCTGGTCCTTGTTCCAGACACTGGCCTGGGAAATGGTTGCAGCTCATTCCTGCCTTGGTGATGGTTGGAAAATTTGTCTTTTCCTGTTGAAGCATGACCAGATACACTGTTGTCCAGTCACTTCTCTTTCCGTGACCTTTGGGTGTGGCCAGAAGAGCTGTCCCCCACTCCTGATGGCTTGTTGGAGGCCATCAGGCTGCACCCAGACCCTGGGATCTGGGGATGGAGGGAAGAGCAGAGCTGATGGCATGTGCTCTGGACGAGGCCAGAAGGATGCCCTGCGGAGGGGTGTCCCCACACAGAGACCTTCTGGGCACCAGCCCAGAGCAGGGGGCACCTCAGCCGTGCAAAGGAGAGAGGGTTTGGGAGACCTACAAACCTGTCACCCTCCCAGGGGCATGGCCAGGCATGGCTGAGCTGCACGATTGCAGCTGGGTCCCTCCCTGACCCGGTGGGTGGAGGGGGCTCCTTGCAGGCCCCCCCCAGCAGGTGAAGGCAGGTGGTGTTTGCGTTGTGGGAGGTGTGTGTGCGCACGCGTGTGTGTGTGTACGTGTGGGCAGGGCCCCCGCGCATGGGGCTCAGTGAATGCCGTGTCAGACGGGCTGCAGCACCACCCATACATTCATTTTGCAAACAGTCCTGGGGTCATAAGCAACATAAAGGGCAAGTGTAGGTAGTGCCAGCGCCCATGCTGAGCCGTGCCTCCTCATCTAGGTCACCCCGGGAGAGCGCAGGTGCAGTGGGACACAGGGAGCAGATGGAAGGACGCAGGGAAATTCTTAGCCCTGGGACAAATAAAGCACGGCATCAACTCAAAATGAGGGACTGAGGATTCCCCCGGCCAAGAACCTGGTGGGCCCGTAACATCTGGAGCTGCATTCCTGTGCACCTCCCCCAGGACTGGGCACCAGGAGCTGGAGTTTGTGACCAGCTGGCTGGACTCCCGGTGGAGTTGTGGGAAGCCAGGGAGGTTCCTGGCACCCATCCAGATCTCCAGGGCAGCTGTGGATCTTGCAACCCTTCTGGGTCTCCCAGGGCTGCTGAGGGTGGCCAGGCTTTTAGTTTAGTTTAGCCGTGGTGACCCCAACAGCACTTATCTCTTCCTTGGTGCAGTGGCCAAAGGCAGGGCTGGATGTTCTGGCTGAGGTGCCCCTGCCTTCCCTGCTCTCACTGAGTCCCGCAGCGGCTGGGGATCCCACTGTCTGCTATTCCACCTTCCATCTCGGACACCCTGCACACAGGGACATCGGGGCACAGCCCGGGGAGACCCAAGGACACCTCATCAGCCTGAACTGGTGGTATCCCAGAAGAGGGATGTGGAAGCCTTGACACAGCTCTCCTTCTCCTGCACCTTGGGTGGTATTCTCAGCCGCAGATGGCATTTAGGGTGCATGGGTTGCTCTGTGCACCAGGGGTAGAACCTTGTGGGGCTGCAGGCTCTGGGGAGCTGTCTCTTTTCAGACACGTTCTGGTCCTGAAACTAATTTGTCTTCAAACCTGTTGCTCACAGAAATAAACTGCAACACCAGAAGTGCCAGGGGAGACCCCAAAGTAAGGCCCATTTTGAAAGCCCTCCTTTCCCCCTGCCAGCAGCCCTGTGGTCCCACTCTTGCAGGTGCTCACCTGCCCTCCCACACAGAGCTGTGCAGCCTCTGGACAACAGATCACGGGCTCAGCAAGTGTGGCAGAGCTCTCACTCCATTTAATGCAGGACTGGCTGAGAAGGCAGCCCATTTCCCGGAGAAAGGAAGAACTGTCAGGGAGGACTGTAGGACCCTCAGAACTTTCCTCATGTCTGCCTGGTACCAGGGCATTTCCTATGGCACCCTCGGGCCCTGCCGCCCCAGAGGCACTGCCTGGTGCTGCCCCACATGCTGTGGGGTTTGGAGGCTGGTTCTTATGGCTTCCTCATGCCAGAGGCACTGCCTGGTGGTGCCCCACAAGCCATGGGGTTTGGAGGCCAGTTCTTATGGCTTCCTCAGGCCAGGGGCACTGCCTGGTGCTCCCCCCCCACACCATGGGGTTTGGAGGCCGGTTCCTATGGTACTCTCGGACCAGAGGCACTGTCTGGTGCTGCCCCACATGCTGTGGGGTTGCTGTGGGGTTTGGAGGTCTGTTCTTATGACTTCCTCGGGCCAGTGGCACTGCCTGGGGCTGCCCCACAAGCCATGGGGTTTGGAGGCCGGTTCCTATGGCACCACTGGGTCAGAGGCACTGCCTGGTGCTGCCCCACATGCTGTAGGGTCTGCAGGCCTGTTCCTATGGTACCCTTGGGCCAGGGGTGCTGCCTGGTGCTGCCCCACACGCTGTAGGGTTTGGAGGTCAGTTCCT
>JAHLSL010000083.1:1471880-1487028 GCA_025920805.1 Petroica traversi | reverse complement strand
TCAGTGGCACTGCCTGGCGCTGCCCCACACGCTGTAGGGTTTGGAGGTCGGTTCCTATGGCACCCTCGGGCCAGGGGCACTGCCTGGTGCTGCCCCACATGCTGTAGGGGCAGAGGCCTGTCCCCACCTTTGCTGTGGGCACCGCTGCCCTGCTGCCCAACCTTGGGCTGGCTCCCCGCGCCAGTGGATTTTCCAAGGACTGGGCTTGGTTCAGCTGCCGTGGAAATTCCCCACCTCCCTCCCACCGCAGGCGCTGCTCCGCCTCAGCACCAGAGAGCCCGAGGGCTGTCCCCAGGCCGGGCTGGCCTCTCCCCGCTGCTGGAGAGCCGCCCGTGTCCTGACGCTGCAAAAGGCCTGATGAGCAAGCCCTGACAGCGCTGGAGGAGGAGCTGGCTGCGAACAGTGGCCTCTTTGTCGTGGCCGGGAGCAGGCGGGTGCTCCTGGGACTGATTTATTTATTTATGGAGGTGAATGCCTGCAGCTTGTTTGGAAGGAAAACACGGCACCTCGGGGTGCAGGCAGCGATGCCTCCCCACGGTCAGACCCGGGCACCCAGAGCTGGGCATGTGTCCTGGAGGGTGGCGAAGGTTCAGAGCACCCTGGTGTCACTCAGCCCCAGTGCAGAGCCCACCCCAGCCCTGCTGCAGGCTTTTGGGAAAGGGGACACTGAGGCAAGAAGGAAAGGACACCAAAAGGCCTTGTCCAGGATCCTTCCAGCACTGTTGTGTGGGTAGGACTTGAGGCAAACACCAAATCCAGCCCTTCAGGGCTCGTGTGGATCAAGCTCATCCCACACCTGGGCCAGTGCATGGAGCGCTGCAGCCACAGCGGGCAGCTCCTCCCTGCCTTTGGCTCACCATCATAATGAAGATGCCACCAGGCTGCCACAGAATGGCTGATGTGACAACTGATGCCATGTCCCCCAGAATCCCTCTGCCCCTGGCACTGGGGGGAAGTGGGCAGAGAAGATCAGGAGCCAAACTTAGTGAGGTTGCAGTTAGGAAAAGGAACCATCTTGGTCAGTTTTGGGCTGTCCTGTGGGCAGGGGAGCTTCACGTCTACCCAAACTACAGGTCTTGGGTGCCATGAGACTTCACTCCCACAGCCTGGCAGCAGCAGAGTTCTCCATGGCATGAGCTCAGCTGGCCAAACTCCCTCCCAAGGTGCAGCTCACCTCCCTGTCTGTGTGTTTTGGGGGACAGGCCAGGTGAGAAGCTGGTAGGTGTGCTGGAGGGAACTGTGTGTAGCCTTGGGCTGGGGAGGGAAGCTGCTGAAATGTCCATATTTATCTTCCATCAGTGAGTATCATCTCACTAACCATGGTGCCACCTTGGCCACCCTATGCCTGGTACACCTGGGTATCTTCTCCCCTATCAGTGGAGATGATCCTGCCTCTCCTCCATCAAGGAGCATCATCAGAACCTTGGGGCAGTTCTTGCTGGAGTCTCATCCACCTGGCCCTGTGGTGATCACAGGCACAGGGATAGCTCCATGAGGTGTGGTAATTCTGGATTAGGACCTCAGGAAGCCTCAGTTCTAGCAGTGTGTGCTCATTCGTCAGGGCTGGTGACCTGCAGAGAGGAATGAGTGCTTCTGGGGCCACCAACTGGGGCCTTTGGTGTCCTGTGGGATGATGACCTGCAGTAAAGGTGCGAATGCCTGGGTCATGCCCTGTGGTCCTGTTGCAGCTTGGCTGGGGGTCTCCTAAAAGCACACCATCATGGCCCTCATGTCTTGAGAGGCTGGGACAGGCTCAGTGGGAGCAGGTGGGATTTAAGCTCATCACCAGGAGAAGCTGATGGCCAGCAGTGCTTTAGGATGAGGTCCAGCAAATCTGGGGGGCAAGTGGAGCTGTAGGAGCACCCTGACCTATTGCAGCTGCTTCTCTGAGCACAGCTGATGCTGGTGATGGGGTGGCCAGACCAGCCTGGACCATCTCCAGACACACAGAGCTGGACTTGGCTGGCCTGGGAATGGCCACAGGAGGGCAATGACCACACAGGACACCTGGACAGTACTTGTAACAAACTCTATCAATTGAGACCCGTCCTACATGATGCTGGTGAGCCCACGTAACACTGTGGGCCACCCTCCAAGCACAGAGCTGGGCTGTTTGTTCTTTTGCTTGTATAGCATGGGCTTTCTTCCAGTTTGGCTTCAGAGCTCACAAGTGACAGAAATGAGCACATCAACTGTTCCATTTCTGCTGAAAAAAGACACCTGCACCAACCAATGTATAACTTTCCTGCTTTGAATTCATCACAGACTGAGTCTGGAGAGGTTTTGCTCTGTCAGCAGACTGGTCTGTAGATGTCTCCCTGTTATCCTTCTGAACAAGGAGAAATCAGTTCAAACCAGCCCAGCTGTTTGATCAGTGCAGTTTCCCAGTGGCCACTTGCCCGGGAGAAGCCTGACAAGTCCCTGGGGTGCTTGAGCTCTCCCCACTCACTAGCTGTGGACAGCCGTGAGCCTGCAGCCACCAAACAGGAGATAACAAACCCTAAGAGACAAAATCAGAGTTCACCGCCTTGTCGTGGCTGAGACCATGGGAAATGATGGCACAGAGGAGGGTATAGGTTCAGGTGTCATGGCTAGGCTTGTTCAGACCCAGGGTACACCATTGTTCCCTGTACCCACCCAGTAAGGGCAAGCTGCCTTTCCCATGTAGAAATTCTTCTGTCATCCCCACGACTATCATATGGGGATGACAGCATCTGCAGGATAATGCAGGCCTGTTCACCCCTGAAAGCAAGCTGGTGAATCCCTCCTGTGCCCTGCAACAACCCTTCTGCTCTGGCAGTTGTGGCTTGCCAGTATCTCCCACCCTGCAGCCGCCCAGCTCAAACTGAATCCATGTTTTTATTGTAAAGCCTGCTGTGGGGAGAGCAGGGGAGGCAGGCCTGGGGACACAGCCAGGGCTGTCCCTCCCTGCCAGCTGCTGGCTGTCCCCATGTGCTGTTTGCTCAGCACTGGGTACCGTGTGAAGGCAAACAGGGCTGTGCTGGGAGGAGCACAGATGAGGGCAAACAGAGGCTGTCCCAGTCCTGCAGCACCAGGCATAGTGAGTGCTGTTTGGGGGTTTCCAGGACACAGCCAAAGCGGATGGCACCCCAGGGTCCCAAGAGTCCCCCTCCTCTTTCAGTGGTGTGGGACACCCTGCCCAGGGGCTCTGGCTGCCACAGCCCCCGCAGTGTCCCCCTGTGCCCCCAGGCTGCTTTCACAGAGTGCAGATTTAAACTGTGCCCTGTGAACCAGGTGGACCAAAGTCCCCAGAACAGAGAGCTTGGTGGTTCCTGAGGACACAGACACAGTCCCTAGCAGGAGGGTGGTTAATGCCATCACACTAAATTTTCCATCATTGTGTGGCTTCCTGAGAAGCAGAGGCTGCACTGTTGGTGACCCTGTGCACCCTCAGCAGTGTTTCCCCACCCCACATGCAGTGCCTGCCCCTCCTCTCTGAGCCCCAGGCATGTCCTCTGCTGCTGTCACCTCTGCAGCCCTGTCCCCCTCCCCTCTTAGCTCCATTTGGCTGCCCCAATGGAGGGGAAAGAAGGGAAGCATCTTTCCAGTGCTGCTGGGGAAGGACAAACCAAGTTCAAACCAGCAGCACCTGGGGCAGACAAGGGGCCCATCTTACCCAAAAAGAGACATAGTGGGCCCTTGCACATCTGGCTCCTTGGGAGCCTGCAGCCCACAGCCAGAGCTGAGCCCGTGCCAGGCCAGGACCTGGCTGACCCTTGGCCATAGGAGCCTCTGAACAATGTAAGTCATCTCCTCCTCCTCTAATTAGCACAGCCGTTTGCTGGGGAGCTGTGCTAATCTTCTCCTACGACATCTCAGGTCAGGGACAGTCCTAGTTTTCCTCCTAACACCTTCTGAGCCTGACCTGCTGAGAACAGAGCCCGCTCCTCCCATGTGTCACAGCAGGCCCTGCTCTCTGCTGGGCCAGCACAGGGGGGTGCCTGCCCCTGCACTTTGGGAGCCATTTCTACACCTCTGAAAAGAGTACCCAAATTAACTTCTCCCCTCCCCCCATCTACCCCACAGGTAGTGGCAGAGTGGCCACAGTGTCCCTGCAGTGCCAGGAGCCACCCTGACCCCAGCCAAAGGGATGTGGCCCAGGCTGAACAAAAACAGAGGCATTGCCAGGACCACCTCTGCCAATGCAAAGCAGAAAGAGAAATCCAGCGTTCACAGGCTGATCGTTGCATGCTTGAGGTGTGTCTGCAGATACATTATCTGTCCCACGGTGGGGTCTGAAGTCCAGGAGATAAGAGGCTGGGGAAAGCACTCTGTGGAGCTGCTGTGGGAGAGATTCCAGGGTCTGGCAGAGGGTGTGGAACAGGTTCCCAGTGCACAGTGCTGGTGCTGCCAGGTTGTGCTGGGAAAGGTCAGGTCCCCAAGTGGCACTGGTCCAGTGCAGGGCTGGCTGCTTCCTGTCTGCCCAGCTGTGCAGAGGGGCAGGGGGACATCACTGGGATGTGCTGGAGCAGCAGGAGCTGCCCAGTCAGGATGGTGGGAGGTGGGAGAGGGCAAGAGGCATGGCTGGGGCTCACAGCAGGCAGAGGGGAGCAAATGCTGCTCTGCCAAGGCTCCCTGCACCCACCCATCCCCACACAAGAGTCCTTTGTTCCTG
Source organism: Petroica traversi (assembly GCA_025920805.1). Lineage (NCBI taxonomy): Eukaryota > Metazoa > Chordata > Aves > Passeriformes > Petroicidae > Petroica > Petroica traversi. The sequence continues at coordinate 1,482,392 of JAHLSL010000083.1, read as the reverse complement.
CCATGTCCCTGTCCCCCCTGCTACTCCATGAGTGAGGGATGAGCCCCATAGCCCTGGTGACTCTGGCAGGCAAAATGAGAATAATTAGAAGGAGGTGCCTTTATTACAGGTGTCTGTGAGGGCCTGCAGAGTCTGACCCGGAGGGCCCTTTGATCTCAGCTTTTGAAACCTTATAGCTTTGCTGACAGAGCTGCTCTGTATTTCCAGGTCACCAGGATGATCATTTCCATCTGGGAACAATGAGGTCTTTATGCTGCCCTGTGTGCTGGACTATCCCAGTGTGGAATGAGCTGGTGTGCAGGAGGATGTGCTGCTTCACAAGCCCTGTCAGTCTCAACTCCTTCTCTGGGTGGGTGAAGGACAGCAGCAGGAGAGCCCACCCAGCTCCGCATCCTCATTCCTAATGGAAAATGTGAGTCTCTCAGTGCCAGCAGGCCAAATTTACCCAATGCACAGCCCTGTGAGAGGGCCTTTAGCCCCCAGGATATACCCAAAACCTTCCTGCCCCCCTGGGGAAAAGCCCTGCACATCCCCAACCCCAGTGACAAACCCAAAGTCCAGCCTCTGGGATGGGTCACACAGGGAATCTGCACATAGGGGGAATTTCTGTGCCTCCCAGTGCAGTGGACCCAACACCTCACAGCAGGGAACAGCAAATGTCAGGGTCCCTGAGCCAGGGCACTGCAGAGTGGGCACCTCCACTGTGCTGTTTGAAGGGCTCCTGGCAAACCCCCAAAACAGCAGGTCCCCAGGCACTGTCCTGGGTCTCCTCAGTGCCCCACGCTCAGGCCTCTGTGCTCTGCTGGTGCCCAGGCAGTAGCAGAAAGCCCTAAGCCTGTATTTCTCAGGGCAATATGGACTTTGCTGTGGGGAGAGGCATGCTGTAGAGCCTGGAAGCTGGTCAGGTCACCTGGGGACAAGGCCAGGTCAGAGAAGCACTTGGCGTGGAGAAGCTCCTGAATACCCCCTTGTCCCTCGTCCCACTTTGGGATTTTGTCTGAATTGAAAATGCAGCTTCTGAAAAAAACCAGCTTTTTCCTGGTTGACATGGTCTGCCTGTGCCTCTTCCAGCTTCACAGCCTTCCTCAGTCTGGGAATCTGCAGTGACACCTTCCTCTCCCTTTCCTCTCTTGTCAGGCTTCTTGAGAGTCCGTACCCATCTCCTTCTGGTCCCAGCTTGGCTGGGGCTGCTGGAGGCTGTGGTTTGCTTTTCCTTTGTCAAAACAAGGCATTGTTTGGCAGCAGCTGCAGGCGTGGGGACCGGTCCTGCCAGTTCCCTTGGTTGGGACAGTTTTTGCTGAGCTACAAGGTAAAATTTTGGCTGGATAAGCTCCAAGGTCTGGTCCCTGGGGAACAGGGTGTCCCCACAGGTGCTGGGGACACATGCTGGGGACACCCATTGGGTCCAGTCGGCCCCCTTGGGCTGTGCTTGGGTGATGATTTCATCCCTCTGCACCTGATGGAGCCTGGCTGTCCCCAGCCTGAGGACTGAAATGAGCTGTCCATGTGGAGGCCAGCAGTGTTAGCCACTGTCTCCATGTTCCAACAAGATCTGGCTCCAGTGCTACAGACCAGCCCAGCTCTCTCCTGTACCCGTGGAGGCTTGGTGGGATGGGCTCTGAAGCCAGAGCACAGATGCTGAGCAGCAGCTGGTGATATCTGTGGTGATGATAACAGCCTGGCTGATCGATCCCCAGACACAGGACCACAGCCAGCAGTGTGCAGTTGCTCTTTGTGCTTGGTGCCCTCTCGGTGCACTGCACGTCACCTCCTGGTTTTGCAAAGCAAATCCTGGCTGTGCAGGGGCAATGGAGTGGGGACACCTGCTTTTTTTGACAGATAAATTTTGCAGCCTCTCTATCACTGGGGTGTGGGACGATCACTGGGGTGTGGGACGTGGGGGCACACACCCCCCACCCTGCTCCCTCCCTCCACCAAGCTCCAGCAGAGCTGTCTCCAGGCAACCCAGCCAGGGCAAAGAGTCTCTCCCCTGCCGAGGTGTGCTGGTGCCACACATAGCTCACATACCTGGATGCAGGCATCACCAGGCACCAGGATCACTAACCCTTTCCTATTCTCCAGGCAGCAACGCCAGCTCAGTGCTGGTCTCCCAAGGGTGCCCCTGGCCTCCAGACCTGGCTTCCAGCACCCTGAGGATCCAGCACAGTCTAGGTAGTGCTGGCACCCACCTAGGCAAGGAGCCAAGAGCCTCCATGGTGCCAAAACTTGGATTTGCTGTCTCTGCATGTGTCCTCCCAGCCATGAGCAAACTAAGGAGCAGCTCACTCTCCTTGAACTCTGTACCTGTATTCTGCTACCACCCCTCTGGAGCTGGGACTGCATCTCCCTCCACCATCCTCTCAGACAAGGATGCTCCCAGCTGCCTTAGAGAAACAGAAGTCACAGAATGGTTTGGGCAGGAAGGGACCTTACAAATCATCTCGTTCCACCCCCCTGCCATGGGCAGGGACACCTTCCACTATCTCAGGTTGTTCCAAGCCCCATCCAACCTGGCCTTGGACACTTCCAGGGATGGGGCAGCCCCAGCTGCTCTGGGCACCCTGTACCAGGCCCTCACCATGCTCACAGGGAAGAATTTCTTCCTAATCTCTAATGTAACCCTGCCCTAAGGGTTTGAACTATTCACCTTCTCCTATGTCCTAAGTCATGATGCAAGTCATGATATAGAGTCCTCTGCAGGTGGGGCTTCCCAGAAGCTGTTTGTCTGCCCTAAGCAGTGTTCAGGGGGATCAGACTGGATCTCTGCTTATCTCCAGAATGCTGAAACATCTACCATGTTCCCTGCAGCCTCTCCCACTCTCAGATGCAGCATGGCCAGTTGTCCACTGGCTACTGGTGGCTGCTCCCAGCAAGCACTCACCCCCTGCTCAGGCCATAGTGATCTGACATGTCCTGTACCCAAATCTGAAATGTGCAAGAAGGGAGCCTGGGGATAAATCAACATGAGCCACAACCGTGTGGCTCTTCTGGTTCACTGCAAACCTCCCAGCCCACATTTCACTTCCTTAGAGGAAAAAGGTGTGTTTTCTGCTGGAATCTGAGATCCACCTGAGCCCATGTCAGAGCAGACAGGAAGCTCTTCATGCATGTCTGGGGATGCAAGTGCCATATTTTCATTTTGGCATGCATGCGGATGTCTGTGCCTTTGTGCAGATGCCTCAGTAGGTTAAAGTCTGCATAGCTGGGTCCCCAGGCTGCTTTCAGGTGTTTGTGTGTTCTCCTGGTTCTCCTGGTTCTGGGCGATCTCTGCACGGTGCATGTGTGGAGAAGAGAATCACCTTATGCTGGTCCAGGGGCTGCAAGTCCTACTCTTGCAGCATCAATTGCCAGTGCAGGGACTCCATAAGATCTCCCCACTCATCTCTCTGCCACGTCTTGCTTAACCCACTCTCTTGGAGTGATTTATGGTGATTGTCTATTCCATGATCCTCTGCTTTATGCCAAGAAATGGTTGCTGTATCTTTCAGGCTCGGGTGTGTGCAGGGCCAGGGAAAGGGGGAAGGTTTGAGTTTTTGGTGGCACTTCCAAAGCCTCATTGCCCAGGTGTTCCATGGCTCTGTGCAGTTTGGTTTTGCTTGGGGTTTTTTGGCCCAGGCAAAAAGCTTTTCCCTTCCCTGGCTTGGAGAAGCTGCAGCAGCAATCTTTCAGCTGCCTTGAGGTGAACTCAACAGCTGCTGCTCAGAGGCCAGAGAAGTGAGAGCGGGGCTGTCCTGTTCCAGCCCCAAGCTTCAGGGATCTGAGTTGGGCAGAGAAAGCATAGCAAGAGAATCCAGCCCAGCTGCTTCATCTGCCCTGGAGAGGAGGTCGACCAGGGAGCCACCAGGGTTTTGCCTCCTCTATGGAAGCTCCACTTCCTTCAGTAAGAAAGCTGGTGCCATCTCATACCCCATGCTGGGAAGTGGTATTTATTTCTTCAATGTTTGCCCCATTTTTGAAATTTTGGGTCTTTGTTCCTGATGGGAGGAGGGGGCAGAGGGAGAGGGTGTGAGTTCTCATAGTTCAGTGTTTCCTTTTCCTCCTTGCATTGAAGCCACTGTTGTTAATAAACTGTTTATTTGGTTGGGTTTTTTTCCCCACTTTCCTCTATTAACATTCATTTTCCTATCGGTAGAGGGGGATTGTTGAGACCCTTTAGAGGAGATTACTCATTGCAGAGTGTCTCCTCTTAAATTTGTCTCAAAACCAAGACACCCATACCACAAAGCTTCACCTGCATCCTCCAGCCTCCTGTCTGCCTGGCCTCGGGCAGCCCATGCTGCAGAGTCTGACACCCTGGGACTGCCTGAAGTGATTGTTCCCCCTGAGCCAGCCTGCCTAACCTGACAGTACTCAGAGACACATCCCAAGAGCCCTCTAGCCAAAGCCCTAACATTACAGGGGTGATCTGGACACTCTCAGCCTCTGCTGCAGCTCCAGCTCCTCACAAACCTGCACAGCCCACAGTGGAGCAGGAGGTCTACAGGATGGGACAGAACCACAGGTGGGATGTTCTGTGCCTGAGACCTTGAAGAGAAGCTTGAGTTGGAAGAGAAAGCCCAAGCATCAGGACAGGCATGGCTCTCAGGGTGCTGGGTGTCACACCCACAGCACAAGCAGCAATATTTTGAAGCCCTTGCAAGTGGCACAAAGAAGGAAAGGGGCAGGCCAACCATGGAGTATCACAGGAGATCATGCAGGTGCCTCTGGAGGACTCTAAAGGTGAGCTACACTCAGGCAGAACCCAGCACACACCGTGCTCCAGGTGCTTTGCTAGCTAGAAGGGTAGGATGGAGTCTGAGCTGCCCAGAGGTGCCAGGAGGGTTTTTTTGTTTTCCAGTGAGGTGGATCCCAGGAGACCTGTGGGACTCACAGCCCAGACTCTCCTTGGCTGTGAGTTCTGCCCACTGGCCCTGTAGCCCAAGAGGCTCTGCCAGGTGGAGGCTGGTGCAGGCTGTGCCAGCCTGAGCACAGCTCTCAGCACCAGCACGCTCTGGCTGGTGGGTATTTCACAGGTGTGTAATGGCAATCACCCGGTGACTGGTCCCTGAGGGCGAGCTCAGCTGACCTGAGATGGGATACATGTCTGAGTTGCAGAGCTCTGCTACAGGGCTGAATGTTGGAGACTCGGCATGGAGGTGAGCAGGGAAAGCCTGGCAAGGAGCTCAGAGCAGCTGGAACAGACAGAGGTCTGGCACATACACCGTATTTCCATCTCCTCAGGTGTTACTGCTGTTCCAGTATTGCCAGCTCTGGGGTGAGAGGAGTTTAGGGAAAGCACGGCTTGGTGATGAGACCAGATTTAGATCTTGTGGCTAAGGAAGGAAGTGTGCTCCAGGGCATCTTCCAGCACCAGCAGCCAGTCTGGAGCAGGTTTCCAAGCTGATGGGCACTCTGTTCAGTCCCAGGCAGTATGGCTCATGTTCAGCAGACTGCTCACAGCCACAGGGCAGCCTCACGCTGGAAGAAGCAGTGGGTGGAAGTGCCCAGGGTGACACACAGCAGCATGTGCAGAGCCAAAGGATGGGGAGATCCCCATGGTATGCAAACCAGTAAAGCAGAGGAGCACGTGATTGTGGGGTTCACCTGCCTGAGACAGAAATGCCCGGCAGCCCCAGGAGCTGAACTGAGCCTGCCCTCCACCTCCACCTCTCCAAGCTGGTGGGCTGTGCCTGGAGCAGCTCCAGGCACACAGGAACGAGCCAGAGACTCACACCAGCCTGCTCCCTTAACACGGCACAAGTCCCTCTGGGCCCTGACAGGTGCTGAGGTGAGCCAAGAGCTGAGACCTGACACAACCTTAGAGGGTTGCTCATGCCTTCCCCATGAAGCTGACGCTGGCAGCCTGCACTGTACAGCACCCGGGCTGAGCCCAGCACAAGCTCTGCAGCCACCAGCCCCGTGGAGCCCAGCCTGGACCCCCCTAGGCTGTGCCTCTCCTTTTGGTAGAGGTGCTGGGAGCAGAGCCACAGTTGGGCTCCTGGAGCAGCCCATGCTGGGAGTTTTGAGGAGCTCCCAGCCCAGTGCCCTGTGCCACAGGTCCTTGTGTCACCCTGCACCAGGTGGGTGCCACGCTGTCATAAGGACTGTTTCTGTGCCAGAGAAATGAATTATTTCAGAACAAATGAAAAGGAGCTGAAGTCCTCCCTCATGGAATATTGGCACAGCTGGCTCCTGTCAGAGGTCCTGCAAAGTGTAGAGATCACTTTGAGAATCTCTGAGCACCAGTCCCAGTGATAGAGTGAAGGACCAGCTGAGCACTGCTGCCAGGCAGACGGGTCCTGCTGGCTCAGAGAGCCAGAGTCAAATTCTCCATGCAGGCAGAGTGCCTACATTTTTTTTTCCAAGCCACTTTTGCACTTTGCTTGAGTAAGAGCCATTTCCCATGCACAGCAGCAGTGGCTGGCCCTGGGTGCATGTCCTGATTGAACTTGGAAGCGTTGCACTGCCAAACCTTTGCAGGGTGCAGAAACTGCCCCCAGCTCTGAGACTCCTCTTGGAAAACGGAGGGGTCCTGGTCACAGTGCCCTCCCCACATGGGGATAGAGTGTGACATGCTCGGCCCTGTGGAGGATGGGTCAGATGGGTCTGTCCTCTCACTGGTAAACTGAGTCAGCTGCCTCCTACCTGGCAGCCCTTCTGCCACAGATGGGGAAAATGAAGCAGCAGAAGTTGTGACTTCCTCCCATTTTCAGGCATGCTGAGGAGGGTCTGGACCCCAGCACTTCGCAGGAGAGGGGACCCACTCTGGTGGCTCTGTAGAGTGGAGAGGAGAGGGCAGGATGGTGGCAGGAGAGCAGCCAGAGCGCGGGATGACTCAGCTGTGATGTGGGGGTGAGGCTCAGCCCAGCCTTTCGCAATGTGTTTACCAGTGCCTGGGTGGCCGCTGCCTTCCAGGACGTGCAGCCCATCCTCCTCAGCCTCAAACCTGCTCGCCAGGCTCAGCACAGCTGGGGAGGGACCTGTCCCACCCCAGGCTGCCTGGCTCATGGTGGGGAGCTGGGCAGGGAGCCTCTGGCCAGCCCTCTGCTCCAGCACTGCTGCTGGCATGCTGCCCTGCCCAAGGGACAGCAGGAACCAAACTGATGTCATGGAGTGTCCTCCCAGGGCAGCCAAAAACTGCCGGGCGCACCAAAACACAGTCCCAAACCATGGGAAGGTGGTGGCACGCTGGAGCAGTTGTATCCACATGATGTCAGCTCAGGGAGAGGGACAGAAAGTCCCCTGCATTCCTTACAGTATTTGCTGACTGCCATCCCAGCCACCTGGCCACCTTCTGCCAGATGCCAGGATTCGTGTCCTGTGTGGACAGGACAGAGAGCCAGGGGAAAGTCCCTTTTTATGGATAGGTTTAGAGCTAAACATGCTGTTTTAGGAATTTCCCTAGAGGAAAGCCAAGGGCAACAGATGCAAAAGGTGTTTTGTTTCAATTCAGCTTCTTGTGGAGCTTGAGATCGGAAATGCTGGTCAGAAGCAGAAACATTTCCTTCCACAGTGGGCTGGGAAGGAGGGTGTCAGGAACCTACTTTCTGCTCTAGGTTAACTTGTTTTTGCTGCCACAACACTGCCAGGGGTGGACACTCGGCTGTGCTCCTGCTGCAACTGGAAACAACTGCTGTGTCATGGGCAGGAACACCTGGCACATGAAGACCCCAGACAAGAGGTCCAGGGGCTTTCAATGGAGATCTCAGGTGCTTTCAGCAGGCCCATGTGGATCCCTGCCACACTGGACACACGGCACTGCAGAGTGACGCCATTGCCTGCTACATCCTGCTGGCCCCTGGCCAGCCCGGACCCTTCGTCATACAGAGCAGATGACCTGTGTGCAGCAGTTAACCTCAAAACACCGTTCCCAGTTAACCTAGTTTGGCTCTGGGCAAGGCTGGGCCCTCTAGAGAAAACCACGTGTGGCCTTGTCTCCTGCTGGCCTCTTTGCTGGCCTGTTTCCATCGCATGATTCACGGCAGTTCCCAGTGCCAACGGCTGAGAAGGAGCCTGTGTCATTGCACTGTCCCTGGGATATTTACTGCCTGCTTACTGATCAAGGTTCAGGCTGGCAGGAGCTGGCACAGCAGGCAGAAACTGGCGTCCCCAGCCTGGCAGGAGCTGTGGCTGGGTCAGGGTGGGCAGCTGACCTGGCTCCTCCAGCATCACCGTGGGGATGGACGGTGAGAGGCAGCTGTGCAGTGCCATGGCTTGGCATGGCACCTCTGTGGCTGCCTGGGGAGGGCTCAGCCATTCTCACTTCCCTCCAGGCTCCTGCCAGGCACTCACTCCACCCTGACAGTGCCCCAGCATTCACCCTGACTGCTTTGCTGCCCCAGCTCCACAGCAGGAGCATCAGAGAGGGCAGGGCCCACACATGAAAGAGAAATGTCTTCACCCACCCCATGCCAGGAATATCTGCCCGCAGGCCATGCACACTCATGGGCACGGCACGTTTTTCCTCAGCTGATTCTCTGATGGTCCCCAAATGCATAGTCAGCCCAGCCCCTTCCTCTCTCAGGCTGACCTGCAGCTCCCATGCTGCAGCAGTACCTGGCAGATATCAAACTCCCGTCCCCATTGCCGGGTTCAGAGGGTATCAGGGAGTGGGGAAGGTGCCACACGGCACACTCAGGAGCCGCCCGCGCAGTAAATCAGTAACAAAGCGACAGCTCCTCATGTGACTGCAGTCTGCAGCCTCTCCCCTTGGCTGGCAGGCAGGAACAGGCCATGGTGTGGCCATCAACTGCCACGCACGCTGGCCCCACGGCCCTGCAGCACTGGTGCTGGACGTGCACAGGGACATGCACAGGGACATGCACTGGGACTGATGCCTTTTTCCTGGTATTAGGAAAATGAAGCCAGACACGGTTAAGAGGGTTGGGGTCTTTACCTCAGTATTTTTAATCAGGATCTTGTTTGGTGCATCCACTTCACCAAGGTGAAGTGTGGCAAAATGTACACCCCCCATCAGTCATACACATCAGTTATAGTCTTTACACATTAGCATATCTAACAAGGGGGCCCAATGATGAGGTTGGGGTGGGCTCAGCTCGAGTTTACAGAATCCTCCTGTCAGGAGACCTTGGGTTCCTGAGACAGTGGGAATGTTTGGTGTCCCTGGCTCTGCAGCTCTGGGCTGTTCAGTCTCAGGCCTGCAGAACACTTACAAAACACTGAGCACTAAACTAAGTAAAAGGTTGCAAGTGTGCATACTGCTAATACTTGTGGATACAGAGAACTGTGTAAAAGGGATATAAAAGAAAAGACAAAAATAATTCCGGCATCAGGACGTGCACAGGGACACGCACAGAGACGTTCACAGAGACGTGCAGCAGTGGGGCAGGGAGGAGGCAGCTCCTCTTCCTGGGGTTGTGCTCACCCCATGCTCCCAGTGCTGTGGAGCAGGGGGCTGGGGCCTCAGCCCTAGAACACACCTGAGCCTCTTCTTCTCCCAGTCCTTGTTCAGAAATGCTCCTCTTTGGGGACCAGCTATTCCCTGACCACCCCTCATCACCTGTGTGGGTGTGATGGGAATTGACACAGCCCCCTTGGTGGTCTCTGGCAGATGACACTCCTGGGATACACCCATCCCTCCAGCATCCTCCAGGGCCTGAAATAAAGTTTTATCTCAATTATTGCATCTTTATAACAGTGAGAGACAGAGGGGGCACCAAAACCGCCCAATTTCTATGGCAACTAGGAATAACCTCCTTGGAGACAGTGCTGTTTCTGCCAATCTCCAGCCCAGACCGTGGTGATACCTCAGTTGACAGATACAGGGGCCAGTGTGGCCTCTTGAAGAGCCCCATGGTAACTAAAGCAGGGACCCTCAGCTGTGGAGTCCACCCTTTCCTGGTTTCTCTACCTGCTGCGTCTGCTCTTCTGTCCTGCTCTGCAGAAAACAGAGCCAAGAGTGATTTCTGCAGTTTCACAGCTGGGGAGTAGGACAGGGACCTGCCCTTGTTCAGCCCAGCCTGCACCCCCCTAGCTCTTCGCTGCAAGTAAGTGCTTCTCACTGGCAGTCCCACTCGGGACTGGGAGAGCCTCTGCCCCACACTGTGCTTCTCCAAGCTATGATGGTGGGTGATGGCACCCTGTTCACCCTGTTGCACAGTGGCAGGGGTATTCCTGCACAGAGACCTCACTGGGAGCAGGCAGCCAGGGCTGCACTGCCTCGTGCCTACATGGGGCACCTCAGCATGGGCTGCACAGGGGCTTGTCACCCATCCCTGAGGCAGGGAGGGACTTCTCTGACCCGAGGCAGCTCACGGCACTGCATGGCAGCAGCAGCACTGATGCCTTTTCCTGGTGTTAGGAAAATGAAACTAGACACGGTTAAAGGGGTTGGGGTCTTTACCTCAGTATTTTAATCAGGATCCTGTTTGATGCATCCACTTCATCCAGGTGACAGCAAAATACACCCCCGTCAGTCACACACACCAGTTCTAGACTTTACACAGCACAGATCCAACAAGGGGGCCCAATAATGGGGCTGGGCTGGGCTAACCCCTGGTTTACAGAATCCTC
>JAHLSL010000083.1:1457024-1471480 GCA_025920805.1 Petroica traversi | reverse complement strand
TTCCCAAACCTTCCCTTCCCAAACCTTCCCTTCCCAAACCTTCCCTTGGGGCCGGGGTGTCCCCGGGGCACAGCGTTCCTCTGGCGCACCCCAGCAGTGCCCGCTCGGTTGGAGCCCCCCTTGGCACGCACAGCTCACCTTCATGAGGCAGAGCGTGCCCCAGCGCCCTTCCCTGTGCTCATCGTCTGCTGGGAATGGCCACCGACGGCCGTCAGGGCCTGGGCCAGGTTTAAGCATCAGTTCGCAGTCTTTGTTGCCTCGGAACACGCCCCAGAGCTTGAGAAAACAAAGCACTACAGGTGGGAAAGGATTCCTGGCTATAGTCTGAGAGCTTTGAACAATATCTGGAGACAGGAGAATAGAAGTGAGCAGTGGAAGGGAAGGACTCCATCCGTGCAGCAGATCCTGGAGCAGGGCACAAGCACATGGGCAGGCAGAGGCACCGGGCAGGGTCAGGGAAATGCTCATGTTCTTTCCCAGCTTGTGCCTGAATGTCCCTTAGTGGCACCAGAACGGTCCTTTCCTGCTCCATCACACGCACAGGGGTTCCTGAGGAGCTCAGTCTGAGGCACCAACCTAACTGCTGGTCCTGTGTCACCATAAGGGCTTCTGGGGCTTCTAATGCCACCAGCAGCACCTGCTCCAGAAAGGATTCCCAAGACGTCCAGCTGGTGACCTCATTCGTTGGGGAGCACTTCACTGCCAGCATCATTCTGACTCCTAACCACAACTTACTGATAAGCCACGTGTCACAGGTCCCCTGCTAGGCAGGAGCCCCCCCCGAGAGTTCCCAAACCTCTGCGTGAAGACATTTCTCCGTGTGCAGATCCTGACATTTTCCTTTCCATTTATGTAAACGGATGTGTTCTGAAATGTTCCTCTCCTGGCATCCTCGTGTGAGGGACCTCGTTGAACTTCTTCACTGGGAAGCCTGGGAAGCCCCTGAGTGCCTCAGCAGGGACAACAATGTGAGGGATTCATCTCACTTCTTACAGCTTATTTTCATGAGAGATCCTGTTGTACTCCGTTGTTTGTTGGCTTCAACCTCTTTGGCAGGCAACCACCTTTTGTCTACTCACAAAAAATACTTGAAAGTTAGTTGTTATGCCTTTAGCAAGTTGTCCCTCAAAAAAAAAATTGGCTTGCATGACCATGGTTTTACATTTCACTTGCCCAGGTTTACCCTCCCCGGTGTTTGGACACGGTTGTGGCTTATTCAAAGATATCACTTTACTTCAAACAGGCTCCCACGCTTGCTTTTCACAAACATTTGCTGTAACACTTCTGCAACCTCTATGGACACACACACACACACACACATACACACACACACACACACTACTCTCTGCCTCCAGTATCATATTTACATAATATCCAACGTGTTATAAAGGCAAGAGATAAAGCTGTTAGAGAATAGCCAGGGGAGGGCTATGAAAATGGTGAAAGGTCTGAAGGACCCATACAAAGAGGGCTGAGGGCACTTGGTCTGTTCAGCCTAAAGGAGCCTGAGGTCAGACCCCAGAGGGGCTGCAGCTCCTCGTGAGGGGCAGCTCTGATCTCTGCTCTCTGTGACAGTGACAGGACCCCAGGGAATGTCTGGAGCTGGGCCAGGGCAGGGTCAGGCTGGATCTCAGGGAAAGGTTCTTCCCCCAGAGGGTGCTGGGCACTGCCCAGGCTCCCCAGGGAATGGGCACAGCCCCAAGGCTGCCAGAGCTCCAGGAGTGTTTGGACAATGCTCTCAGGAACGTGGTGGGATTGTTGGTGCAGGGCCAATAGTTGGACTCAAAGGCCTCTTCCAGCTCAGGAACTCTTCTGGCTGCAAATTTAAATTTCTTAATTTTCTTCTTCTTTTTTTTTTTTTAGTTTCTTAGTTTTAATGGTGTCCCTCTTTTTGCACAGAATGTTTGCTTCTGGCTTTATGTTGCTGGTTTTCCTGTCCTAAAGATCTTTGTGGTCATCAGAAGAAGAACATTTTGGCCTAGGTTTGTCGTCCTGCAGGTAAAGTCACGTGTACACTGATACTGGGATGAAGGAAGTGTCTGTGGGACTGGCTGGGTGTGAAAGTACCAGAAGGAACTCTAAAGGGGAAAATTATGAGTGTAGCTTGCACAGGGCACAATCAAGACCGGGAAGATGCTGAGCAATCTGTTGTTTGCATCAGCTCAGATGGCTGCACTTTGATAAGGGCTGGGTGTAGGTAACACCAGTAGGAGACTGGTTTGATAGTGGAAGAATGGCAATAAGGTTCATGATCCTCATGCCTTGACACATGATAGCACCTGTAAAGGCACCCACAGCAAGGACCCCAGACAGAGGCAATAATCCAGCCTGAGGCTCTTGGAAGGTGATCAGAGTCTCCATGGAAATGGCCAGTTCCTAAAGGGTATAAAAGAGCTGTTGGCACTGTTTGCTGTGGCCAGTAAAGAGGAACCCATGAGCCAAAGTGAGGACTCACCTGCCACCATCCCTCATCCTGGTGCTGCACTGGTCACCTGCTCAGACCCTGGTCAATGGTCTGAGTGTGAGGATCAGTGAGACTGGGAGATACAGACTGTGAGTGACTCAGGGAGCTGATTTTAATAAAAATCCCCTTCTCCAAGGAATTTACACCATATGATGTGCCTGGCCCAGAGGAAGCACAAGCCCCATCATGAACCCCATTGGAATGGTCTTGGAGGGCTTTCCTGGCCCACAGCCTGGTTTTGGGGGCTGAGGTGCCAGGGGTCTCTGTGTGCATTCATCCTCTGCCACTCACTGCTGCCTTGGCTGGGACTGTTTGCAGTCCATTTGCCCAGTGCAGTTCCTGTGGGCTAAGGAGTTGCTGATGTGCTGGCCAGGCTGGCCATGCTGCTTCCAGCAGCTGCTGGGAACACATTCTTGGAGAGTAAGGTTGGATTCCACAAAGACAGAGCCCCTGTGAAATCCTGGAGAGCTGCAGAGCAGCTGGAGCTGGGGATAGTGTGCAGAGAGTGATGGCTGCTGCTGTGCACTCCTCAAACCTGCCCAGTCACGTGGAGGTCCATGGAGAGGGGGTCTCCTGAGGGCAGCCAGGACCTTGGTTCTGTGCCGTGGTTCCTCTCTGGTGGGCAGAATTGCTTCTGTGCCCTGGAGCTGGGGAGGGCTCTCCTTAATCTCACTGCAGGAGGAGAAACTTGAGAGATCTGTGCTGGTGATCACCCCGACCCTGCTGAAGTCCTGCAGATCTGTGGTTGGACAGGCTTCACTCAGGAGAGGATCCCTGTGGTGTCATCCCAGGGCAGGGAACTATGGCTGCCCAGGAAAGGGGCTGCTCAGGGGACACCACTACCCCAGCGTGTTCACAGCAAGGTGCAGGCGTGGGCATGAGGGCTTGTGGCCATGTCACCTGCAGGGGAAGACATCACCCACAGACTCGGAGATCCCCTGAACCATGGGTCATGTTGTTGTCCTTTTCTTGTCCTTCGCTGCCACCCCATCCCGCCTGCATTCCTGCAGCCTGACTCAGGGTTTGCAGATACTGCCCACGCCTGCCCAGCCACCCCGGGAGGGCTCAGCCCCTCCTCCTGGCAGAGCAGGTTGGCAGAACTCGGTCAGTCAAGGTCAGAAAGGTGTTTGGAATCAGGGAAAAGGGGAGGGAGGAGTGTGGGTACCATCATGGAAGACTTGGAGCTACAGTAGATGCATCTTGCAGGGCAGCCTCAGGAGGAGACCTCTGCAGTGACCCATCAGCATGATTCTGTCAGGATATCCCAGGCTCAGCACCCCTCCAAAGCAGACTCCAAGGAAACCACAGGAACACTGAGTGATTGGCACCCAGCAGTTAATGCTCCTTGTCACTTCTCAATCACTGAGTGGGAACAGACCAGTGGGATCAGAAGGATCCTTCCATCTTCCAGACTGAGGTTAGAAAATTTCAGTGTCTGCAAATACTGGACAAGTAGAAAAGTGAGAAAACGGTTATAGGAAAAAGAGAAAAGTAATTTCAGCAAATTGGTCCATTTCAACAAAGCTGAGGGGAAGAAATACCCGAAGATGGGTCCCCAACTTGAACACGGATGAGGGACCAGAGGTGTCTCTGCCAGTGGCAGAGGAGATGAGATGGAAAGACACTGTAGGCTAAAAGCCATGTTGGACAGCAGAAATTGCAGACCTTTCCCCAAGTTGCTTGTGCCTGAAACTCTACCTAAAAGCAAGCATTGTCCCCAGTGAACTGCTGACCTCCTAACTGGGACCATGGCACTGACCAAATTAGGCTGGTGAAGATCGGAGCAGGAGTGCAGCAGGAGCAATGACTTCCTTCCAAGCACGTACCAAAACTCAGGGCCAGACCTTGATGACAGAGGATTTCTATTTTAAGTGGGACTGACTCAGTCTCTCACACTTCTTGCTGGTCTCTGTCACCCTCATGGCCGCCCCCACCCTGAGGTGTTTGCACAAGGGGCATGGCAGGGCCTTCAGGCTGAGACATAGGACAGAGCTGCCATGTCAAGTCTCCTCTGCATGGGCTTCTCTCAACTGGCAGTGTCAAAACAGTTATGGGGCAGGTTTTGGATGCATCAGCAATTATTATTGCAGGATCTTTCACCACCAAACATTGCTCTCTTCACATTCCACAAGACTCAGGCAGAGCTACTGCTTTTTAGCAGTTCATTCTCATTTTGGGTGGCTTTTTTTACTGCTGTCTATCAAAGTGTTGGGAAAGGAGAAAGGCATGGAATATCTGCTGGCATCACCTCTGCAGGTGTGGGCTGGCAGTCTGGGCTGGCAGCAGCATCCTTGCACTGCCTGGCAGCATTGCCACCTGCCTGGCAGCCTGTCCTCTCCTGTCCCAGCCCCTGGCACAGCACTAACTGAAATACCTGCCCATTATACCTTATCTGCCAGCCTGCTGCACACCGGGAGCGGGGAGATGGCCCAGATATTCCATTTTATGTGTTTCTTACATCCACAGCCACAAGCTCACCAGAGCAATGGCACGAAGGGCAGGAACACCCTGGCTGTGCCCCACTGGCTCAGCACTGGCCCTCTGCTCTTCTGTCCCTTCTTTGGGGCTCACTCAGCACCCCTCAGCCAAAGGTATTTCTGAGGTGATGGAAATCCTCCAGAACTTTGTCACGTGGTGCTCACAGAGTATTGCCACTTGGATCCTACTCTCCTGCTGCCCCCTCTGATTCTGTCCCCTGCTGGCAGCCCTGGAATTGCTCCTATTCAGGGAGAGCAGAGAAATTGTTTAGTATTCTGAGTGTTCCAGACAAGAGAGAGACCTACCAGGCTGGGCAGGACATGGTCACCTGCATGACCATGATTAGGACTTATTGCAGCCATCCCTGGATCCCTGCTCTACTACAGAATCAGAGAATCATGAAATCTCCTGTGTTGGGAGGAACCTACAAGGATCATTGAGTACAACTCTTGGTTCTGCAGAGACACACCAACAATCCCATGCTGTGCATACCTGGGAGCACTGTCCAAATGCTCCTGGAGCTCTGGCAGCTTTGGGGCTGTGACCGTTCCCTGGGGAGCCTGGGCAGTGCTCAACCACTCTCTGGGAGAAGAACCTTTCCCTGATCTCCAGCCTAACCCTCCCCTGGTACAGCTTCATTCCCTCAGGTCCTATCACTGGTTAGGTCCTATCCCAGAAGAGGATGTGTTGACTTTCTTCCCAGGTGGTGCATCTGGCTTTGGGGAGTGGCAGGAAAGGTCCCAATGTGATGGTCAGGACATGTAGGCAGCAGACTGTACCCATGGCTATGCTGTCAGGGACAGGGACAGAGGGGTGAGAGGCTTCCTTGGAGGCCCATAGCTTCTCCTGGGGAAGAAGAGCCCAAATCCTGGCAGACCTTGGGCATCTGCCAGCCGAGTGATCTGTCTCACCAGCTCCTCAGCAACTGCCCAAAGCTGTGAACAGCAAAGAGACATCCCCCACCTACAGTCACGAGTGCTGTCAGCACCAAGTGTAGTTGCTGCTGCATCTCCTCACATCACCCCTCGTGCTGCCACACCTGAGAGATACCAGCAGGATATCGTCACTGGTGACTCAGGGCCACTGGCTTTGGCTCTAAGCTGGAGCTTCTGACCTGAACCCTGGGGGAGAATATCTTGCAAGCTGCTGGCCCCTGCCTGTCTGTGGCACAGAGGGGCTCCAGGCCTCTGTGGGTCGCTTGGCTGAAGGCTGTGTGGGTCAGGGAGTCAGTGCTGAGCATTCACTGCATGAGACTGATTGGGGAAAACTGCACAGGGACCCTGGGGATTTCTCCATCCTCTGCCTCTGGCTCTTGTGCTGCCACAGCCATGGCTGACAGCTGTGTCCTGCAGGTGGCAGGGCTTGGAGCCTGGGATGGATGGTGCCAGCAGCGTCAGGAATCCCACTTGCACCTCTGTGCTTGAGACTGGCCTTGCTGATACTGCGGATGTTGGGGTAGAGCAGCTCCGATGCTGGTGGAGCACATCTTGCCCACCCATGAACACGCCCTCATGGCTGTCAGGTGGGCATCCCAAAGTGCAGAGAGTCTGCAAGGTAATAAGCTTGTAGGGAGGTTTTTCCTTCCTGCATCATCCTTCAAGCATCCCAGGCAGTACTCTAGAAAACATGACTTCTAAGGTGAAGGCTTAGGAGATTCCCTTCCTGTCCCCTGCCCTTCCCCAAGCCTGGTCTGTGGATATCCTCAGAGCATCCAGGGCTGATGGTGCAGCTCTGGCACCTCGGGGGGGCTCCTGCCCCCCAGCCCACAAAGCATCAGCCCAGGAACCAAACTTACACAGCAGAGCATGGACAGATGGCTGTCTCCTCCCATGACCTCCTACCGCCAAGGGCTCTGGCATAACCTTTGTCCTCACCTGTGTACAGCAATGGGGATGTGACCTGCTCCATGGGAGGCCCCAGGTCCCTGGGGCCTCGGTATGGCCCTGACTGGATGTGGCTTCAGCAAGATTTCTCTGGCTCCAGAGCACAGCCCACCCAGGTGCACAGACAGGCTGTGGGCAGTGAGAGCTGCTCTGGGGACACAGCCACACCCTGTGACCAGGACATCTCCAGGGGGCAGGACGGGTTTTGGGGGGCCAAGATGTGTGATGGTGACCTTAGTGGGGGCAGTATGGAAAACCCGCAGCCTGGCTGGGGCTTGGAGAAGGGAGTGCAGTGGCAGGGGAGGCACAGGATCCCCAACCCTCATTTGCATGTGTGCAAAGCAGGGAATTTTCCATCAGCGAGCAACCGAAATTTCTGCACGGTGACCTTTGTTCCCAGCCAGGCTCGGAGCCCACGGCAGCTGACAAATGTCACTGTGGTGCCCTGCTCCCCCCCAGTGCAGTGGAGCAGCCTGAGCTGTGGACAGCCTCGGGACTGGGTCCTGCCCCCACACCCTGGCACTTCCAGCTCGGTGCAAAACCAGCAGAACCCTCCAGAGCTCCCCTAGGAAGGGCAGAGACTCCTGGCCCCAAACCACCTCTGGCCATCAGTGGGGGCTCAGCATCTCCAGTCCCCCCTGCCCACCCTGCGAGCAGCCCCTGGTGCTGACCCAGCCCCACAGGAAGGGATGAGCTGTGGTGCAGGATCTGTGGAGTCTGATGGCAGATGATGAACAGACTTTTCTGGGATTACTCAGCACATCACAGCATCAGGCCTGGCTGCTGTGGTTGGTGCTGCCCAGGGGTGCAGGATGGGCAGTGTCTGGTCAGAATGGAGAGGGTGAACTCTCTGTTGGAAGACAAGAAGTGGGGCACCCAAAAGAGGCCATTGAGGAGACGAAGAATATGGGTTGGAGGTCTCTGAACAGAGCCCCTGAAGCTGGGAGACCTGTGTTCCCCACCCCCGAGGAGCTGACAGCCGCTGCAGGCACACGGAGCCCCTGGATGCAGCACAGCCTCTCCCAAAGCTCCCGCCCACCTGGCTCCGTGCTGGGCACAGACCCCTCCCGAGGTGACACTGGCCACCTGCTCCAGCCTCGAGGCCCCACAGCCTTCGGATTGTGTGCCTTGCCCTGAGAAGCACACAAAGCTCACCCTGCCCACACACCGCCCTACCCCTGCAGCGTTCCGGGGAAGCACAATCGGCAGAATTCCTGGGAAGCACAGATCACCTTGACTTTTGCTCAGAGCCCTGGAACTGGGGCAGAGCGTGGCCGGGCAGCAGCGCCGTGCCTGGCCCGGGCTGCGCAGCTCTGTGAGCTCTGTGCTTTGCACAGCTGCTTCCCCAGCGCCTCTGCCTTGGCCGGCAGGTGGGGACAACCACAGGTCACCCGATCTGCCACCAGAACGGCAGCCCTGGCACAAGGCACCCGGCACAGACTCTGCTCTCAGCGCTCCCCCAGACCCCTCCCGTGTTTCTCTGGAGCCTCAGTCTGCGCTGTGGCCAGAAGGGCTGGGACCCCCATGGCTGCAGGATGTGCTGGGGTTCACTGGGAGCAACCAGGGATGCTGAAGCACCCTGAGAGCAGTGCTAGAAACAGGGGAATGAGCATGTCACCTTCACTGGGGTGACTCCAGGGTTTAGGGGAGCTGCTGCAACTCCTCCTGTGCAGCTATCACCCAAACCCAGGCTCCACACAGTGCTGAGGCCAGGGGCACAGTGTGGGATGGTCAGAGAGGGGGACACAGCAGCCAGGGAACAGGAGGTCTACTCACAGCAGGGAAGAATGAAGGGTTTCTTGCTAGAGTCACAGGGCCTGAATTAACACAAATGGAGAAATCGAACACTCATCTCAAAAGAAAGATGGTAGACTTGAGGATGGTTTATTTTCTACACTTAACTTAGGAGTGTTTTTGCTCAAGTCACATTTTTGCGTTTGTGACTTTTCCCTGACATTTACAGGGAGCTTGGAGGTCTACCAAAGGGGAGAGCTCAGGGCCTTTTGCTGCTTCCACTATTGCTTGTTTAATTCCCGAGGAAAACACTGCCTGCACCCTAAGCTGACCTTGCTGTGGGTTCTCAGTTCCTCTCGGAGCACAACGTGACCATCCCGATGCAGAGAGCAGTGCAGCCCCTGCTCGCAGAGCGGAGAACACTTCCCTGCACACCCGTGACACCAACACACACAGTGCCTGGATGTCCCTGGGTTGTTCCCTGCGAGGCAGCCCCGGGAACTCACCTCCTGCTGTGGCTCAAGGAAAATCCCAGCGTCATTTTGGTTTTACTGCTGTAAAATGGGTTTGAGCATTCATGTGGTGCTTTACATCAGTGACTCCTGGGAAACCCACTCATGGGAGCCGAGCTGGGATCCCACAGGAGGCCGAGAGGGCCACTGGCAGCAGTGAGCTCAGGACAGAGTGGCATGCTCGGATGGGAGCAGCTTTTCATTCTTTCCAGGGAGCAGGGGAGGAGAAACTGCAGCTCCAGAGCCTGTCCTGGCTCCTGGTTGGCACCGTGGTGTGTGAGTCAAACCCTGAGGGTGCTTCACTCCCCAAATCCCCAGCTTCCATTGCACACCATCCCCGCAGGGAGCAGTGGCACAGAGACTGGGACTGGAGTGCCTGAGTTTCTCTGACTCCCTCCTCGCCTCCCTGTGTTCCCCTCTCATGTTCCATCATCACCCTCATGGAGGAGCCGGGCAGGGTGTGAGATTGTGGGGACACCGATGGGAACCCCCAGTGTGAGCGAGGCAGGCTCAGCTTTGTGCCCCAGTGACACAGGGGCTGGCACAGACATTGGGCTGGCCTCAGCCCCCGTGGAGGGATAGAAAATCCCAGGTGACTCTCGTCCCTCAGGACAAGGCAGAACAGCAGCTCTGGGGGTCTCCTGGGTGGTGGCCCCAGCCCGCAGCCCTCCAGCAGCAGCCGTGTGAGCGCTGGGCTGCCTGCACCAGCCGTCTGTGTTTACTGTGTCCCCTCCCTGCCCTCTCCCTCCTTTCCTGGGCAAACAGGCGTGTACCAGCCTGGTTAATGCTTTGCTCCCGCAGCCCGACTGTTTGGTGGAAACAAAAGGGAACATTTTCCCCTCCCACTGGGTATTTGGGCCTCACGTGCCCTGACTCTGCCCGGCAGGCGAGGTGCCGTGGGGTCCCTGCAGGGCACCTGGGACAGGTCTGCTGCTGCTGTGTGCTGTCGGAGATAGCCAAGGCAGCCCTGGCAGCTCACCAAAGCCCTCCAGAAGGCCGGCTGAAGCCTCATGGGGTTCTGACATTGATTCTGATTTAAGAAAAAATGATGTTTTCATTAACAGAGCAGGGGTAAAAGAGTCTGCGCCCTGCAGGGCTCTGGGAGAGCTCAGCTGTGCTGGGTCTGCTCTCACTGTCAGGGTCATGTCTGATAAGGGGCCAGGAGCAGAGGAGCTGGATGGCTCTGGCATCTCAGAGCTTGGTGTGAGGGTGCTCTGTAACATGATGGCCGCACGAAGAGGAGCCTGTGGTGATGGACAGGAGCCTCAGCGCTGGGGTGTCGGGGTGCTGCACACCATGGGGGACAGGGCAGCTCGTCCCTGCTCCCCTGCTGCCCTCGCAGCCTGAGGCAAACAGCTCAGCATCACTGGCAAAGTCACCTCCTGGCAAAGATGCTCCTCATCCTGCATACAGAGAGCCCCAAATGCCCTCGGGTGACCCGTCCCATCTGCCCATCCCCCAGCCCACCCCAGCCCATTTCAGCACAAGCATCACCCTTGCAGGCACTGCTGCCTTACTGCTGCCCAGACTTTCAAGCTTTCTCCACCTCAGCCATTCTTCTGGGCTTGGATTGGGAAAAATGGTATGGAGAAATTCTCCTTCTGCCCAGAAATTCCCAAGTTAGTGAGCAGTGGCAGAGAGACCAGGCACATCTCACCCCACTGGGCTCCTCCACAAGGGAGATGCTGGTGCAGAACACAGGGATGTCCCAGAGAGGCAAGGAGGGACTCTGAGAATCTCACCAGAGAGACCAGGGGTCCCAGCTGTGCCCACCCACTCACCCTGGTGTTTTGCTGCTGGTACCCTCATTATACTCCCCACCAGTGGGATCAGACACGTGTCCCTGTTCCACCACCCCCAGCAGCTGGGGAGCCGTGGGGGTACATGGACTTGGGGTGAAACAGATTCCCAGCTGGTTTTGCATCTGCCCTTGGCTACAGCAGAGCTGTCCCACCCCAGAGGAACAGCTTTAAAGAGCCTGGGCAAGGGGCAGGCAGTTGGTGTGGTGCAGTGCAGGCTCAGGGACACTCCTGACCCGTGTCCCTCTTCTATCAGAGCATTTGGCATGTGTTACTGGGGAAATGTCCCTGAGTGCCACAGAGGGGGAGTTGTTGGCAGTGGATGATTTTTGTGCAGACTTGTCCAAAACACAGAGGGTTGAATGAAATGTCTGGAAGGGGGGATGTAGGAAAATCCTCTCCTGGGTCACAGTGGAATACTTGGACTCCGGTGAGGCACCTCCCAGGAGACATCTGCAAAACACACACTCATCTCCCTGGAAACAGTCTCACCCCTCTGTGCTGGAGAAGATAAATGTCCTATTCCCAAACAGTGTCCAGGGCTGCTGTCTGGCCCCAGGTTGGTGACAGCCAGGGACCTTCACTGGCTGGGAGCTTCTGCAAAGAGGGAGGGAAGGAAGAGGGGAATCTCAAAGAGGAGCTTGGGCAGTGATTCCAGGGATGCAGAGCCAGCCTGAGGTCGCTCCGGTGCCACTGAAGTGTCACCTTGCCCCAGTGAACTCTGCTGTTGTCTTCAGGCAGCTCCGTGACAACGCCTGGCCCTTGTGCAACGGCCACGAAATGAAACTAAAAATAGTTGTGGCTCCCTGGAGAACACCTGGGGCCAGCACCTGCCGGGAGCTGCGCTCCAAGGGCTCCCTCCAAGGGCTGATGTGGGCACTGAGGGAGCTCCTCAGCCTGCTCTCCTCCTGCCCCAGCCTGGCCTGGCCTCTGCTCGTCCCTGGCTCAGCAATCTGGGGCATGTTGGAAGGATATTGGGGGATGCTGCGGGATGTGAGGGAGTTGCTGGAGGTTTTGGGGGGACGCTGGAGGATGCTGGGGGATGCTGGTCAATGTTCAGGGGATGTTGGGGCTGCCAGGCTGCCCATCCTGGTGCCTGGCACAGCGTGGTTTTTGCCCAAGCCTCACCCAGGTGCAGTGCCATTGGTCCCTGAGCCTGATGTGGGGATTGATGCCACCATTTCTCCTGTCTGATCTTTGCAGAAGGAGCTGGGGTCAGCACTAGGGGTTTGCTGAGGGGCAAATTCAAGTTATTCCTCCTTCAGTTAGCCTGACTTCGTGCTTGGATGGCCAAGCTCCCATGCCCTGACTCAGCTGGCACCCCCACACCTGGGCACAGCACCCTGCCCCATTCAAACTGGACACAGCTCAGCTCTTTTGGGCATTTGTTCTCCACTAAGGAAGATTGCTGGCTCATTTTAAGAAAGGGGCAGTGGAGAGCAGTCATGAATCCTGAGGGTGTCACAAGAACTTTCAGAGATCCCCTGGAGTCCTTGCAGCCAGAGCACCTGAAGCACACAGGAGTCCTGTGGAATCCTTGGGCTGTCAGTGAGCTCAGGCTGAGCTGTTCTTCCTCTGTTGCAGTCAAGCTCTTCCAGCATCAGGCCAGGGATCCCTTCGAGGCAGCAGTGCCTCCCCCACCCAGGCCAGACCTGAGCATTGCCATTGTCTGCTCTTGAAGAACACATCAGGAGCCAAAAACCGGTGCCTCTGAGCCCTGGGGCCGTGGCTGACCCTCACTCGGAGGAGCAGCTCCAGCGCTGGAGTGATGAAGGGCTTGTGCTTCACTGAGCCCATTGATTTGGGAGCAGAAATTCACTCCTTCTGCCCCCCCTCCTCCGCAGGGTTTCTGCCAGCCCAGCTGCAGTGGCCAAGCACCAAGTGCCAGCTGAGCACAGTGTGACTTTGCGTAGAGCAGGGGGCATCCCACCACAAAACCCCTCCAGCAATGTCCCACATCCTCCAAAACCCCTGTCAGCAATGTCCCACATCCCATCACAAAACCCCTGCAGCAATGTCCCACACCCCACCACAAAACCCCTGCAGCAATGTCCCACATCCCATCACAAAACCCCTGCAGCAATGTCCCACACCCCACCACAAAACCCCTGCAGCAATGTCCCACACCCCACCACAAAACCCCTGCAGCAATGTCCTGCCATCTGGGGCCACACTACCCTGGAAGATCCAGCACTCTCTTCATCCCAGGACTCAGATTCCCTGCTCTGGCTTTGGTGGCATTGGCTGTCCCAGTTCCCAGGGACACAGCAGGAGGCCCATGTCCCCCAGTGCCAGCCCATTGTCCCTTCTGGCTCCAGCAGGGGTGGGCAGTGCCAGACAGAGTGGCACTGGGGTCCCAGGTGGGCAGAAGCTGGGTTTGCTGCTGCCAGGGCTGAGGTGTTCTGGCCCTTGGTACAGCCCTGGGCAGATCAGGGACACTCCTGGAGCCCCCCTGGTGTGGGGCAGCTCTGCAGCTCCAGGCCTGGCAGACACCCACCCCCACTGTCTGCATGACACGGGGCATGTCCCCAGAGGGACCCCCCCTGCTTCCTCCAGTCCCACAGGCTGAGAAGGAGGTGACAGTGCAGGGGAGCAGGGGACCAGGACAGAGGGGAGGAGGTGGATTTGGGGATAGGAGAAGGAAACAGGGAATGATGGTGGGTGCAGGGAGAGTTTGTAGGTCTGGGGAGGAGTCACAGGTACAGGGATCAGGCTCCCCAGTTCTGTTCAAAGCGCTCTTCTGAGGGAAGGTCAGGAGGAAAAGCAGCAACAAACCTTGGGAGAACTGGGCCGGCAGATCTGACCCCGCATTGTTGCAAGAAGCATCACTGGAGTGTCCAGTCCTTCCTCCTGCCATGGGCAGCCTTGTCAGCCCCCCATCCCCAGGGAAGTGGTTTGGCCATTTCAGGGTGTCCTGAGTGCAGGCTGAGCATGCAGGGGATGTGTCACATCGTGTCCAGTGCCACACATGCCACATGAGGCCCAGACCTCAGGCCTCCGAGTGCCACCTGCTCCACGAAGGCAGTGAAACATCTGCCATGGGAAAAGCTGAGCAGGCCATGGCTGGTGCCAGGCTTGGGCACCCCTGGTCTGCCTTGTTCTCAGGGGATGTCGGGGAATGCTTGGGGCTGTTGGGGAATATTGGAGAATCTTGGGGGATGCTGAGGAAAGCTGGGGGTGTTGGGGGATACTGGCTGGGGGATGTTGTAGGATGGTGGGGATGCTGAAGGGATGTTTGGGGATCTTGGAGGATTTTTTTGGGATGCTGGGGGAAGGTTGGGGAATGTTTGGGGATACTGGGGGATTTGTGGGGATGCTGGGGAGAGGTTTGAGGATGTCTGGGGGATGCTACGGGATGTTGAGGGAAATGCTGGGGGGGATGTTTGGGGCTGTTGAGGGAAGTGCTGGGGGCTGTTGGGGGATGTGGACCTGCCCAGTCTGGCCGCTGTCCCATCTTGCGGGCGGTGGGTGACCAGCAGAGGGCTCGGCTCCCCTCTGGCCGCCGCTTTATCCTGCCCAGCGCTCCCCGAGCGCCCAGAGCCGCGGCCGGACACGGACCGAGCGGCTGCGCCCGGACACAGCTCCC
>JAHLSL010000083.1:1435001-1456624 GCA_025920805.1 Petroica traversi | reverse complement strand
GCGAGGCAGGGCTGACAGCACTGAGCACGGCCGGGCTGCGG
This sequence comes from Petroica traversi, assembly GCA_025920805.1. Taxonomy (NCBI): domain Eukaryota; kingdom Metazoa; phylum Chordata; class Aves; order Passeriformes; family Petroicidae; genus Petroica; species Petroica traversi. The sequence continues at coordinate 1,456,583 of JAHLSL010000083.1, read as the reverse complement.
ACGGCGGCGGGACCCTGCCCACGGCTGCCCAGGACATCCCGGAGGCGCAGGGGGTGAGGGAGAGGCTGCGCCGGGGGACGGAGGAGGACTCCAAGTCAGTGCAGCACTACGTGCCGGGGGTGCGGGTGGAGTTCCCGCGGCCCCTCAACTCCGCCAGCCTGCACCCGACCAGGGCCCTGCTGCCCTCCAGCACGGACCCCTCGGAACAGCAACCGGGGGTCCCCACGGACCGGGACAGGGCAGACCCCCGAGCCAACCTCACCACCGTGTCCGACAAGCGGCTGCAAATCCACAACCCCCTGTACCCGGTGACGGAGAGCTCCTACAGCGCCTACGCCGTGATGTTCCTGTCCCTCATCGTCTTCACGGTGGGAATCATCGGGAACCTGTCCGTGATGTGCATTGTGTGGCACAACTACTACATGAAGAGCGCCTGGAACTCCATCCTGGCCAGCCTGGCTTTCTGGGACTTCCTCATCCTCTTCTTCTGCCTGCCTGTGGTCATCTTCAATGAGATCACCAAGAAGAGGCTGCTGGGGGACATGTCCTGTCGCATTGTGCCCTTCATGGAGGTAAGGGGCTGCTCAGGTCCCCGCAGGGATCACGGACTCAGCTCCTCTCTGCCCTCTTGCTCCAGTCCATGGTGCTGGTGGCCTGGCACAAGGACTGTGTGCCAGAGACCCCCACTGTGGGACACAGCAAGAGCCAAGGGACAGTCCCCATAGTGACCTTCCCTCTGTCCCAGGCCATTCCTCAGGCTCTGCAGGCAGCACCAATGCTGCCAGGGCTGGGAAAAGCTCATTAGACCCTCCTCCAGCCAGCACAGGGACTTCTGTCAACAGAGTCTGTTCCTGTCTCAGCCCAATGCCCCAAAGCCTGGAGGCTCAGCCCTGCAGTGAGCTGCCCCAAAACTGGCCACTGTGGGCTGCTGAGGATGCTCCAGGGACAGGGGGCTGCAGGTGGACAGTGCTGGTCAGCACTGGAATGGGACAGCTCAGGAATTAGGTTTGGAAACCTGAGATCTGTGTTTGTCCTCAAACCTCTTGTGTGACAGGTTGGCCACGCTCGGGGAGAGCTAGGCAGCCACTGAGAAGGATAGGGGGTGGCAAAATGAACAAAAATGCCCCAGATGGCAGGATTTGGGCTGATCCTGCTCTTATGCTGGGCTCATCTCCCATCCTCAGGAGAACTTTGGGGTCCAGCTGTGCCCCTCCATGCCCTGGTGGGACAGACAGACTGAGCCTGCCCATTCTCTGGGGTCAACGGCCCATTTATTAAAGAGTGCCAACACCTGGAAGAGCTTAGAGACAGTGTCAGGTTGCTGAAGACCCTCTCAGGCTTGGTCAGACCAGGCGGGGTCCAGAGTGTGCCCCTCCCACTGAGTGTCCACCCGGTGTTCTGGGTTCCCAGCTGCTGCGTGCCCTGCTGGCACCAGAACACTCACTGTGACAGTCACCTGTCCCTGCCCCAGTGCCCTCGTGCAGGGTCTGCAGCTGTGCCAGGGTCCCTGGCTGCTCAGGGGTCCCTACCTGTGCACGGCCCTGGAAGCCCCAGCAGTGCCACTGGGTGCAGGGTGATGGAGCTGGGTGTCCCACTGAGCACAGCTCCAAAGCTGCACAGCCCAGCCCCACAGGGGTGTGGTGTTTGCTGGGGGACCCTGCAGCCCCTCTGCTCCCGTGTCCCTGCCCAGCAGGCAAGAGCTGCTCCTTTCCAGAGGTGTCCGACCTCATCCTCTCACTGAATGGAGTGTTTGCCCCATCCCTGTCCTCCACCTCAGCCTCCAACACTGCATCTGGCTGGACTCACAGAGGGGCAGGAATTTGCCCAAGCTGGCTCAATATCCCAGAGAAGGATGGGAAGGGAAGAATGATGTCCCCAAAACAGACCCTGTCGCGAGGAGGATCTGAGGAAGATCTGCTGCTCATGGGCTCCCTGTCCCTGTGAGAGAACCCTGGGGGTGGCACCACGAGATACAGGGATTCAGCAGCACCAGGGTGCCCAGCTTGGTCCCAGAGGGGTCAGGAGGGGACAGGAATGGTGGGGTGTTGGTGCTGCAGGAGGATGAGCACGTTTCAGGCTGGGAAGCACGGTCCTGATGTGGGGGCTGCTCTGGCTCTGCCCCCCAGCAGCAGCCCAGCACTCCTCTCCTGCCCCCAGAGCATGGACAGAAAGGGACTCCAGGGCTTCACCTGGGACCCAGCTGCAGGGAGCCTGGGTGGGAGCCAGGCCAGAGCCAAATCCCAGCAAAGGGTCAGCTGTGACACAGGAACCTATCTGCAGGCCAAGGGTTCACATCTGGTGGGACTGTGAGTGGCTCAGGCCACTGGATGGACGCTGTGAGCAGCAGATCTGTCCTCTGTGCTCTGGCACTGAGCCAGGCTTTGGGAGCAAAGCTGGTTCCAGGGGCTTCTGGGGACAGGCTGAGTGCAGGGATGTGCTGGGCTGACTGATGCCGCCAGCTGCCTCCCTGACAGGGCACTGGGGAGGAGGCTCTGCAGGACCAAGGGCTCCAGGAGAGGGAAAGGAGCCTGTGGAAGGGTGTAGGGGGAGGAGGCAGCAGCACAGCAGTGCCGAGGGCGGCAGGTGCCAGCCAGGGAACAGGGCTGGTGTGCTGGGTGGTGGCTCTGGGGCAGAGCAGGCTGCTGGGGGCCCAGGCTGGCTCTGGGCTTTGGGCAGAGGAGCTGGGACATGCTGGGAGGGGGTGCTGGGTGCAGGATGCTGGTGCTGGGCTGGTGTCCTGATTCTGTGTCCAGGGAGATGCTGCTGTGCATAACAGATGGTGCTGCTGAGTGCTTGGCATTGCTCTGGCCATCAGCTGCTGGAGTGACCAGCCCAGGGCCAAGGAAAAGGCCGGGGGGATTGGGGGGGGCAGTATTCCAGGCTGTTCCCCACGCACCACGTGGAGCCCTGGGAGATTTCCTGAGTGCTGGGAAGGTCTTTCAGCACAGGGTGATGCTTGATGGCTTCGTGAGGCCAGGAATGGCCACAGCACTGGGGCACCAGCATGTGACTGCCATCATCTTGGCCCAGGGCTGTGGGACTTGGCTCCCAGCTCTGGGACTGGGAATGCTGGTCAGTGCCTGGCCAGTCCTCCTAGAGCCACAGTGGTTCCTCTCCCTCCTTTGGCCTCCTCCTTTGGCAAAGGGGATGTTTTTCTTGCTATTCTCAATGCAGCGGAAATTGCCCCAAGCTGATTTGGGACAAGAGGGCCTTCAACTCACTTGGCCTGTCCAGGCAGGCCTTGGGAAGCCTGGGAAGGTGCTGGTGGGTGTGATGGTCCCTGCTTCTCCTTTGCAAGAGCCATCCAGAATAGAGGAAGAGCCTGAAGGACAATCCTGCTGTTCCCACGTTGGCTGGATAGACAGACAGACATCCAACTGAACTTCCTCCTGCAGAAAGGGGAGTAGGGCAGGGACTACAGCGTCAGGGGACATTTTTATCTTTTCAGGAGTCACTGAAGAGTGGCTCTAAACCCTGGGATGCAGCCACAGGCTGTGACCTCCCTACAGCCTTTGAAGGAAGGGTTGTGGTCTTAGGTAGCCAGGGGTTTGCCCCAAGCCTGGTAGAGCCAAGCACCCTGTGATGTCCCTGCAGCAGGGCCCACCTGTTCTGCCTCCTCCCTCACCAGGTATCGTCACTGGGAGTCACCACCTTCAGCCTCTGTGCCCTGGGCATCGACAGGTTCCACGCAGCCACCAGCCCCCAGGCCAGCACCCGGCCCATCGAGCAGTGCCAGTCCATCATTGCCAAGCTGGCCGTCATCTGGGTGGGCTCCATGACGCTCTCGGTGCCGGAGCTCCTGCTCTGGCAGCTGGCGCAGGACACATCGCCCGTGTCCGGCGGGGTGACCGAGTATTGCACCATGAAGCCCTCGTCCAACCTGCCCGAGTCCATCTACTCCCTGGTGCTCACCTACCAGAACGCCCGCATGTGGTGGTACTTTGGCTGCTACTTCTGCCTGCCCATCCTGTTCACCGTCAGCTGCCAGCTGGTGACCCGGCGCATCCGCGGCACCGACAAGAAGAGCGAGTGCCGGGGCACCAAGCACAGCCAGTGTGAGAGCCACCTCAACTGCACCATCATCGCGCTGACCATCATCTACGGGCTCTGCACCACCCCCGAGAACGTCTGCAACATCGTGGCGGCCTACATGTCCCCTGACATGTCCAAGCAGACCTTGGATCTGCTCAACCTCATCAACCAGTTCTTCCTGTTCTTCAAGTGCTCAGTGACGCCTGTCCTGCTCCTGTGTCTCTGCCGTCCCCTGGGCCAGGCCTTCATGGACTGCTGCTGCTGCTGCTGCGAGGGCTGCGGCCCTGACACCACCTCCAGCGAGAGCAGCGCCGACAGCAAGCTCAAAACCGAGATGTCCTCCTCCATCTTCTTCGACAAGCCCCGGGAGACCCCCCCACCCCTCCTGGCCCTTGGCACCCCATGCTAAGTGCCACAAGGGAGCCGTAGCGATCGTTTCACCACCTCCTCCCAAGACCAAACGTTGTTTTGCCATTAGTACTCATGTCTGGACGTGGAACAAGCAGAAGAGACAGCTCAGGGGGCTGCGCCGTGGGCTTCAAACCCAGCATTGGGCAGGTGGGGTGTGAAATCCCAGTCCCCGTGGCTACACTGGTGACCCTCTTGCCTCTGCCCAAAGGTCAGCAAGGACAGCAGCACCCTCCTGTCCCGGCTGCCTGGCCGGGCTCCGTGGGGCTGCTGCTTTGGAGATGGTGTTGTGCCAGAAAGGTCTTACCTGAAACCACGGAGGCTGGCCATGATGGCTCACAGAGGACACAGCAAACACAAACCGCCCTCCTCCTGTCCCCTCCCCTCCCGTCAGCCCCTCCACAAGAGGAGAAGGTCCAACTGGCCGAATCCCACGGGTTCAAGCCGTGCCCTGTATGAGCTCAATAAACCAGTAACCTAGAGCACGTCGTGCTTGCAGCTGCGGGCACTGCTGGGCTGAGCCCTGGGAGCCCCTTGGAATGGCTCTCCCCTAAACCTGGGGGCTCTGGGGTGGGCATGGGCAGCTGGGGGTCAGGAGGGCAGGGAAGCAGCTGTGCCAGGGCGGGCGAGGTGAGATGGGGAAAGGCCCCCAGCCCTTTGCTCCCAACCTCTGAGGTAATGCTGAATGGTGCCTGTAAGAGGTTCACCTTGGGGTGATTCGTAGGACTTGAACTGGTATCAATAAAGCCCAACCAGCCCAGCACAGGGTTGAGGTGCCCCCAGCTGGCTGGCACCCCATGTGCACTATGCACGACCAAGGTGCTACTGCTGCACGGTGCTGCTGTGCAGTGCTGGGGGAAAATGTGGGACCACCACCCCCAGCACTCCTTGGGGAGCCTTGAGGTGAGTGCCTCTCACCCAAACCACCCCACAGGGCTCCCGGCCCTCATCCATGTACCCACTGCAGGGGCAGGATTGTCCCAGGAGGATGCTTTGAGGGCATCAGAGTTTCCAGCCCCATATCCACCCCCTGCCCACGGTCCCTGCACGGGAACGGGGCTCAGGGACAGGGGGCTCAGGGAGCAGGGGGCTCAGGGAGCAGGGGGGTCAAGGAGCAGGCGGGACGGATGTGCCCGAGGGCAGGCTGGGCACGGCAGCCCATGCACCGGAGCTGTTAGAGCTCCTTGTCCCAGCTGCTGGCAGCCGCCCCAGCCCCGAATGCCGGGGCGAGGGAGACGGTTGCTACGGCAGTGAAAGCGAGGGGCTCACTGCGGGCTTTGTGCGCAACACCCACCGGCCCCGCGCGCGCTTCGCTTTCACAGTCCCGTTTCCAGGGAAACAAAAGCCCCAGTTTTCTTTCGAGAACACAAAACTGGGTTTTTCCTTTCATCCTCCTCGCCCCAGCCCCGTGCTGGGCCCCACAGTTTGGGAGAAGAGGGGTCTCAGCTTGGCCAAGGGATGCAGGGGGGCTCAGAGTCCGGGCCATACCTTCAGTGCCCCGCGGGGTGAGTGGGGTCCCTGGGGGTTTCGTGGCCGTGGGGTGGTGGGGGAGGGCACCTCTCATGCGCCTGGTCCTCATCGCTCCGTGCTGAGCCTGGGCCAAGGGCAAACAAAGGCCGCTTGTGCTGCGGCCCCGCGGGGCTGCACCCTGGGGAGGGGAGCGCGGGCGGGGCAGGAGCAGCACTGGCACCACGGGCTGCAGCAGGACACGGCCCCACAGCTGCCAGAGCACCCCACGGGCTGCGCTGAACCCCGGCCCTGCTCCCACCCTGATGCCTGGGCACCTGAAAAATGCAGGGCAGGGGGCAAACCAAGCAGCAATGGCCACAACCTCCCAGGGACATGGGGAAGGAGGCCACTCCCGAGGACACAGGGCAGGGGGACCCCAGCAGCAGTGGGCACAGCCCCCAGGAGGGAGCAGAGTGAGGGGGCAGGAGCACTGCAGCCCCCCAAACCCAGCCAGATTCTGCAGCAGTTCTGGGACTCGACAGGGGCAGAGGAAGGTCCAGCAGCAATGATGAGCACAGATGGAGTGTCCGAGCCAAGGAAAGAAGGCATCGAGAGCCGTCAGAGGTACCTCCACCACCTCTTGGGTGAGCACGACCACACGGGTGCCCAGTGGTACCCAGGGGACAGGGACCTCTGTCCCAGGCAGGGCCCTGAAGGATGGGTGGCAGCAACAGCAAGAAGTAATGTGACTGCAACCACACCCGCAACGCAAAATTGTTAATTTATTATTAGGAGGCAAAAAAATTGTACAGTTACAAGAATCATTTCCCAACAGAGGTCAAATCTGAGTCAAAATATCTCTTACAAAAAAAAAGGGGGGGGGTGGGGGATGACAACACTTTACAAGTCATTAAATTAAAAAAAAACCAAAAAACAACAAAAAGAAACCTCTCTTTGTGCAATTCTGCAAGAACAAGAACAGAAGGTAAATCCCTGGCCTGACATCCTGGAGCTGAGTAGGAAGAGGCTGAGAGGGGCCCTGCAGCCCTCTTGGCCATCCCCACGGTGTGCCCCAGCCCCACGTTGGGACTGGCAGCTGCCTCCTCCTGCACACCCACCCTCCAGTGCCAGCCCAGTCCCCCCAGACTGGCCCCAAACCACCTGGCCAGGCCCCCCAGGCTGCACCTGCAGAGCCCCAGCCAATGGCACAGACAGCCACAAGACTTCCCCAGTTCTCCACCCTCTGCAGACACAGATCTGACCACTGTCCCCACAAGCCCTGCTGCCCCCACCCCATGGCTCCTGTGTCTCCCAGCCAGAGCAGCAGAACAAGGGGTGGAATGGGGAGCAGGAAATGGGGAGCAGGGAATGGGGAGCAGAGCATGGGGAGCAGGCACAGGGAGCAGAGCATGGGGAGCAGGGACTGGGGAGCAGGAAATGGGGAGCAGGCACAGGGAGCAGAGCATGGGGAGCAGGGAATGGGGAGCAGGGAATGGCGAACAGGGAATGGGGAGCAAGGAATGGGGAGCAGGGAATGGGGAGCAGGGAATGGGGAGCAGGCACAGTGCCCACTCCTCTGGGTCTGGTGAGTAGCACTGAGATGCTCTGAGTGTGTCTCCAGATGCCTCCATATGTCCCTCCCTCTCTGGCATCCCAAGGGATGTCCCTGGCCAGGGCAGAGCCAGCAGCCCCAGCCGGGCCCTGGTGATGCCCCTTGGCATGAGGGGAGCCAGCACAGCTGTCCTAAGAGGCTACGTGGGCTTGAGCCAGCCCTGGGACAGGTGGGAGGCAGGTGCCAGCCCCCTGCTGCCCCAGGGGCTGCTGGCACTGCTGGGCCCCCAGCACTGGTACCAGTGCCCCCGATCATCCCCCGAGCAGCCAGGCTGGGCAGTGGGCAGGATTCAGCCCAGGCACGAGGCAGGGGCCATGTGGGGCAGGGGGAAAAGTCGGCCTGGGCCCCAAAGAGGGGTTGGGGAAGTGGAGGCTGTAGGGGGAGGCTGATTGCAGTGGCTTCTGGCTAATCCCTGTCCCCTGGAGGGGCGGGGAGCCAGCAGGTGGCATTGACACACCCGCCCCCCCCCCCCCCCCAGCCCGGGGCGGGCGGGGCGAGATGGGCCCCCCCCAACACCCCCAGGGTGGTCTCTGCCTGGAGGCAGCAGCAGGACATCCAGAGAAGGGAAGGGAGAGTCCCAGGGGACCTGCATGCAGCTGCCACAGCCCCATTCCCAAGGGCTGCCTTCTGCTACCACGCTCCTCTTCCTCCCAGCACTGACCCTTGGCTGGCCTTGGGGAGCCCCAGCTTTCCTACCACTCACAGGGCCCAATTTAATAACAGCGCGATCCCTTAAATTAAAAAATTAAAATATATATACATATATATATACTGTATACACAGACAACAACAGAACAGTGCCAAAATGGAGGAAGAGAGAGGGGAGGAGAGGAGAGGGGCAGAGGAGGGCAGTCGGACATCTTCTTTACAATAAAAACAAGGACTCTGCCCCAATGTGAGCAGAGTCTGGGGTCCCCTAAAAATACCCATCTAGAGAGAGAGCTGGAGGGACAGAGCAGGAGAGAGGGGCGTGGGCTTGTACAATGGCATCTTCCCAATCTGAGCCAGGCCCGCGGGACCTCAGCTTCGCCTGGACTTCGAGTGCTGGATAAGCCACTGTAGGGTGATGTCTGCAGAGGCAAGGGGACACTTACAGCCTCTGCCTCTGGCTGCCACCTCCTCCCGTCCCCACGCAAGCACGTGGGCACAGCTGCCTCCCACACCCCCGTGACCCCAGCCCACGGCACTCACCAATGTTGTCCTTTTCTTTGCAGGAGATGGAATAGCAACAGATCTCTCGGTCCTGGATGGCGGAGAGGTTCCTGTGGGAAGGAGAAGGGCTGGCTGCAGAATCTGAGCTGTGTGGGGTGGCCATGGAGACACCTCCAGGCAGCCCTGAGGGCCTCTTTGGACCCTGTCTCTGAGCAGAGCACAGTGAGGGGCAGCAGCTCCCCAGGCTCTCCAGAGCTGCATGTGGGTCAGGTTAGGGCACCATCACTCCATGCCTGAGGGGCAGAAGTGGTCTAGGAGGGGCTGTGTGACAGGGCAGGAGGGACCTGATCCCATGGAGACCCTGGCCACCAAATTCCATAGGTCACCCCCAGACCTGCAGCCAGATGGGGCAGGGAGGTTTTGAGAGGGCACAGGGCTGACAGCATGGGAGCTGCACAGGTGCCCATGGTGCAGAGGTGCTCTGAGGGGTGGCTGAAGGGGAGGAAATGCTGTGAGTCCGTGCAGCATCCCAGATCCCCCCTGGGGAGGAGCCCAGCCCCACTGTCCAGCTCCACCAGCCAGTGCCATGCTGTGCCAGGCCCCCACGCCACCATGTGGCACGTGGGACCCAGCCCTGGCACTGGTGGTTCCAGCTCCTCTCTGTCTCCACAAGGTGTCACCTCGGACATCCTCAGGCACCACAGTCACACTGTCACAGCCCCTGTGGCTGCCCACGCCACTGGCACACTTACATCTTCTCAATGAGCTCCTTCTCATCCAAGGCACCGGGCAGGTCCCGCTTGTTCCCCAGGACGAGAACCTGCAGGGCAGGACAGGGGACACCTGAAGCACGTGGCCACCAGACCAGGCAGGAACCTGCTTCTGCCACTGAGAGCCTGCTTGTGACACCACACAGCCCTGGCTCCTCCACTAGGATGTCCCAGAGAGAGAAACCCCCTTCAGCAGCACTCAGGAGGCAGAGCACTTCAATTAACTGCCTTAATTAGCCCGTACGCAGCATCTCCTGTGCACTCCCTACTCCCAGTGTGGCATGGTCCCACAGCACATCCTCTCTGAAGGCCACCAGCACCTGCTGTGCCACCTAGGACATTCTCCCAGGAGCCTGTCATTGTCTCTGAGCAAAATGTCAAGTGAGATGGCTAACACTGACATTATCCAGCAGGAGCAAGCTGTGGATGCTGGGCAGAACCCACTCTGCAGGCAGCCAGCCCAAACCAGGATCAGCTGTTCGTGCCATCACTGATCTCTCCTTCAAAGCTCTTCACAGCCACAAAAGCATTCTCAGATTGTGTAAGAAAAATAACCACCCAGCAGGACTGGTGTGTCCCTCCGGAGCAGCCATGTGACTGTCACCTGACAGGGGCGGTGCCGAGGCTGTGGCTGCGCCGGGCTCTGCAGCAGCACAGGATGCAGCATCCCCCATTTCAATCGGGAGGTTTGTTCTCAGAAGAGAGCCTTCAGAGGCCTGCAACTGCAGCATGGCATGGCAGGAGCTTAATTTAGCTGGCAGCGGCCATTTGGGATCTGTGGCAAGATCTTCAATTAGCTCCTTTCAAAGGATGCTGCTTTGGGATGGCTGGTGCACACCCCACCTGACACAGTGTGCCCAGCACTGCACCACATCCCACCTCCTGCACGTGTCACAGCCCAGCAGCTCCTCTCACGGGAGACAGGACCTTCCTGTCTCACCACAAATCAACTGCAAATCCATGCAAGAGGACAGATTTCCCCAGGGGGCCTGATCTGTGCTCTCTGCCATAAAGCTCCCTCTCTGTTGCTTGGCCCAGTTCTGACCTAGAACGTGTCATTGTCCCAGCCAGCTCCCTCAGGAGTGACACCTCCAAGAAAGGGGAACCCCTCTCTGAATCTGCTCTGCAAGCCCTGGCAGTGCCCAGCCTCCAGGGCAGTCCCCCAGGGACCTTGAGTGGCTGGAGGGAACAACTGAGGCACCAGCTCACCGGGATGCCCTGGAGCTGTGGCTTGTCAAGCAGGTTGTGCAGTTCATTCTTGGAGGCCTCTATCTTCTCCTGGTCAGCAGCATCCACCATGTACCTGCAAGGGAAGGGACAACCCTGAGCACAGGTGCCCAGGTCTTCACACCCTCGTGCTGTGCCGAGTTCTGTGCCACCCCCAATCCTCCTCTCACAGCAGCTCACTGTCCCCACTGGAAACTGGGCCAGCATGTGGAGGTGGTTGATAACAGGATCCTTCCACCAGGATGCCTCTTCCCAAGGATGGCTGTGGAGCTGAGAGCCGCTCATGTCTCCCAGGGGAGTGGGGGACCACCCTATCCTTGTCCCTGCAGGTGTCATCCTGCTGACAGCAGGGACAGGCTGGGTGAGGGAGCCCAGGCAGGAGGGGCTGCAGGACACACTGTCTCAAACAAATGTGCACATGGCAGCTCCCCGTAAACACCCAGGAGGGAAGACAAGCAGAGAAAGAGAGAGAAGCTGAGGGTGGAGAGGTAAAAATGACCCAAGAAGGGGAAGGACCTCCTTGTCCCATTGATGGGGCAACCTTGGGAGGGGCCATGGAGCACATGGACATGAAGCTGGTGGCCAGCAAGGCTTCTCTGAGCAGAAGGGGACATTTGGGAAAGGATTTTGTTCTTACAGGCCAACTCTTTTATCCTGCAAAGGATGTCAGTGAAGCCAAAACTTGCGTGAGGAACAAATCAAAGCAGCCTTGATTTTAAAGATCAAGAAGCTGGAAGAGGAGTGAGAAACACCAGCTCATCAGGCTTTGGGGAGTTATTTAAAAATAGGAAAAGAGCTATTAAGTACTAAAGTGCTTAACACAGGAAAATGGGAACGCTGTGCCAAGAGGGAAGAACACCCCCCCAGGGACTGTCCCAGCCCTTGGCATGGTGGGCAAGGGGGAGGGCTGAGAGCAAAGGGAAAGGGACATGACACAGCTCGAGGTGATGAGGGCAGTGTGACCTGGATGCTGAGAGGTCCTTTTGTTTCCTGACAACCATGTGGGCCAAAATTATGACATTATGGAAGGAGGCAGCAAAAGGAGTGAAAAAAACAGAGATTTTGTCATTTCCAGCAAACCTCATGGTAATAAAAACTGTAATAAAAACCCTTCTGTTGCAGGTCCAAGGCCAGGTCCCACCATGGTGACAATCTGCAAGGGCAGGAGCAGACACCACTGTCCCAACATGCAGAACAAGCAGTACCACACTCCTCCTCACCTGCCAAGGCTTAGAGTTAGGAAGGGCAGTACAGAAACCAGCCCTCCAAATCTCAGGGTGTGGTCACTTGGGAAAGATCCCATAAATCTCATTTTCTGATTGGGTTTAAGGAACCCCAGTATGGTGCCCCAGGATCAGTATTTGCCCTTTGGAATAGGCAACCTGCTTGCCGTGAGTGCCCTGTCATGCTCACCCTGAGCCTGGACTCCCTGGGACTGCTTTAACTGCACTGTTTGCAAGCAGGGGACGCCCAGGGACACTGAGATTTGCTGACTCAGTAGCAGGTTTTGCATTGAGACTCCTGCTCTCAGCACAAGATTTATCTGGCAGCACATAAACATCCTGACCTGGAAGCCAGCTTCAGGGAAGGGCTGAGCCCCACCACCAGGCTTTGCTCAGCCCTGGCAGTGAGCAGATAGCTCAGAGGATGCTGGGGAGCCTGGAAGGGTAAGATCTGAGAACAGAGCTAGGCTGGGTGATGCTGGAAGGGAAGAGAAGGGTCTGCCACAGCTGGAGGGACCTGGCTGTCCTTTGCTCAAAGCCCATCTAGACACCAGTCCCCAGGGGAAGTATCTGGAAAAAAGGAGACTCAAGGGGGACCTTCATGGTCTCTCCAATTCCCTGACAGGAGCGTGGAGCCAGGTTAGGATCAGGCTCTTCTCCCAGGGAACAAGCAACAGGACCAGAGGAAATGCCTCAAGTTGCACCAGGGAAGGTTTAGGTTGGATATCAGGGAAAATTCCCTGAATGGTGGTCACACCCTGGCACAGGCTGCCCAGGCCAGTGGTAGAGTCACTATCCCTGGTGGCATTCAAAAACCATCTGAGGACATAGTCTAGTGGGAAATATGGTGGTGCTTAATGACCTCAAAGGCCTTTTCCAACTGTAATGATTCCATGATGATTCAGTGATTCCAACGCCTGTCACAGGTGTCCAGCTCTGGCAGCAAAGGCACCGCAGCTCCCCTGGCAGCCCAGCACCCCGGGGTGGGATGATGTCCCCAGCCCCTGGCCAGGCTCAGCACCAGCATGGGGGTGGCAGCAGGGCTCAGGGTGATGCCGGAATGATTTTTGTCTTTTCTTTTATATACCTTTTACACAGTTCTCTGTATCCACAAGTATCAGCAGCATGCACACTTGCAACCTTTTACTTAGTTTACTGCTCAGTGTTTTGTAAGTGTTCTGCAGGCCTGAGACTGAACAGCCCAGAGCTGCAGAGCCAGGGACACCAAACATTCCCACTGTCTCAGGAAATCAAGGTCTCCTGATAGGAGGATTCTGTAAACTAGGGGTTAGCCCAGCCCAACCTCATTATTAGGCCCCCTTGTTGGATCTGTGCTGTGTAAAGTCTAGAACTGGTGTGTGTGACTGACGGGGGTGCATTTGCCACGCTGTCACCTGGGTGCAGTGGATGCATCAAACAGGATCCTGATTAAAATACTGAGGTAAAGACCCCAACCCCTTTAACCGTGTCTGGCTTCATTTTCCTAACACCAGGAAAAAGGCATCAAGGGATACTCACACGATGGCACTGACTCCACGGCAGTATCGCTCCCACATGCTGCGGAACCGCGGCTGCCCCCCCGATGTCCCAGAGCTGTGACAGGGAGATGGCAGCGTTACCCCGGCACTGCCCTCCACCCCACGCTCCTGCCCAGTGCTCTTCCTCCCCCGTGTGGCCACCTGGGGCATTTTGGCCACGCACCAAACCCATCCCCATCCCCTCCTCTTCAGCTCAAACCTCAGGAGGAGGCTCCTGATTTGATACAGAAGGGTGAAACCTCAGGGAGGGCAGCTGGAGGATGCTGAGTCCCCCTGCACTGTGCCTCTGCTGGCATGGAGAGACCCCCTGGCCCAAGCTGGGTGCTCCTTCACCCAGGTGTGAGGCCCATCACACCTCCTGGCATTTCCCAAAGGCATTGCCCGTTTCAGAACATTCAACACACTCTCAGAAGTGCTCCTGTAGCAGCCAGACATCTCCCAGCCAGCTTTTCAAGCCGGTCCAGCAGCTATTTCCCTGTACATCCCCGGGCTCTTGAAAGACCCAGAACAGGTAGAACCCTTCTCTTCCTTTGCTCCCAAGGCAGAGGCCACCACTGCAAGCCATGACCTTTGTCCCAGTACTACCACCCTCAGCAAGGGGGCCACATCCATAAGTCCCTAGCAGCAAGCCAGAAATATAAAGAAATCTCCAGCTTTGCAGCCCAGACTGGCTCTTATGGCACAAGTTTGGATCTCTTACACCCCTTCCCACCACCTCCTCTGGGGGGTACCTGCAGGACCCTAATAGGGCAAATCTTTCACTTCCAGATGGTGGAATCACAGCCCCTGGAAATGTTAACAATACACATGGATGTGGCACTTGGAGACATGGTTTAGTGGTGAACATGGCACTCCTAGGGGGAATGGCTAGACTTGATCTTAAAGGGACTTTCCAGCCTTAATGATCCTATGCTTCTATTCTGTGAGCTGTGCCTGCGGTCCCTGGAATTCTTCCACCTCCAGCAGAAGAGCCACCAATCTCCCTCACCTTCAGCTTTCATCCCAAGAGCTCTCACCAGCAGTAACAACTGCATCTTACCTTTATGGTAACATTCCCTTTGGTGATCTTCCTCATGTTGAAGCCCACTGTCGGAATCATGTCTTCATTGAACTGTCCTGACTGCAAGGAACAGGGTGGAACAGCGTTAGGAGGCTGAGGGGTGGGGCCAGCCTGCCCAGGCAGGGCTGCAAGGCTGACAGCCTGGGATAACCCCAAAGGCTCTGCCAGCCCTGCCCTGGGCACGATGCAACCCTCCTGCAGGTCCACACCAGGAGCACAGAGCCCAGGAGACAGAGTGCCACAGGTTCTGGCCCAGAGGCACAGAGTGTGGCCAAGACATTGTGTCATGCAGTACCACCTGACATCACTGCCATGGCCAGGGAAAAGGGACTCTCGCTCTCTTGCAAGAAGCGAGCTCTTTTCCAGTTGGGAGAAAGCCTGGTGGGTGGTGGGAAGTCATTGTTTCCTTATCCCGGGCTTGGTGAGCATTTTGCATGTAAATCACTCTCTCTTTGTACACTTTTGTTATTATTAGTGTTGCTCTTACTGTCTTGTTATCTCATTGCTGTTTCTAGTAAATTGTTCATATCTCAACCCATGATCTTTTCCTTTTGTGCTCCCAGTTGGAGGGAGAAGGGGAAGCTCGGGGCAGGGAACACCATGGGAACACTAAATTGGGGAATACATTCCTAAACCATGACACTGAGGCTGCTGCAATGGGCACAGGTGCCCTGGGTGCCCCAGGACAGCCCCCAACCCTGCAGCCTCAGCCCTGGACACACTATTGTCCTGGTGGGCTAGGGCTTGCCTATCCCAGCTCTTTCAAGGTGGGATTCCCAAACCCTTTTTGGGAGCAGGCTGAGACCTTTGTCCTCTGCAGTGACCTCAGGTGAGGCAGCCCTGCAAGGACCCCCAGGCTTTCAGGCTGGGCTTCCCACCCAGGGAGCCACCTCCTGCTCCAGCTCCTTTCCATTTGCAAGTCCTGAGGGCACCAGAATGTCTCATGCTTTGGATCATTTATGGCCCAGCTCAAACCAGACTGATTCCTGCTTTCAATGAGTGCTGTCTGCACTGGTGCCCCAGTCCTGCATCCTGCCTGTGCTGTGTGATTTGGTGTCACAAAGGGCCCCCCCTCCCCACCAGGAGCTGCTCCCAGTGCAGCTTCAATGTCTGCTGAGTTTATGCATTAGAGGCATGAGATCCCTGAGGGGCTGCAGCACTCCAGTGCTGCTGTGGAACAGGTTAGGCCTGTCAGAGCAGTGAACAGGAACCATCCCTCTGCTGATGCTGGCTCACAAGCCCACACCAGCCCAGGACCACACCAAAGGTCTGGTAAAGCCACCACACAAGGGGTCTGGTAAAGCCACCACATCAAAGGGTCTGGTAAAGCCCGCCCTACGTTCCAGTTTGCTGCTCAAATCCCAGGGCTGCAGGACAGGCCCAGGCAGAGCAGCACAGAGGGATGTCACAGGCAGTCCTGGCAGTGATGTGGCATTGCTGGAGAAGGAGAGAGGAGCTGGCACAGCCCTTCACCCGCTGCCTGCAGCAGCTTCCCAGGGATTCAAACCAGCCTTATGGCCTGTAAATGCATCCTGGGGGGAGGCTGTGCTGTGGAATGCTGAGGAGCCAGTAGGGCAGACTGTCTGACAACCAGGATAATGCAGCTGTGGGGATTTTGGTCATCAGTGCCAGAAACCTGCAGGAACCACCAACCATGGCCAAACTCATCTTAGCAGGTCTTTACTACCTTAAAATCTCTGTTTCTTGAGGGCTTTTCTCTTAGTTAACACAAACCTCAAAACAGGAAGTCAGTTTATGCTATTTTCTCATAAGCAGATTTTTGTGCCTGGTTGAGCCTGTGGCTCCTCCAGATGCACCACATCAGCAAGTCCCCAGGGTTTTCCTGACCTCTTCCAAATGCTCTGCAATACACACTGCTTCCCTTTTTCATATCCCTTTTGCATTCGGCAGCAAAACCCAGCAGCCAAGGGGTGTTCAGGCCACACTGCACCCAGAAAGCTCTGTGGGGGAGGGCATGGGGGAGAAGGGGAAGCAGACAGGGATCCACAGGGGATGTCTCCTATGGATTGAGGTTCAACACACAACTGAGCTTTATGAAATGAAGACATTCTCAGGCTTTGATTGGTGGGCATGGAGAGCAATTGCTGAAGAGCTCTTGGAAGCTGCAGGCACCTCCCTCAGGGATCCCAGACCACATCACAGGAGCTGCTGGCTGTGCAAAAGCCACACAAAATAAGGCTCCCATGTGATAGAAGCTTCATCCAGGAAAGGGTGGGCTGCAGGATCCAGGAGTCACCTCTTCTTTCCTCCATGGGTGAGACAGAGCATGGGTGGGTCTGTGTGAGTGACCACAGCCTTGTCCCTGCCCCAAACTCCTCCTCCCACTGCAGCCCCTGCCTCCAGGCTGCCCACAGGCCAAAACAAAACCCCTTGAGCTGTCCGAAACAGGCTGAGCTGGGAATACAACCCATTGTGGTCCAGGATGGCTCCCACGTGCTCCCTGCTGTCCCAGCACCCACAGCAGCATCTTCCACATGCTCCTCCTCCATGAGCTGCTCTCTGAAAGCAACTCTCAGTGGTGGAAACCCAGAGTTTCCTCCTTTCTCTCCAACTACCCCTGACGCTGGTGCCTTCAACACATTTTCAATTCCTTGCAGGGTCCAGCTTCACTGCCAGGAAAGCAGTGAGTACCCAGATGGAGACAAGGAAAAGCTTCACTGGACACATTCTTCCCCCAAATTTTGCTTATATATTGGACATAGCATCTCTGCAGACCGTGAAGATGATGCCAAGCCACACCAATTGCTTAAGAAGGGGACTCCATTGGGAAGCACAAAAATCGTTGCAGGCAAGATGGATTTTGTGGCTACAAATGGCAGCTCAGGTCTCTAGAGACTCCAGTTCATTGCTGCTTTTGCCAGGGTCACCCACTGCTCTGCCTAAACCACTCTGCCTTGGTGCTCTGCCTGGAAGACAAGTGACCTTTCTGCCCAGCCCCAACACTTTCCAGTTGGGTTACTGGGAGAGGTAGCCAGAATTCAGCTTTTGCCAGGGCAAGTGGTGCCCGAAGCTCATGCTGAGCCCCATCCTGACAAGTGCACATGGCCACCACATCACCTGCCCCTTTAGCCATCACTCCTTGCTCAGACAGGGCCCAGGACCTTGGCTCGCTGGCACATGCAGAGAAGCCACCTCAGCCTCCATCAGCTCTGGTGAGCAGCGTGCAGGGCTGAAGTGGCCAAGCTCTGCTCCTCACAGTGGCCAGGTGGCTGTCACCCTGTCCCAGCATAGCACTGAACTGATGTGACCTGCTCCAGGCAAATCAATGTTCTGAAGCCCTGCTCCCCAGAGGGCAGAGATGGCAGTGCTGGAAGCCTAGCCCGGGGTCTATGCAGCTGTGTCTCCACCAGAGCATGGCCCTGTGGGACAGAGGCAGGAACCCAAAACACCTCAGGCTGGGTGTCTCCTTCCACGGCCTGGGCCATTCCCAAAATTGCCCAGCCTGGCACTCCTGCAGGCATCCCCTGCCATGTGGCACTAGAGTCCCTGCCAAACACCGTCCAAGCTCTAATATGGAGGAAAACTTATATATAAAAAAATATAAGAAAGAAATTTTTTATGATGTGAGAGGTGAGGCCCTGGCAGAAGGTGCCCAGAGAAGGTGTCGCTGCCCCATTCCTGGAAATGTTCAAGGTCAGACTGGATGGGGCTTGGAGCAAACCAGGCTAGTGGAAGATGTCCCTGTGTGTGCCTTGTCCAATGGATATTGGACAAGGTGATCTTTAAAGGTCCCTTCCAACCCAAATCACTCTATGATCCTACCTCAAGAAAGCCACACTGTCCATTTTTCTTGTTTGACAGAGCTTGCAGCAGCAAGACAAGATCATGCCCCAGCCAATTCTCCTCTTCCAGAAATATGGAGAAACCTCCCAGAAAACCTACTGCTTCTCCATTATGAAGCTAAGGAGCAAAGACACACCAGTGGAGGGCCCAGGTGCTGCATTTGGAGGCTGAACAACCACGAGGCAGCATGAGAACCCATGAGAACCTCCCACCCACACTGGCCCTGCCAGACCACATCCAGAGCTCCTGGGAGAGGTGGATGTCAATACAAACTGGTGCAAATGTCTCAGAACAACAGCTCCCTGCTATTTCCTCAGCACCTCTCTCTTCTACCTCCACAGAAAACTTGGGGACTTTCCAGACCTGGAGCTGCACCTTCCCTCCCAAGCACCAGAGCACCAAGATGGGTCAGCTGGCCAGTGATGGGGCAGGTGTCTCTCTGAGGATGGGTGGGAGCAGGCACTGAGCTCTGCACTCTGAGCCACTCCCAGGCCATGCCTCCCCTGGCAGCACTGTCAGACAGAGGGCTGCCTGCCACACCATCCACCATCCTACCTGGTGCCAAATGCGAGGTTGATGTGGTTTCACAGCATGGGTCAGGTTGGGAGGACTACAGTGGGTCATCTGATCCAACCTCCCTGCTCAACCAGGATCATCCCAGAGCACATGGCACAGCATTAGTCCCAGATGGTTCTGGAATACCTCCAGTGTGGGGGACTCCACACACTCTCTGGGCAGCCTGTTCAGTGCACAGTCACTGCACAGGGAAGAAGTTCTTCCTCATGTTCAGGTGGAACTTCCTGGGCATCAGTTTCCGATGCCATTGGCAATTGCCTGGTGCCACTGCTGTGCCCCAGGGAGCAGATCCTGGTGCATCCTCCAACCCCTCCCTTCAGACCCTGACAGACATTGATGAGAGCCCCTCTCAGTCATCTCCTTTTGGCTTTTTGGCTCAACAGCCCCACCTCCCTCAGCCTATTCTCCTAAGAGAGATGCTTCAGTTATCTCAGCATCTTCACAGTTTCCACTGAACTCTTTCCAGGAGCTCCAATGCTTCCTTTGCAGCACTGGTCTGAGTCACTTTCCAGAAGCACAGGATTGGTGCCCCAGAGCTCCCACCACACATCCAACATCCCGGTACTTGTGGCCTCACTCTCCTGGAAGGCTCTAGCACAAGTAGAAAGTGTGTGATATTAAAAAGCAGCAATGTTCTCTTTTTCTAACCACGGCCTGCACTGACAGGTTTTGGACCCCAGCACCTGCTGAGGAGCTCTCAATGCCCTCGAGTGACCCTTGTCACCACCAGACTGGGAAAAAGGCAGCTAAAAGCACACTGGCTTCAGATTAAATCAAGATCATGTATACCTACAGTTTTCACTTCTCCTTGCAGACAAGGCTTCAAGCCTCAGCTCTCAACAGCCAGGAAAATAAACAATAAGTCCTGGAAAAATCAAAGTCCCCAGGCAGATGACCCAGGAGGAGTCACCCTGATCATAGCTGCCTTCAGCAGAGCCCTTGCCTGGCGCAACCATTCACTTTCCAGGGAACCTGAGTCCACTTTTTCAGTCAGGGGCAGCTACAAATCCTGGACAAAAAGGACAGTGCCAACGCCCCCAGAGCAGCTCCAGTCCCAGAAAGGCTTCTTGTGATCTCTCCATCAACACCAAAATCCCACACTTCTTCAGTTCAGGTTCTATCCCCCTGCAAAGCTCAAATCACAGCTATTTCCCTTTCCAATAACCCCATTGCAACACCCTAAAGCCAGGCGCCTCCCCACCTTCTAAGGCAGTTCCTGTCGACTTGGCATTTTCTGTGTCATGCTTTTATTTCACTGTGCCAAACAAGTCCTTCTTTCCAGGATATCTTCTCAAAAGTTGGTGCCCCTTTTTGTGTGCATCTGCCACAAAACTTGAACTTTCCAAATAACTTGAGAGGCCCAACTCAGCACCCTGAGCCCACCACAGACCTGACAGCCCAGCAGGCCAAGGTGCCAACCTCAGCCACCTCAAGAGCTGCTGTAATTCCTCGAAGTCCCTTTTCCCTACACCAACAATCCTGGCTAAGGGGAGAGTCCTGGTGCAGAGGTCTTGCCAGTGAGGTCTTTCCCACAGTAAAAGTGCCAGCTACAAAGTATTTACTCCCAGACACAAATCCCACAAAGCTCACATGGAACTCTGTCTGCTCCAGATGTGGCTGGGAGAGGAGGAGGCATGTGGGGAACAAGGAGCAGAGCAACACCAACCCCTGGAATTTCCAGCCCTGTGCAGGCAGAACAACAGGTCTGGAATAAAGCTCCATCACCCTTCCCAGCTTAGCTGGGTGATTAAAACTGACCCTAAATTACTCTGCCATTTTTAAGGCAGCCTGGATGCTGTTAACAGGAGCAGGAGCAGCCCACACGTGGCACCACTGCATCCCACCCTGGCATGGGATTGCAAAAATTGACTATTAAACACCCAAATGGCAGGGACAGGTCCCTCAAAAATAGGATTGGTGCTCAGGGTCACTGCCCCAGAGCAAAAACACTCCCTGCTGCAGAGGCTGGCACTGATTTAAGGGGGGAACCAGGAGGAGACTGGAGCACTGAGCAGTCACTTTCAGCAAAATAGTGAGAGAGCAGGAGTGCCATTGTCTCCAGGATGAAAAGTGTTTTAGGGTGTCCTCTCTCTGCCCCAGACACTTCAGGAAGGACATTTTTGTCCCTCAGCACCTCCCAAAGAGCATGGCTCCAGTGCAACGAGGCCTCCATATGAGCTGAAAATCCCCCCTGAAAGCCCAGCAGCTTCCAGCACCCTGGGCAAGCAGCAACAACTCGCTCTGCTTCAGAGCCATGGCGAGCACAGACTTCTGAGCAACGTGCAGTGGGGGAACCAGGGCGGATCTGCATCCACCTCCCTCCATGAAACCCCCCAGGAACAACAGCCCAAATTCACCCCTTCAGGATGCTCCTGTCTCACACCATTACCTATTGAGAGGGCGAGAACAACCCAAAAAGCAAAAGGGGAGACTGCCGAGCATCCCCATGGGTAAAGCCACGCCCTGGGCTTTGGGATCCAGGACATGCAGCTCCCGATCCACTGCTGGATGCAGGGACCGGGAGGCCGAGGCGGCGCAGCCAGGAAGAGGCCAGGGTTGGAGGGGCACAAGGCGGTGTCGCTGTCCCGTCCGGGTGCGGAGCGGTGCTGCCGCAAGAGCAGCCGGCACCCATAGGACGCTGCTGCTGGCGGATGCTTCCCGAGGAAGGTGGCCAGGCAAACACCTCCTACACCGGCCCCAGGCAGGGAACCCCAGCAGCACCGAGCCCCGC
>JAHLSL010000083.1:1401856-1427775 GCA_025920805.1 Petroica traversi | reverse complement strand
CAGTGTGGTATGCAGGAGTGCTGGGTGTGCGGGGGTGTGCAGGGGTGCTGGGTGTGCAGGGGTGCTGGGTGCAGCAGCCAGGGTGGACAGTGGGGTGTGCTGGCTGTGCAGCAGTGCTGGGTGGGTGCCAGGGTGGGCAGTGGCGTGTGCAGGGTGCCAGGAGCCCGAGCAATGCCACAGAAGCCGATGATTCCCACCTGGAGAACGCACACAACCCAAAGGCAGAGCTTCCTCGAAGGATGTTCCTGTAAGCCCTCAGCCTTCAGCCCTCAGGCGGGCCCTGCAGCCTCTGAAGCCCCTTGCTCTCCCCTGTTCAGCTCTGCTGGGCTGAGGGGGATGCTGAGCTGCTCCGGGTGTGTGTGCTGCCTGTGCTTGGCTCTGCTGTGCTGTCCCACGCTGTGCTGGGTGCTCAGGGCAGGGGCTGCCTGGCAATGCCACACCAACAGGGCTCGGTGCCATCCACGTGGGATTTGAGCCAGTCCTAAAAGGAGGACTGACACACGGGGCCGTTTGCAATTCCCTTACACCAGGCCCTTTATTCCAGCAGTTGCTGGGGAGAGCCCATGTGCAGAAATGGCTTGTGCTCTCGTGAGAGATAAAGATGCTGAATTCCATGCACACACATCTGTCTCAGGAGCTGCCTGAGACAGATGTGTGTGCATGAAAAATAGGGGAGCTGGGCGGGGTTTGATTCATCTCACAGGGGGTATCTCAGCCTCTGGCAATTAATGGTGGGAAAGTTTCCCTCGTGTGCTATAAGTCACGGGGAAACTGCCTTTGTTTTTGGAAACAGAAAGCATTTTGCTTTCCCTGCTGCTGCAGCCTGCTCAGGATCCCTGTGCTCTCCAGGGGACGCCTGAGGAAGCAGAAATATCATTGTTTTCTGTAATCACCCCTTCATAACTCTTCATACCAGTGAAAAATTCATCATCCCCCAAATCTTGCATGTCATTTCTGCTTGAAGATTTTTTTTTCCATAGACTCACAGAATTGTTCAGGTTGGAAAAGACTTCTGATATCATCAAGTCCAACTGTTATTCCAGCACTGCCATGGTCGCCACTGAACCATGTCCACATGGTTCACATCCTGCAGGGATGGTGACTCCACCGCTGTCCTGGGCAGCCTGAGCCAGGGCCTGGCCACCCTTTTGGTGAAGAAATCTTTCCTAATACCCAACCTAAACTGCCCCCAGTGCAACTTGAGGCTGTTCCCGTTCCTCCTGTCCCTGTTCCCTGGGAGCAGAGCCCAACCCCCCCCCCCCCCCCGGCTGCCCCCTCCTGTCAGGGACTTGTGCAGAGCCACAGGGTCCCCCCTGAGCCTCCTTTTCTCCAGGCTGAGCCCCTTCCAGCTCCCTCAGCTGCTCCTTGTGCTCCAGACCCTTCCCCAGCTCTGTTCCATTCCCTTCCCTGGACACACTCCAGCACTTGAAGTGTCTTTCTGTTCATGAGGAGCCCAAAACTGTACCCAGCATTTGAGATGGGACCCCACAATTACGGGTGGAAAACAGATTTTTGTTTAATATTCCAGCCCAAAGAATGTCTCTACACCAGTCTAGGGCTTCCCCCCCCAGCATTCCTGCAGCACTGAAGCTGTTAGAGATTGCCGTTGGATGGTAGGGGCGTTCTGCAGTCCCTGCCACAGAAACTGCCCATCCAGTGCTCAAACCAAACTCACCCCTCACAGCAGGGACCACAGCTGAGTTATTGACCATCCCCACGCTGGGAGATACTTTAATAAATGAGCAAAAAAGGTCATTTTCATGCACCATCCCCACTCCGCCCACCCTATTTCCCTTATTCTCATCAAGGGGAAGCAGCCCTTACAGGTTTGGGGACATCCCAGTGGTTTGGACCAGGGTCCCAAGCTCTACTCCCTGCAGAGGGTCTGTGGTGGCACATGCAGGGAGGCACACAGCAGATCTGATCCCCTGGCTGCACCCTTGCAGCACTGCCCCCCATGGTGTCACCCCATGGTCTCCATGCCAAGAGTCCCCCATGGTGTCACACCATGCACTCCATGCCAAGAGCCCCCCATAATGTCACCCCATGGTCTCCATGCCAAGAGTCCCCCGTGGTGTCACCCCATGGTCTCCATGCCAAGAGTCCCCCGTGGTGTCACCCCGTGGTCTCCATGCCAAGAGCTGGGGACTGGGCAGGGCTTTGTGCAAGAGCTGGCAGCACCCCAGGGCCCCTCCAGACAACAGCATGTTTGACATTCCCAGGAGGTTTTGATGTTGTTGCTCAACCAAGTTCCTCAAGGAGGAGGAGAGAGGTCAGGGCTGTGTGGGTCAGGAGTGGCCTATCCTTGTGCTCCCCTGGCTCAGAGTTTAACCCCTGGCTTACCAAGGACTGGCCCAAAGAAGTGTCACTGCCACGTCCCACAGTGTTCCTGGTGCTCCCAGCCACCAGGTCAGCCCTCCCTCTGGAGCTGGGTGAGGGCTGCTGTGGCCTCATCCTCTGTGGGGTCCCACCTGCTGCAGGGCTCTCATGGAGCCTTCTTGAGTTCCTGGGACCCCAGTGCTGCCTGGAAATGTCAAAGCCTGCCCTGAAATGTCTCCTTTCCAGGTGGTGGCTTGGTCACTGATTACTTGGAGTCCATGGGTGCTGTTGGAGCCTGTGGTTACCATCACTCACCTGAGAGCAAAGCTCTTATTACTCAAATACTCAAAACACTGGATTTTGGCATATGCCCTGCCTTTCCAAGGATCTGCTGAAGCAATGCTATGTCTGATGGCACTGAAGTTTTCCACCAGCTGCAAGTGAATTTGGAGCTTTCTGGGCCTACTTGCCAGCAGCAAAGCTGGTGTGTGTCACAGCAGTGATGTGTGCCTGTGGCCACTGTGTGGTTCCTCCCATCCCAGTGAGTTGATGCAAGGGGATGGAATGGATTGTCAGCCTGGAAAATCCCAGGCCAAAATTGCAATCCTGTGGATAGGACATGATCTTATATCTCGTATCTTTATACTTTATGTATTTTCTTAGATGTAAGAAAGAAATGTTTTACAAAGAGGGCAGGGAGGCCGTGGCACAGGGTGCCCAGAGCAGCTGTGGCTGCTCCATCCCTGCAAATGTCCAGGGCAGGTTGGACTTAGAGCAATGTGGTCCAGCAGAAGGGGTTGGGACTAGATGTCCTTCCAACCCAAACTGTTCTGTGATTCTGTGGAGGGAAGGCTTTTCCTGAGCCCTGGGCAGGGCCTGGCCTCCTGGGGACACTGGGGACATGGTTCTCAGGACACTGCAGCCCACAGCCCCCAGGGCCAGAGTGCTCTGCCTGCCTGGCTGGGCTGCACCTCCCTTGAGGCACAGGAACACCACGAGCAGGACAAGGACAGCTGGGTCCATACCTGGCTTTAAGTGGAGGGGAGTGAGGAACAGGAGCACTCTTGGCTGTGCTGAAACCCCTGGCTGAGCTCAGGAGCTTAGTGCTAGCCCAGGGCATGGGGAAGGATGAGATTTTGGAGGGATTCCTTTCCTTTGCCTGCTGTGCACCCTGTGGTCTCTATGGACAGGGAGAGGCTGTTTCTCAGGACACTCAGGACACAGCCAGAGCAGATCAAACCCTGCTGCACCCCTGACAAGGGCTGAGCCCAGGATGAGGTTTGGCAATACCCCTGGTGATGGCTCAGCACAGCCCCAGCACTGCTCAGTGCACAGAGGATGGGCAGAACTCACACAGTGGCCAGGTAAGAGTGGAACAGATGGAGCTGCTAGGAATTGAGACCAAAAGGCAGGAAACCTGCTCAACTGCTCCTAATCTGCACCAGACAACTGAACTGGAAAAACTCCCAGCACCTGATGGGGAACCTGGGAGGGGGTGACAACACCCGTGGCCCAGCTGTGGCCCTGGCACTGCTCCTGCATTCCTTAGGAGACCCTTGTGCAGCCCTCAGCCTGAGCCTGCCCTAAGAGCTCTCCTCAGGACAGCAAATTGAAGCATGAGGAAAATGGCACGTGTTCTGCTGTCCAGGGAGTGCAGGAAAACTGTCC
Source organism: Petroica traversi (assembly GCA_025920805.1). Classification (NCBI taxonomy): domain Eukaryota; kingdom Metazoa; phylum Chordata; class Aves; order Passeriformes; family Petroicidae; genus Petroica; species Petroica traversi. Next base: position 1,423,788 of record JAHLSL010000083.1, on the reverse strand, counting down.
AGGTGCTGTTTGCAAGGCTGCAAGTTCTCCTGCCTGATGGCAGTGGGGGAGGAAAGACTTGAGGAGGGGGATGCTGAATAAAGCTGTTTACAAAGCCTGTCTCACAACTCACACCTCTCCAGAGAAACTATTAAAGGCAAGTGTTACACCAAATTACCTGAGAAGGCCTGAGCCATGCAGGGACCTTCAGGGAGTTGCAGAAGCTCCACAGCGTCTCCAAGAGCCCAAGCATCATGCAGGAGACCCACAGAGAACACAATTCCCCCCCCAAAGCACCTGGCTGGGCAGGCTGTGGTGTGAGGAAGGGCTGACCTGGCCTTAGGAACAGGGGTTCCTATGCAGTAGGTGAAAAAGGATGTTACTTGAGATCTGTTCTTTTTCCTGCTGCTGGGCCAGGGATTGGATTTGTTCCTGGTGCCCAGGGAGGGAAGCGGACAGGGAAGACCATTGGGCAGCGATTCAGCTGCAGTTTGGGGACCCATGGAGTGGTGAAGGGACAGTTCATGCCCTGAGCTGGGGAAGCTCGGGGAGCCCAGGCAAGCTCACATTCATTCAGAAGGAAGATTGACCCTTTTTATCCAGGATCTCACACTGGGTCATGGCAGGGCTTGTGATGTGGGTGGGCACAGACTGGGCAGATCCCATCTCCTTCCCAGTCCTCACTGCCCAAGTGAGTGTGTAATGCCCACCAGCCAAGAGCACCTTTGTATAGCTTCATAATACTTCATAATTCTTCACTGAGTATTTCTATCTCCATGCTTGATGCCAAAATGTTTTTCCATCTTCTATTTCCCCCTGGATTTTTCAGTTAAAAAGACAACCTAATAAAACCCAAATATTATTTTGTTGCGATTTCAGAAAAAGAAAAACCCCAATAATTCAAAATCCCCACCCTCGTGGAACAGAAGGTAATTGGGGTGTAACACACCACTTGCAAACTGTGCTTGGGAATCTCCCCTGCTAGGGAGAGGGTAGGTTTGGGTTGGGTATTAGGGAAAATTTCTTCCCTGAAAGGGTGGTCAGGCCCTGGCAGAGGCTGCCCAGGGAGGTGGTGGAGTCACCACCCCTAGAGGTGTTCAAAAAACAACGGCACATGGCAATCCGTGAGTTTAGTGGGCACAGTGGGATTCGATCTGAGGTTGGACTTGATGATCTTGGAGGTCTTTTCAAACCTTAATAATTCTAAGATTCTACTTTAAGACTGCTGAGGAGGTGTTGGCTGAAGGTGGAGAGGGAAGCAAGCTGTGGAACGGGGTTAGTTGACCATGCACCAAGCCACCAAGGTGCCTTTGGCAAGAAGAGCTTCATGGTGCACGTTTGGAGCAAGCCCAGCCCTGCCCACAAAGGCTGCACAGCCAGGACAGAGGCTCCGTTTATTTCAGGGTAGTTCTACCAGCACTTTATTAAAGGGGTGAACATTTGTGTGCAGCTGAAAGGCAAACCACACTCCTGGCACCTGCCAGCTGCAGCTCCTCTGCACAGCTTTGCTCTTGTGGCTCAAGATCTTGCACTTCTCAAGAGCTTCTTTCTATGGGTGAAATCTGCCTCGAGCCAGCAGCAGTGGCCACCTCGAGCACCCACTGCACCCACTGCACCAGCTCACCTTGCTCATCCCCAGGGTCCACAGCCACAGTTCCCGTGGGTTTGTTCAGCTGTACTCATCCTGAGGGGTGTTCATGCTGCTGCTCTGTGGCCTGGCAGCCTCAGGAGAGGTTTTGGTGAAGGTGTCCCCGAGGCTGGTGCAGGAGAGGTCAGAGCAGGGAGCCAGCAGCTCTGAGGGAGCCCTGCACTAGTGGCCTTCCCCCTCTGGCAGCTGGGAAGCGTAGAGAGCCAGTGTGTGATGGAGGAACTGGTACTGCTCGCTCGTCTGGATCATCCCACCTCTGCAAGGGAAAGGCAGGGCCCACTGACACCTCACCACACACAGAGCCCTGTTCCCAGCTCTCTGCTCCTGGGGCACAAATATTCCCTCTGCACCAGCCATGCCTCTGAAACAGGCACCAGAGCAGCCCAGAGGGTACAGGGGTTCAGAAGCATTGCTAGGCTGTTCAAAATGAGATTAGCAACTGATTTGGGGCTAATTTTCACCTGTACTTCTTGAAAAGTGGCCAGATGGAATGTTTCTGGACTTAGTGACTGAGCTGGAAGGGAGGAGCAGATGGCTGCCAGGTTCATAGCCCCTCTCCTCTCCCTCATGTCCTCGGGTCAGAGCTACAACAGCTCTGACAGCAAAACCAGCCCAGCATTGGGAATTGTTTGCCACCCACACATCTGCACCCCCCCAGCAACCCTTCTGGTTTCCGCCAGAAATAGTCCCCATGTCCCCTTGGGGTGTCCATCCCCACATCTCTGCCACACCCCTTGCACCCCCCTCCTCCCAGGCCTGGCACCCAGCAGGAGCCTCCAAGGAGCCCCCTGCTTGAGTACCCACCTGTCAATGCGGAGCTGGCACACGATTCCAAGGATATCCACCTGCCCCGTGTCCCTCAGCTGCTGGCAGCCGATCCTGGTGGCGATGAAGCAGCCGGTGCGGCCGATGCCTGCACTGCAGGACAGACAGAGCTGTGCTGAGCACAGATCCACTCCTGCCCTGCATCCTGCTGAGCTGCAGGCACTGATGGCTTGGTTTGCTGGGATTTCTTCCTAGAGGGATGCTGGCATCCTGGCCCCAGCCAGGCTCCAAAAACCATGGCCTGGGGTTGATGCCGGAATGATTTTTGTCTTTTCTTTTATATCCCTTTTACACAGTTCTCTGTCTCCACAAGTATCAGCAGCATGCACACTTGCACCCTTTTACTTAGTTTAGTGCTTAGTGTTTTGTAAGTGTTCTGCAGGCCTGAGACTGAACAGCCCAGAGCTGCTGAGCCAGGGACACCAAACATTCCCACTGTCTCAGGAACCCAAGGTCTCCTGACAGGAGGATTCTGTAAACCAGGGGTTAGCCCAGCCCAACCTCATTATTGGGCCCCCTTGTTGGATCTGCTGATGTGTAAAGTCTATAACTGGTGTGTGTGATTGATGGGGGTGCATTTGCCACGCTGTCACCTGGGTGAAGTTGATGCATCAAACGTGATCCTGATTAAAATACTGAGGTAAAGACCCTGACCCCCTTAACCGTGTCTGGTTTCATTTTCCTAACACCAGGAAAAAGGCATCAGGGTCACTCTGCCATGGCAGGGAGTTCTTGCTGTGCTGCACAGCCCAGCTGAGGCTGCTCCAGAAGCACAAAACCAGTCTGTGCCCCATTCTTGTGCAGGGCAGGTGGCTCTGCAGCCCCCTCCCCTCCCAGCTGGGCTCTAACCCCAGCAGCAGTGGTTTGCACTCGGCCTGCAGCAGTGCATGCTGAGTGTGTTCCATAGGGACACCCGGGTGCTCTGCTCCACTGTCCCCAAATTCGCTCAGCAAGGACAGAAACCTCCTGCAGAAGGGCTGCCCTGAAACAGGGCTCCTCATCCAAGCCTCAGGCCATGCTAGGTGGCACAGGGAGCAGGAACCACTGAAGTACAGAATGGGTCCAACCATGGCATTATCTGGTTCCATCTCCCTGCTCTTCCAGGGATCTTCCAGAGCAAGAGCTGTGGGTGTATGGTGGGCTGGCTCCCAAAAGCAAACCTGCTCCCACCCTGCTGCCCATGGACCAGGTACAGGATATGCCACGGTAATGCCACCATCTTCTGCCAGGACAGGAGCTGCTGATTGACTGCTCTGCTGTGCCCTGGGGTTTCTGCACCACAGTGAGACCCGGCCATGAAGACTCACATGGGATTCTCCCCTCAGGCATTTACAGACTGACCCCAAGGTGAAGCATAGACAGGGCTCAGGTGAGGTGCAAGCTCTTACCTGCAGTGCACCACGATGGGCCCTGGGCTGGCTGCAGTCTGCAGGGTCTCCTCCACCTTGGACACCAGGTGCAGCAGGGGCTTGGCAGACTCAGGTGTTTGCTGGTCCGGCCAGGAAGGGAACAGGATGTGTTTGACCTTGCGGCATTCCTTTTTGAGCTTTTACAGCACAGAACAAAGAGAAATCTGGATGTGAGAGCATGGGCCAAATGAAATGTGGAGTCCAGCTCAAGCAGAGGCCAAGCAGCCCATACTCATCTCAGCTGCTCTCCTCACTAATCCCCTTTGAGCATCTGCCAGATGTGAGGGAGAGACCCCTGGGCCAGAGACAATGGGTGTGTTCCATCCCAGAAGATGAGAGCAGATCAGTGTTCCAATACTGCCACCAGAGTCCAGGCAAAGCAAGCAAGATTCTTTAGGCCAATGTCAACCCAGGGTGATACAGAGAGCCCAACAACACAGTGCAAAAACACTGGGCTGGTGGTGCTGCTCTGCCCTGCTGACCCCTTCTCCTCTGTACCCCAGGGCTGGGTCCTGCTCCCTCCCAGCCTCCCCAGGCAGGAGATGCTCTGCAGACCCCTCCTCTGGCAGGGGTCTCCTGAGAATCATGACCCCTCCTCTGCCCTGTCACACAGCACTGCCATCTCACTGGAGATCCCAGGGGTGTTGGGGCACTGCTGGGCCCATTGTGCTCCCTCTCTGAGCCCGGGATGAGGCTCGGACCCACCTGGATGGAGAGGTCCCGGACCACGTACTCGGCAGACTCGCTCACGCCCTGCATGCGGATGGTGAAGGGGCCATAGCTGCCCTCCTTCTCAGGCCAGTAGTGCACGCATTTCTGGAGAACAAGGCAGGTTTGTGGCTGTGGAGATGCTCAAGGCACCCACTGGACGTTTGAACCGTGCTTGGGTCAGTGCTCTTGGGAGGGGAGATCACCTTGGGGGTGGCAGGGGAGCGGGGAGGGTGGATGTAAGTGGTACAGAGGGAGAGCAAGGAAGGGACAGATCCCTCCCTGCCTCTGCTGCCCTGCACCCTCTCCCATGCCCTGCCCTGACTTTCAGGCCTCAGGGATGCATATCCCCTCTCAGCCCTGGAAGCTTCCAGATACAGCAGGACCAGGGCACAGGGAGGTTGTCAGCTGGGAGAGAAGGGGGCAAGGATGGCAAGGAAAGAATTTCCAGTTCTCAGTTCCCCCAGGCAGGTGCTGTGGGCTCCCATCCCAGCTGGATCCCCTGTCTGAGAGCTCCCAGGCCAGGGCAGAGCTGTGGGGGGGCACTGCTGCCCATTGCTTCTGCCCTGTCCCCAGGGGTTGCCCTAGACCCTGTATCCTATTATCCAGCTGGTAAAGCATGCTCCATGTGAGGAGAAAAAGCTTTGCCAGGCAGGGCCAAGGCTGCAGCCCTGGGGCTCTCCTCTTCCACTTGTGATTCATCAGAGAGGAAAGCACAGTAAGTGGGTGCACAGACCCCACGTTTGGCCTCTGCTGTCAGCAGTACCCTTGTCCCCCCTGCGCCCCTGGGTCAGCGGTACCTCCTTGCGCTCCTGCAGCTCGGTGATCATGACGATGATGGGCGCCTCCTCCTGCCACACCATCTGCCAGAAGTCAGTCATGGTGTTCAGCAGGGGTCCCTGCGTGGCAATGAACTCCCGGGGCTGCCCCGCGTAGCCCTGCTGAGCACACAGCCCGTCAGGGAACCTGGGGGACCTTGGGGGCAGAGGGGGCTGCCTCCAGGTCACTCCAGCCCTCAGGGTGCTTTTCTTCTACAATTTAGAAGCTGAGCCACACATGCTGTTTCCTGCTAAATCTGTCCTTAAAATGCTTTCACAGATCTGCTGAGGAACTACCAGGAATCCTCCCCACCCTGCTGGTCCCCTCATCCAAGAGCAAGTCCTTGAAACTGGCCTTATACCCTCGAGTTCCTGCAAGCATTCCCAGGCTATCAGGGTGACAACAGCCAGTGGGATGGATGCCTCGGCCAGGCAAAGCTCATGGAAGGAGCTGCACTCCTCACTGTGGGCATTTCCACAAGGACAAGCAGCAATCTGTGTTTCACAGCCTCGTGCATCCTCTGTCTCCAGTCCCTTCTCCCAGTATAAATTGCCAAACTATTTAAAATCCAGGCCTCCCCAGCAATCCTGTTAATGGTTTGGTCTCACAAGAAGTTGCACTGGCCCAGCTAAGGGACAGGAATGTTTCCAGGAACATTTTGCAGAGCCCTATTTTCATGCCTCAAGATTATTTCTTTTTCCTAGGAAATGTGATTTTCCTTCCAGGAGACCTGGAGGTGTCAACTCTGGGAATTCCACCTTCCCCCCACCCATGCTCAAAAACATTTCATGGAACATCATCAGCAGGAAGAGCATCAATCCCAGGTGGGGCTGATGTGATCAAACACCTGCAGAACCCTCCCAGCCTCCTGTGCCTCCCAGACATGCCCAGGCTGGGTTGCCACTTCTCTGATGTTCCCACAAATTCCTGCACAACTGCACCCCTTGGTAAGGGGAAGGAAGGGGTCAGGAAATGCCATCTGCACACAGGGGTGTGTGGGCACAGGGGATGCCACCACACCCCAGGGTGCAGGGACAGAGTGCCAGTGTCACCTGAAGTGCAGCTGCCAGGCTGCCTCGGGAGGACACACTCCCCTGCCCATGGTCAAACTGCCCTTGGACCTCCCAGGCTCCCAGCAGCTCTGGGCACTGAGCTCCTGTTCCAAAGCTGCTTTGACCCTCCCTGCTGCTGCTGCTGTCTCGGTGGGTCTCAGCCACAAGCACCATCAGAAAATAAATGCTCCTAACAGCACTCCAGCTCCACCCTGCACCCTCCCAGCACCTCCCAGGGGTTTGTCTGCCACCCCAGACAGCACTTTCTGAGCTGCTTTTCCAGGTCCTGCTTTCCCTCCCTGCCAAGCACTCAGAGCATCCATGGCCCCACCTCTGCTTCCCAGTGTCCTGGCCCATCTCAAGGGAAGGGTGCTGCAGTGAGGTGAATTACTGAGAAAGAAGCCTGCCCACCAGGCAAAGCTGTCACCTGGCTCACATGAGATCCTGTTCTGGGAGAGACTGCAGTCTGGAAGGCTTTGCACAGGGATGGATATCAAAATCAAGTTGTCTCAGTAACACCCTGGAGTCTGGGGATTTCTCAGTCTCTGGAATGGGACCCCACTGTGCCAAAAATAAGCCACACCCCATCTTCATTAGCTCCCCTCTTGGAAAATTGCAAGAAGCTCCCTGAGCAGAGAGGAAATCCCAGGATGTGTGAGGTTTGAGGACCTCTGAGCTGCCAAAATCTGCTGACACAGTTTGCCTCCCATGGCTTTGCCAGTGTGTGAGGAGGGGATGGAGCAGCCCCTGCAAGGGAGCCTTTTGGGGTGCTCAATCTGCCCAGAGCCCAGAGCAGCTCCCTCATGAGATGCTCCCACCAACAGGAGCTGTGTATCTGCACTGTGCAGATGGAGCCACATCTCTCCAGCTCCAAAAGGCAGGTTAAATCTGCTGCCCCAGGGCAGCTGCAGGAGAGGAGGTGACAGTGCCCTGGCAGTGACCCAGAGTGGCACCTGCAGCCAATGCCTTGTGAGCCCTGGGCTGCAGGCCCCGGGAGGACACTCACTGTGATGTAGTTGGCATTTATGTAGCTGTCTTCCTCCTGGCTCCCAGCCCTCCTGAGGCAGACCCGGCTCTCAGGATCTGAAAGATGTCACAGGTATTACCCAAGGGAGAGACCCAGCCCATCCTCTCCTCCTCAGGGCCTGGAGGCTGAGCCCTGCTGCTCCATGCCATGCTCAGAGCTGTCTGCACCCTCCCTCAGGCCTCTTCTTGTCCCACTTCAGCCTCACTGCCCTGCAGGGCACAGCTACAGCCCAAACCTGCAGGTACTGTGGTGAGCAGGTGGGGTAACTCACCTGACCCCCAGGACATGCCCACAGCACCCACTAGAGCCCAGCTGGGCCTTCCAGAACATCCCAGCCTTTACACTCTTAGGGCCATGCCCTTGGCACATGTAAGGCCCCACATGTGCTGCACACCTGGGCAGGAGAACCCAGGGAGCAGCTACCCATGTACCCCCCCGCACTGTGTGCACCCCTGGGACACAGCACCCAGCTCCTGTGACATGGGGAGCTCCCCATGTACCCCCCCAGCATTGTGTGCACCCCTGGGACACAGCACCCAGCTCCTGTGACATGGGGAGCTCCCCATATACCCTCCCAGCACTGTGTGCACCCCTGGGACACAGCACCCAGCTCCTGGGACACGGGCAGCAGGAGCTGGCATGGCAGGAACAGCAACAGCACCAAGGAGAGCCCAGCCCGGTGCCGGGGCTGCTCTGGGTCAGCCCTCACCCACAAGCAAACACAGGCAAATGGCAGGCAAAGGGGCCCAGTGGCACATACTGGGGAGAATGGTTTTGTATCTGTCCTTGAAGGCACGTCCAGGGATTTCCAGCTCCTCCGGACTCACAAAGTTGGGTGGGATTTTCTGCAAGGAGAGAAAACAGCCATGAGGAAAAGCCCATGGCTGCCACTTGTGTCCCATGGGGATGGCAGACCTGGTGGCCCAGAAGGGCAGAGCTGACCCAGGGGCCCAGGGGCACCACCAGCTCCTGGGATGAGTCCTGTCTTTACTCCAGTTGTGGTGGGATTCCTACCAGAGAGGCAGCTTTGGAAGAAGAGTGTGGCATGGGAGGGCAGGGCAGGGTTTTCCAGGGACCCCAAGGAGCAGATGGTATCCTGGCACCCCCCTCGCCTGTTTGCCTGCCCTCCCACTGGGGCTGTGGGGCACAGCTGGGCTCAGAGCCTGATGTTCAGCCCTGTCAGTCCCACCACCACCAGCCCCTGTCACCCCTCCTGTGAGGAGGGAGAGGGAATCATCGCACCGAAAACTCCTCCTGGAGCTGTGCCAGGCTCTGGGCATGCTGCTGGAGCTCTTGTTTCCTCAGCACATGGCTGGATGTCCTCAGAAACTTCAGTGTGATGTCCCGTGGCGTGCAGACAGGCTGGATGGGCTCCACATTCCCCAGAGAGCTCATGTCCAGCACTAGCGATACATTGGAGCCTCTCCTGAAAGGCAGAGGGGTCCCTGGCTCACCTACTGCCACCCTGGCACAGAAAGACAGCCCATCCCAGCAAATCATCAGTTGAAAGCACCCCACACTGAGTAAAAGCCAGATGGGGAGACTGAGAAACAAGGAACTAGTTGATCATTTTGCCTTTTTGCTGAAAAGCCTCTGAAGGACAGTGTTGAGATTTTTCCCGGACTGGGTGGGGGCCAGGGCTCCCTCCACACTCAGACCTGGCACCTGCACATGCTGGCAGGCAGAGGGCTGGCAGGAAGGAATTTTAGGGGAGCTCTGGGGATAAGCAGAGCCGTGGGTACTCTGGGCAGGGCTGAGGCACACTCACCTCTCCTGGAGACGCACGTGCTTCTTGGCAGAGGGACTGGGCTTGTCCGCCTTGTCCATGTCTGCTGCAGCTGTCTGGGCTGCCAGGCTGCCCTTATGAACTCTGGAGCACACCAAGCAGGCTCTGACCATGCTGCAGCAACCACAGAGCCCTCGTCCTGAAGCACAGCAGGGGGACACGGGGGGGCCCTCAGCTCCTGGGAAATCATGGAGCCATCAGAGGAAGTGCAGCTGGAAAAGAAAAGTCAGATCTGAGAGATACCATAGGGCTGGGTGGAGCCCCCGACAGATGGTCTGCAAGCAAAGGATGGATTCTGAGTCCTCAGTTGATCTGGAACCAGGAGCCCCAGCCCCTGTACCCAGGCCGGAGAGCTCCCAGCACATTCCCCCTCGGGGTGCCTGCAGCCCAGCAGCCCACACGGGCACCACTGGTGACCCTGGGCATGGCTCTGAGGGCACAGCACCTGCTTCCCCTGAGGGCTGGACACCCACTCTATGTTGGGGCAGGGCACGGTCCAGTTAGGGGGAGCCCCAGAAGCTCCCCATCTCCATGAAAGCACACGCCCTGTGTTTCCAGCCCTTCCCCATCATGTCCCCCCGCTTCAGCCTGGGGTCCTGGTAGGGAAGAGTGAGAGCTGGAACACACGAGCACAGCAGTGCTCAGCAGGTGACATGAGGTGGCTGCAGCCACTGGAGGGAATCTGGCCATGTCCTGCTGCAGGGACACATGGACCAGGCACCCCCAACAGCCTCATGGCTCTGACAAGGGAGGGATGGCCCTGGGTCAGCCTCCTCCATCCTGCAGGTCACAGCAACTGTCAAGAGGAAACTGCTTTATCTGGGTGGTTGAGCAAGACGTGATGGGGCAGCCTGGCTGGGGAAGGTGCCAGACATCCTCCATCACCAGCTGTGGTCAGCCCCTGGCAGGGCCAGGGAGATGCAGGTGATGCTGCTTCACCTCTGGGCAGAGCTCCTCATGGAGCAGGCAGCACCCTGCAATCCTCAGCCTCCTTCTCATCCCCAGCTTTCTCTGTGAGGAGGAGACAGATCCAGAGAGACAGGGAATGATGCAGAGTCAGAGCTCTTGGTGGGCAAAGAATGGGATCCCTGTAGCCCATCTGCACAGGGAGGTCTTGTGGAAAGCCAGGGTCCACATGGTGCCTGGAACACAGCTAGGGCAGGAGCTGTTCCCCATGCTTCCCTGCTGCCCAGCAGCATTTCTGGGAGTGGCAATGCCACCACTGCCACACACACCATCCCCGTGCCCCATGCAGAGTGTCCCAGTGTCCTCAGCCAGGCGGGACAAGAGCAGCAGCTCAGCAGGAGCGGCAGCACCAGGAGAGATCCTGACCAGAGACAGCCCAGGCTCCCATCCCAGCAGCTGTCCCTCTCACTCTGGCCAGGGAACATCTGGGAGATGCCCTCTCTAGCACCTGGGAAGTACCTGAGCTGCCAGCACCTGCAGGAGAATGCTCACATCACCTGCCCAGCATCCCAGCCCTGCCTGGGGCTGCCCATCCTCGGGCACATGCCCAGCACCCCGGGGCCCGGCGCTGCCCGGGGGGTGTCCTGTCCAGCGGGCAGTGTGGGTGGGCTGGGGGCTGCCTACCTGCTGCCCCGTGGCGTGGGCTGGTTGGTCCCGGCACAGGCCCGCGGGCACGGCGCGTGTCGGTCTGACACCACGGTTTGAAAGTGTTCAGGAAGCTGCTTATCAAAGGAGCTGCTGCCTCTGCTGCTTCCTCTCCCTCCTTCTCCCCCACCCCGGCTGCCGCCCACACACATACCGGCCACATCTCTGCAGCTCGGCTCTGCCGGGCCGCCTGCACACTCAGCCCGGCTCCCACCCACCGACCTTCGTCCTGCGCCTCTGGGCACGCCCTGGCCTCCCCCAAAACCCTCCAGTGTCTCCACATGCCCCTCCGAAGGGGCTGGTGGGATGTGCTGGATGCCCTCTGTGACAAGCCATGACCAGCACTGGTGCCAGCCATGGGGCACAGAGGGATGGGTAACAGCCGGCCGTGGGTACCACTGGCAGGAGCGTGGGGCAGGATGCTCTCATGGTGCCATGGTGCTGCTCTGGGGGCACCAGAGCCCTCCTGCCCCACAGGAAGCCAGAATGAATCCTCCCGTGCCTGCTGACCTGCCCGTGTCCTCTTGCCCAGGCCATGCCCCGGCTGTTCCTGATCCCACTGTGGAATGTGCCAGGGCTCACTCAGTGCCATCCCATCCTCAGTGCCCGCTGTGTGCAGTGTTCTCCCTGTGCCACCCACCCTCAGTGCCTGCTGTGTGCAGTGGGATCCCTGTGCCACCCCATCCTCAGTGCCTGCTGTGTGCAGTGTTCTCCCTATGCCACCCACCCTCAGTTCCTGTTGTGTGCAGTGCTCTCCCTGTGCCACCCCCCCACCCCCAGCCCATGTCCGTGTGGGGACACCCCTCTGCACCCACGACCACCCCTGTACCTCAGGGCAGGACAGGTGGGCTCCCCCTGCCCAGCAGGGAAGGGCAGGAGTGTATTTGGGGTGGAAGGTCCCTGGGGCCTGGCTCAGGTAGGCCAGGTCTGCCCCTGGGGCACTGCACATCCTTCCTGAGGTATCCCCACTGCTCTTCCTGTTTGCTCTTGCCCAGGCTCTGCTCGCTTCCTTCCTCCTCACCCCCACCCCGCTGCAGCTCCTGTTGCACCCCTCCAGCCACACAAAGGACCCCAAACACCTTTCCTGTGTCTGCTCCATGGGCTGCTCCCTCTGCCCCGGGGAGGCCTGGCCGGAGCCACGCCAGCCCAGCTCACTGTGGGGACTGTCACATCCCCAGGCTGTGCCAGCACTGCCACCCACCCCGCCTGAGAGCTGCGTGTCTGTGCACACCTGGGTGTTTGTCCCCTGGGCAACCCTGGGACACCCTGCCAGTGCCACCATCCACCCACGGGCTAGGACATCAGAGGGCCCAGGCTCCAGAGCAAAGTGCTGGGCTTGGCCAGCAGCAGAACAGCCTTACCCTGGAGAAAAGGTCACCAGCACCCGTGTCTTACCTGCAGATCCTGGAGTGGCCAGAGGATGGACTGAGGAATTGCCTCCTGCCCTGTGTGGGATGAAAGAACACATCTGTAAGGCCAGAGGCAGTCCCACCACACACTGCCCTTCCTTCCCTCCTGTCCCTCATGGAACTCAGGAATTCCTGAGGTGACCAGCACTGCAGGACTTAACCAGGTGTCTGCATAAACTTGCTCTCAGTAGGAACCAGAGTAAGCAAACAGGGTTCTGTGCTGGACTAACAGGCTGTCAGATATGCAGAAATGTCCTGAGGCTGGGACTGTATCTGCCCCCTAAGTGTGGAGGACACTTGTCCTATCTGGGTGTCTTTGAGCTTAAGGGGTTCCTGAGGATGCAGGCAAGATGCAAAGCCCAGGAGCTGCTTTTCCTGCCTTTTGCTGGCCTGATCCTGCTGCCTCCTCACTGTTCTGTTCCTTTGGCACTGGTGGACAAGTGAGGGACAAGCTCAGTGTGGCATTGGGGCAGATACCACAGGGCCACCAGCACATGGAAGTCACAGGGAGTGTGTCAGTGACATCTATGTGCTCACACTCCCTGCCAGACTGCCCTGCTGCCCAGCACCTGTGACAGGAGGATGGAGACAGCCTGACCCTCACAGACCTCAAAGGGTCCAGGGAATATCCACAAATCTGCCAGCACCCCAAAGGAGCAAAGCAATGGGGCTGCAACAGCTGGGCTGTCCAAGGGCCCTCGCTGGACCCAGCAGGCACCAAAGCCCATCCTGATCCTCTGCACAGAGCACACTGAGCAGGAGATCCAGGACACTTCCAGCACTGCCCTTTGGGAGCTGGATTTTGGCTGGATTGCCCTGAAAGGAATGGGAACCTTTCACCAACACGTGATTTTATGCAAGACACAAATTTCAGCTGCAAAAGGGGTATGGAACAAAGGCTTTTATGGAGGCCAGGAGCTCCCTGTGTGCTGCTCATTTCAGCACTGTGATTTAAGAGATCTGATGGGCATTTCACAGGATTTCAGCAGTAAGTCCCTTCTTCCTGCCAGGTTCTGCCTTGGTCATGAAATGCCCCTGGTGGGAAAGATGCTGATGCACTTTCTTTGCAAAATGGCTTATTTGGTTCCACTCAAATTTGGTCATGACAATGGACCACACTCAGGGTCAAAAGAGGAAACTGAGATTCTGGATGCAGTGTATCCTCTGCCTCTGAAGCATCACAACACCGAGGTACTCATGCTCAGGGATGTCCCCAGAAAAGCCTTGCAGTCCTTTCCCTCTGCTGCTCACAGACCTCCCCGTGCTGCTGGCTTGGCTCTGCCAGTCACACACGAGCCTATGCTGGGTGCAACTAAGCAGGACCCAGGATTTAGTCTCTGGAAACTACACCTGGCTCCCTCTGGCTTTCCCTTATGCAGAAAACTCCGCTGGAGACTGAAGGGGCTGTCCTGGCCCTCACCCAGGATAGGAGGAATGCAGGAGGGAAATAGGGATGTAGTGCAGGGATGTGCATGGCCCAGGCCCCTAGCAGCAGAAAAGTCTGCACTGCTGAGACATCCTGAGCTTTACATGCCTCTGATGGTGCACAACTGGACCCCAGTGTGCCCCCCCCTCCAGCATGGCTGCTCTTCCTCCCTTCTGCCAAAGCACCAGCGTGCTGAGGAGGTGAATTTGAAGGGGCACCATGGGAAGGGACACAGACCTATGGAGACCCACAGCATGAAAATGAAGGTGCTGGTGGAAAATGAGGCATGAGCTGATAGAGATAGGCTGGATGTGAGGAAGACCAGGAGCAGATGGAGGCAGAACACACTGCTTGACCCAGGGCATTTTTCAGCTCTCAGTGCCACTCGGACAGCAAGCTGTCCCCTGTACTTTTTTGTACCCACCTGCATCTGTTGCCCTCTTGGGAATGAGCCCTGCCCCCCTCCTGCCTGCTGGGGTGCACAGGGTACACCCACACGTGCAGAGCAAACATCCCTGGTCACCCATCTGTGTGGGTGTGCAGAGACCTCGAGCAGTGAATCCTGACATGCCCTCCCTCCCTCCTCCCAAATGCATTTTTGGACACATCACTTCTGGCCAGTTCTGAGCCCCTGTTTGGAACACGGTGCTGCCAGCTGGCTCCTCCTGAGGGACACTGGCTGGGTGCACAGCAGGGTGCAGTGGGCAGCAAAGAGCTGGGAGATGCTCTGGCCAGGGGCTGTGCCTTTCGTGTGCAGCCGTGCTTGTCCCGTGTCACATCACCAGCTCTGCACCAGCTGCATCAGGCTGGCCTGGGGAGCAGAGCTGATGGATCCTACAGGCAGGGACTGCTGGGGCCAGGGAGGACCTGGCTTTGAGGGGAAACAATGTCCAGTCTGGGGGCAGAGCCCAACCCAGGGTCAGTTTGCTGTAAGGACAGGACCAGGACACCAGGACAGCCATTGCAACCTGGTGTGAGCAAAGAGGAACCTGACGGTCTCCAGAGGGCAAAACTCAGGATGGGAAGAAGCAACACTGAGGGAAATGGCTCTGGGCAGGAGATCCCATTGGGTCACTGATGTGCCTCTCACATTCCTGCTTCCCTCCCCTGATGGGGAAGGACTGGTGAGGTCCCAGAACAGGAACATCCCTTGTCCCCCAGCACTCCTTTCTGCTCTGACCTTGGTGTCAGTGGGGTGTCAGGGGTGATGATGATGATGCCCACAGTGGTGCAGGGAGGGTTGGTGATGGAGGGATGCACATGGAGAGTGCCAGCTGTTACCCCACGAGCCATTCACCCTGGCCCAACCAGGGATGTGCCAGAATCAGGATCCCCTGTGTCCTCTGTCCATGGACATCTGTGCATTAGGATTATCTGTTGGGATGTAAGGACTAGAGAGGTCTGTGACAGAGTCTCATGGGCCTTGAAGGGTCTGTATAGCTGTGGGTTTACTTCCAGCAAGGAATGGGGTCCCTATGGAGCTGGTGCTCTGGGGAGGAAGCTCTGGATTTACCCCTGACTGGAACTTGCTGTTTGTTCACTTGCACGTGAAAACTCCACTTCCATGGGGTCATCTTGCACCTTTGGCCACGATTTCATAGCCAGCTCCCTTTGTGCAAAGAGCACCTTCCAGCTCCAGCCTGGCACCTGTTTTCCCACTTACGCCCAGCAAATCCTTACACCCATTTCTGCCCCTCAGCCTCCTGAGCACGGGATTCCTCACCCAGCCTCCCTGCCCAGCACCTCTCCTCACCCTCTCCAAGCAGCACTGTAGCCCCGGAGCCACCTCAGCCTGGGCAGGCACTGAGCTGGCACTCAAAGCACTGAGCTGGCACCCAAAGCACTGAGCTGGCACCCAAAGCACAATCGCTGCCCAACAGTCTCACTCCCCAGGGTCGCCTACCACACCGTGGCTTTGTCCCATCAGGCCCGGTCACCTCTGGGTCCGGCACTCAGGAAGGGATGGTTCTGCTTCCGTTGACACGCCTGGGAGTCAGGATGTCCTGCAGGCTTTTGGAAATTAGCCCATCTCCTCCACAGCCTAAACATCGCTCGCAGGCTTGAAGGTGAAGCAGCTGCCTCGGGGCTGAGCAGACTCTGTGCAAACTGGCGGATCGGCTCCCGGCAGGGCAGGGCAGGACGGTGCAATCATCCCGAGCATCCCGAGCATCCCGCAGAGCCGGCGCGGGGAGCGAGCGGCCGAGGGTCGGCTCCTCACCTGGGGGCCCGTGTCACCCGCCCGCCGGGCTGGGGACAGCCAGGAGCCCGCAGCCGAGGGAAGCAGCTCCGCAGATCGCTGTTCCGGAGGACAGCGGCTCGCTGTTCCAGCGTCCTCCACGGGAGCGCGTTCCCAAGGACAGCCCCGGTAGGAGCATCCTCCCGGCGGGGCTGCGGGAGCTCAGAGCCCGCAGCGCTGCGCTGCCGGCGAGCCCGGAGCCTCGGGCATCCCTCCGGGACGGAGCCGATCCTGGGCAGCGAGTCGGAGGCAGCGGATGTGTGACCTTTCCCCCGGGGCCGGTGACGGTCTGTGCTCCTGCTGCTGCCTGGAGCAATTAAGCAATTGCTGGCTCGTTTTGCCAAGGCACTGCCGCTGATCCTGCCAGCCCCTGTGCTTCTGCCCTCAAGGAGACCCAGAAGAAGACTTTAGGACCTGAATTTCCTGCTTAAGTGCTGGAAAGTGCTGTTTTCTTCTTTGAATCACTCTGTTTGTTCAGCCTGGAGAAGAGGAGACTGAGGGGAGACCTCACTGAGCTCTTCAACATCCTCATGAGGGACAGTGGAGGAGCTCCAGTCTCTGCTCTCTGTGACCAGTTACAGGACCAGAGGAAACAGCTAAATCTATGTTAGGGAGGTTTGAATTATGAAAAGAAAAAGTTTTTCACCCAAAGGGTGGTTGACCACTGGAATGGGCTCCCCTGGGAAATGGTCACAGCTCCAAAACTGAGCTCAAGGAGCATTTGGACAAAGCTCTCGGGCACAGGGTGGGATTGCTGGGGTGTCTGTGCAGGGCCATGTGTTTGACTTGATTACCCTGATGGATCCCTGCCAACTCAGAGTATTTTATGATTCTATGACAGCTGAGTAGAACCACTTTTGGTTTCTGGAATTAGATACTCTCCCGTATCTCCTGCAAACAAGCTAAGCTTTCATCCAAATTTGCCAACAGAAAGGCAGAGCAGGTGACCCACCAGCAGCACTGGGCTGGGCTAACACTGATGCAGAATTGGTGATGCTGTGGACTAAAGAAGAAACTTTGGCACAGGAACAGCTCCCCTGGGAAAGGTGATCTCCCAGAGGGAAAGTGTTTTGTATCAGCTTGGTTTGCTCCTCTCCTCATGTGGGAAGGAGCTCTCTCTGTTCATTTTACAGTGGAGTAATTGCATGGAGGACTGTTCCTAAGCCAGGTGTTCAGAACCATGAAATGACAGAAGCATTAAGGCTGAAAAATCCCTGTAAGGTCATTAAGTCAAACCATTAACTGAGCACTGACATGCTCACCACTAAATCATGCCCCCAGGAGCTGAGGCTAAAGGGCTTCTAAGCCAACACATGGGACCAGACCTCCAAGGTGCTGAGACTTTGGCACTCTAGCCAATAAATGCTAGTGGAGAAGGCACAGAGGGACAGTAAGAGCCACAGAATGGCTCGGTCTCCAGGACAGACTGCTGGGGATACAGCCCCAGCACCTGTGGCAGCACCTGTGCCATCCACCTGTCACTTGGGCTCGTTCTGTGTTTCCTGGATGCCTCCAAGAGGGCTGTGCTTTTAGAAACATCATCTGGAAAATGTTGTGTGCTTCAGCTGGCCTTGAGGAGCGAGCTGCTGCCCTGCTTGGACACCTGTGGGCTGCCCAGGAGGCACTCACACCTCCTCTTGGGAGGCTCCAGACCACAGCACTGTCTGCAAAACCCTGCGAGCTGTGGGGGCAGGAAAAAGTCTCCTAGGAACAGGACACTCCCCAGTTCCTCTCTATCCTCACAGCACACAGGGCAAAGCAGGTCTCAATGTAAAAGGCACAAAAAGGCCTGAAAAATCCTGAAGACCCATCACTTTATTCCTATCCTGGGTCCCTTAGCACGCTGTAGCACTGGGACCTCAGCAGCCCTGCTGGGTTTGCCCAGCTCAGCCCTGCTGCCCCAGTCTCTGGGCTGCTCCCTAGGGGGACTCTCAGCCTGGTGGCCTCTCACCGGGTGCGGGGGCCATCATCAATAACAGGAAACGAGCTGGGCAGGAGGGGCAGGAGACAGAGACCCAGGAGGAAAGGAAGCGGTTAGAAAGCCGTCACTTCCATTTGTGCTGCACCAGAAGCTGCGCCCACGCACCGAGGGCTGCGGGGAACAGCACTGCCCTTCCGCACCCCCATCTGCTCGGGGATCACCAGGGGCTGCTTGTGATGAAGGCACAGATCCTCTTCCAGCCTTTGATAAGCTAGAAAGGTGGTTAAAATAGCCCATTTAAAATAGCCAGTGTCCGGTGCAGAAATAGGTGTGGGGAGCCCAGCGCTGGCGAGTGAGTCACTGCTGGGGGTTAAGGTTCTTAACCTTGCTAAAGACAGGCTGCACGTGATGCTGCCTGTGTCCTACCCAGCACAGGATGGGGCTGTGGATGCAGCTGCCTGGGGCCAAAGGGAACGAATAGAAAGTTCTGGAAAAGTACTCAGTAGAATATCCATTATTTAAGATTTATTTTAGCCCATCACACATAAGTTATTGATATATTTTTCAAGATAGATGCTAACATTTGCTATCGTTATTGTAGTAACCGCTAGTACTTTTTATTTATCATTGAGAAGGAGCATCTTGACTTCACCTTTCTGCTTTTTTCCCATCATAATGAGATATTCATCCTATTTGAATATTTACAAATCAATGGTAGATATTTCATAGCAAAGAAATTGACAGAGTGAGCACCTGGGTAAGATGGAAGGGCTGGAAGGTGTAAGTGCAAAGTGGAGTGAAGAAAAGGAAAAAAACTTTCAGTTGTTTCATTGATAATAGTAGCAGAAGTATTCAGACTGACATATACAAAAACATTTCCAGTTCTGGATGCCAACATACTTATTTGCTGCGGTGTATTCAGGGCATTACAAGTGCTGAGGATGTGCCAGCAGCTTTTATTTTAGGAAAATTATCTTCACTGAAAGGGTGATCAGGCACTGGCACAGGGTGGTGTCAAAGACATGTAAATGTGGCTCCTGGGGACGTGGCTTGGTGGTGAACATGGCAGGGGTTGGACTCGGTGATCTCAGAAGTCTTTTCCAACCTGAACAATTCTGTGATGATTCTTGCATGGCAGGAGGCAGAGCCCCTGGCAGCCATGGCAGGGCCCATCTCTCCAGCTGGAGGATTCTGGCCGTGGATAAGCAGAGGCAGCCAGAGGGCAGCAATGCAGAGATGATGGATCTGCCCAATGCTGCTCCTCCAGCTCCTTTTCATAACACAATGTGGGCCTGCCTGCTTTTGAAAGCTGTTCTGGATTGTGCTTTCTGGCCTCAGAAGTTCAGGGAGCTGCCATGCAGGGCCATGCCTGCTCCTGCTGAGAGACGCTGTGTGATCCCTCCGAGTCCTCTTGGTCTTGCTGCAACTGTGTGGCCATAGGTGTGAGCACATGGGGTCTGCTTTGTCCCAGTTCTAGGCATCAGAAATAGTCCAGTCTGCTCACAGTGAGGAAACCGTGGTGCTTGGAGCCATAGATGCCCCAGATGTGGAGAAAAAGCAAAGAAACTTGTGAGCTTTTTAGTTTTCTTCTGTTGATTGTGCTGAGAGGGGTCCCTGGCTGCTCTGGGGCTGGGGACACCTCTCCTGCCAGCAAGTCCAAGGATGGAGCCAAGGAGCTTTCAGCACTGGAGGAGAAATTGAGACAGCAGCTGGTGTCACCAGAGCCCAGATGCAGCAGAAGTGTTGGGTTTCTTGCCTGTGAGAGCTGAGCCTTGCCAGACAGCATTGTCCCCACCCCCAGGGCTGCTGAGAACCCTGCCCTGATCCTGCCAGTGGGGCAGAGGGTCAGGGCTGGCACCAGGCTGGTGTTTGTAGTGACCCTGAGCCTCCCACCACGGGGGCCAGCAGCAGATCACAGGGTGGGCAGGTCACTGTGCAGTGCTGCAGCTGCTGGTCCCCCATCCTTCTACCCCCACACCTCACCTCTGGCTTTTGAGGGACATTTTGGGGCAGAGGGGTTTCCTCTGTAATGCTGAATCCACCTGTGGGGCTGGGGTCCAGGTCTGTGGTACCAGCATGGGGCAGGAGAGACCTGGAGAAGCACCAGCTGGACACTCACAGGGCTGCAGAGAAGGGTGCAAGGGCAGCGAGCTCTGCTCTCAGCTGGGACAGGCCACCCTGCCCTGCCACCCCACCAGCCAGCTTGGCATCATAACCCTGTGGCAGACCATGTCCCACCTGGGTACTGCTCCCGCCAGGGGCACCTCCAGATCCTGTCACAGCCCCTTGGGCAGCTCTGCCCCTCTCCTGTGGACCTTCTGAGCCTGTCCCTAGTGGGGACACCTCAGTGAGCTTTGGGGTCGCTTGGATTTGGGGAGCTGGAGTCCAGCTGGAGACCCCACAAAGCCCTGATGCAGCATCCTGGGCAGGAGATGTTTTGTGTGGGGGGGCTGTACAACTGTCCTGCACAACTCTTGGCTCTGGGGCTCTGACAGGACCAGGTCTGCCTCTTGCTCCATCCCTGCAAGGGGCTGGTTCATGTTTTTGTCATGGTCAGGGATGACTGAGCATGAAAGGATCCAGGACTGGACCTTGAGGAGGTCCAGATGGATCCTGTCTCCCACGAGGAGCCAGGACAAATTCAAGCAGTGACAGACCCCTGCATGACAGCACCCTCTGTGCTGCCTCTTCCCCAGGGATCAGCCAGGCCCCAGGGGCTGACACAGCACAGGCTCTGCCATGGCCTCTTTTAATAATGTGCAGCAAAGGAGGGGCAAGGTATGTTTGTCAGTGGAGAAAATATCTGTGTGTTTCCCTGGAGATCTGGTGGGCTGGTTCCACCAGCCCTGGTTCCCTCCAGGGCAGAGGAAATTTTCAGTACCAGGCAGAGAAGGAGCAGGAGAGCTGGGCAGAGGGCTCCAGGCTGGAGCAGAGGAGTGGCAGCAGCAGGAGCAGGGTGGGCTCCAACCAGGCAAGGTGACCTTACCTGTGTGCAGATGGGCTCAGGGGGAGCAGGGATGGACCCCAGGCTGGAACACCACTGAAACTGCACAGAACTCTGCTCAGCGCCCTGCACACAGTGTAGGCATGGCCTGGGCTGCGTGGAGCAGGATTGGGAGAGATGGAGACAGCAGGGATGTTCCAT
Organism: Petroica traversi; assembly: GCA_025920805.1. Taxonomy (NCBI): domain Eukaryota; kingdom Metazoa; phylum Chordata; class Aves; order Passeriformes; family Petroicidae; genus Petroica; species Petroica traversi. The sequence continues at coordinate 1,402,787 of JAHLSL010000083.1, read as the reverse complement.
GGGGTGTCCTGCCCTTGTCTCTGCAGCACTGAGCTGCTCCTGCTCCCCTCAGTGCCAGGCACAGAGTGCTGAGCACAGGAACTGCCCCTTCCCGGGCTGGGCAGCCTGAGGAGCTGCTGGCACATGACTGTCAGGCCATGGCAAGGTGTCTGCCAGAGCCACCAGCCAGGCTGTGCTCTCAAGCAATGTCCTTGGCCTGGGTGCCACTACACATCCAGGGATGTTTGGCCCAGAGGGGAAGGAATAGAGCTGCCTCTGTGTCTTGGTTTGAAAGTCAGGGGTCTGCCAAGGAGGGTGGGAACCTCCCTTGGAATGGAAAACATGATTCCCTTCCCTCTGAATTATTATAACTTTGAAATTATGGGAATTTCAGGCAAAGGCATGGGAAAAGGAGTAACAGTTCTTTACTGGTGTGTGAATGTATAACAAGGGAAACAAACAGCAACAATGGCAGCAACAACGAACAGAGCCAGAACCCAATCCCAGCCAGAGCCAGAACCCAGTAACAAACAGAACCCCAAACCAGTCACAAACAGAACCCAAACCCAGTCACTGAACCCCAAACCCAGCCACAGAACCCAAACCCAGTAACAAACAGAACCCAAACCCTTTCATAGAGCCCAAAACCAGTCACAGAACCCCAAACCCCTTCACAGAACCCAAACCCAGTCACAGAATCCAAACCCCTTCACAGAACCCAAACCTAGTCACAGAACCCCAAACCCAGTCACAGACCCCAAACCCAGTCACAGACCCCAAACTCTTTCACAGAACCCAAACCCAGTCACAGAACCCAAACCCAGTCACAGAACCCAAATCCTTTCACAGAACCCAAACCCAGTCACAAAACCCAAACCCTTTCACAGAACCCAAACCGTCACAGAACCCAAACCCAGTCACAAAACCCAAACCCTTTCACAGAACCCAAACC